>MU400412.1:0-324068 GCA_022578955.1 Hypoxylon sp. FL1857
GCGGCCTATACACGGAAGTTGTTAAAATGCCTATACGGGGGTGTTGGGTGGTCTTTTTGTCCTGTGAGACGTTGCGGTTTTTACCCCCCCCCCCCCCCCCCCCCCTGCGGTTGGCTTGTATCAGAGCTTCTGGCTGGAGTTATGGCTATTGCATCTATTCGTTAGTATCATAGAGGCTGGTTAGAGGATAAAGGGGTACATACATAGCTATGGATATAATTCGAAGCATTTGGGATTCCTTCTCGTTATGGGAGATATCTACGCATCCGGTTACGTGATGCTGTGGTCCAAAACGATCTCGGTCTTCCATCACTACTTAATTTACCTCGGTAGACGCGTAATTTAGGCTATGTTGTGAGAGTAGATAATCACATGACACATTACGGACTCATGATAGAAGCCAGTAGTTTTGTTTTAACTTCATATAATCCATGCGCTTTCCTTCCACGCGCACTCAATGCTGACATGCTATCTATTTACAAATGCAAATCCTAGCTAGATACAACATAACCTCCCGAGGAAGGCAAGTAAGTAAATGGCAACCCACATCTGGAGCATAGAGAATCCCCTGAGAGGGTATGTGGGGCTTGAGGAGATCGTGCAAATGCTCTTGATCAATCGCACACGCTTAGTCTTTGATAAAATCTAGATCTAGATCTGGATCTATATCGCGTGATCTAATATCAGATGCCTCATCCACTTCATCTATAGCTTCTCCTTGAGGGTATTCTTCAACCGCTTCTCGACCGCGTCCAGGTATTCGTTGGTTGTGACGTAGTCCTCGCGAGCGTTCTTGCCGCATGCGAGGGCCAGGTCCTTGGTCATGACGCCGTCAATGTCGACGGTATCCACGCAGGCCTTCTCAAGGCTCTCGGCGAATGCGATCAGTTCAGGGCTCTCGTCAAGTTTGCCGCGCTGCGAGAGACCTCGAGTCCAAGCGAAGATGCTGGCAATTGGGTTCGTGGACGTCTCGCGGCCCTTCTGGTGCTCGCGGAAGTGTCGTGTGACCGTGCCGTGCGCTGCTTCCGACTCGAACGTCTTGCCGTCGGGCGTAATAAGAACCGAGGTCATGAGACCAAGAGAGCCGAAGCCCTGGGCTACGATGTCGGATTGAACGTCGCCGTCATAGTCTAATAAGATCCATTTAGTTTCGAATTATTCTCTTGTCCTCATATTATGAAGGGAACTCACTCTTGAGTGCCATGATGTATCCACCGGAGCTCTTGATCATCTGGGCGACCATGTCATCGATAAGACGGTGCTCGTACCAGATTTTCTTAGCCTCAAATTCCTTCTTGTACTGGGTGTCGTACAATTCCTGGAAGATATCCTTGAATCTTCCATCGTACTTCTTGAGAATGGTGTTCTTGGTGCTCATGTACAGGGGCAGCTCCTTGTCGAGAGCTAGCTTGAAGCTAGCGTGCGCGAAGCCAGTGATGCTCTCGGTGGTGTTGTACTGGGTCTGTGCGACACCGCCACCCTCCTTGAACTGGAACACCTCAATCTCCTCGGGCTTGCCACCCTCAGGAGTGTATACCATAGTCAATTTTCCAGGTCCCGGAATGACTCGGTCCTTTGCTCGGTACTGGTCACCGAAGGCATGACGGCCGATAATGATGGGCTTCTTCCAGCCCGGTACTAGTCGCGGGATGCGGGGGATGACGATAGGCTCACGGAATACGGTGCCGCCAAGAGCATTACGGATCGTGCCGTTGGGGGAGAGCCACACTATGCAAGGAAAATAATTGTTAGTTGTTTTATCAGAGATCCCTTACAGGGCTCTAGTTCAAATCATGCATAGGTACGTATAGATAAGATGGTTAGACGGTGGAAGATTAGAGTGCGGGGTTGAAATGGAGGCTGATGTGCAGGGACGCGAATGCACGTAAGACTGCAAATGGTTATGGCTTACTTTGCTTAAGGTTGAATTCCTTGACACGGGCCTCGTCCGGAGTGATAGTGGCGCATTTGACGCCGACCGAGTACTTCTTAATAGCCTCGGCAGCGTCAAGGGTGACCTGGTCATTGGTCTCATCGCGGTACGGCAGTCCCAGGTCATAGTACTTCAAGTCGATGTCGAGGTAGGGGAAGATGAATTTGTCCTTGATGACCTGCCAGATGACTCTTGTCATCTCATCACCGTCCAGCTCCACGACGGGATTCTTGACCTTGATCTTTTGCGCCCCCATATTAAGCCTGGTTTGGTGGAAGAGCGCCACAGGCACTGCAGGTCTAATCGTGATTGGCGGCGATCTGAGGAAGGGTCTTGCCGATCTGGAAAAGGCAGACGGCCGAATGTATCGGGCCGCGGATGTGCAGGTAGCGTTCATGGTGAAGAGATACTCGGGGACAATGGCGCCACTGCGCATACAATAAATATACGTGATCCAAGATGGACGGACGGCGGCCAGCAAGACGGGCAAGATGGGCACGATGGGCGCGAGCTAAGAGCTTGGAAGCCGAGGAAGACGCAGTTGATGCGAGCCGGCTAACTCAGATGGGTCCCGGACCTGAGGAAGGTATTGCGTAACGGGGCCGGCTAGAGCTTTAAAGGCTTGAAAGCACTGAAAAATGCCTTGTCAGTGCCGAAATTCGTTAGAAATGCCCGGATGTAGGCACCTTCCCATATGGTTGTGATGGTTGCGGTCTTGTGTCGAGTTGCACGGGTAGCAAAGGCAGAAATTGAGCAGGAGGGGCACCAGCCAATTATCGCTCATTGTCGCTCATTACTAGGGGTTAAATCCCCCACATTTTGCCGATATGCGGAGAAGAGGAGGTGCAGGTACGGTATCTTCGAACCGATGTGGTGGAACTCGAGTTCGTCATATCTGATGGCCCGTGCATTTATCTAAGTCCGATGGTCCCCTTATTCCGTTTCGTCGTTTTGTATCACCTCAACATCGACAAGCATCTACGCTCGCCCATGATGCAATTCAAATCAGAGACCGATATTCACATGAAAAGATATATTTCTATATCGCAACATACATGTATTCTTCAGAAGTTCAGAGTTACCTCAGCCTCAATTGGGGGGTAGTGGTTCAATCGTGGTCATCAGCACCTAAGGCTCATTTCCTTTTGGATATGTTGTTGGAGCAAGCTGCATGATACATACGCCTGCATAGCCACCACCACATTACATCTATCGAGCCGGAGCCTAACATTGATAAGCACCTCGGGTAGGTATTCACGTAACAGAGGTAAATTCTACTGTCTTAGTTACGTATTCTGTTACACAACACCAATTCTCGCCGTGGAAATTGACAGCATGACGCCTCTTACCCATTGTTCCATGTGTGGCGCCAAATCTAGCGACCTGTCTAGAATATGGCCCGAACCCGAATCTCTATTCATTAAAGATTTACTCGAATGGCAAATTCGTTGGAAAAGGAAATGGAATAACGAACCATATCGTCTCTGGGACAGATCAGTTCGCAGCCTCGGCTCTGGTTGTGTGGTTTGCGAACTGATTTTCGCCATTTTCAAATCCGACGAGCTTCATCTTAAGATTGGCAACCGCACTTTACTCAACTCTCGCGTCACTGCCCCAACTGGGCGTTACCTACTGATTGTAGATTACGTGGAGACAGTAGATGACCTCTCCGAATTAGCACCGCTTAGAGACTCTAATGCTATTATAATCACCCCATTGAGTGAGTATTTCGGTACTCCCCTTTCTAAAATTCCGCAGACGCAAGGCATGATTTGATTAGATACCTTGTAACTAAGCCTCTGTTCCAAGTGAATGGTTCCCCAGGCGAGAAGTATATGCCATACGACATCCCAGTTAGCAGCCACTCACCAGAGGTCCTCGAGCTTGCAAAAGGGTGGCTTGATACCTGCAGAAAGTTCCATTCGAAGTGTGCCTTCAAGGAAGAACGATATGTTCCTTCTCGGCTTCTCGATATAGAGCGCGAGTATCCAAGGCTTGTTTTACGAACAGAGGTGCCATATGTCGAATTCGTCGCCTTAAGTCATTGCTGGGGCAGTTGTCAACCCATTACAACCGTGAAAAGCAATCTCAACCAGCACCGGGAGATGATCCCGTTCGAGACTCTCCCAGCAACATTCCAAGATGCAGTCAAAGTTACAAAGAGCCTGGGCTTTCAATACATCTGGATAGACAGCCTTTGCATCGTCCAGGATGACAAGCTGGACTGGGAGCGGGAGTCAAGCGAGATGGATAAGGTCTACGGCAACGCAGAACTTGTATTGGCCGCCGCCGCAGCTTCATCCGCCCACGACGGATTCTTACGTGACAGACCTCGACCCTCCACAGTCCATGTCAGTATAAACGTGAATCCACAATTTGCATCTTTGGATTTTGCCCATCGCCTGGTTTCCACGCACCATAAAGACGATCCATACCTGCAGAATCCGCTGGACGGTCGTGCATGGGCGTTCCAGGAGAAATTTCTGGCAAAAAGATACCTCGCGTATCGAGTCAATGAGCTGACATGGGAATGTTGCGAAGATCAATTCTGTGAATGTTGCTTTTCCTTCACCTGCAAAAATTCAGATTCTGAAAAGGAAAATATTTACAGCATGTTGGAATCATCGGTCTCATCAAACTTCCAAGATATATGGAGATATGTTGTCATGAAATACGTACAACGAAAGCTTACGGTACCATCAGACAAGTTCATAGCTATCTCAGCGATAGCTTCGAAGTACCATTCTAGAAGTGGTGATACTTACCTCGCAGGCCTCTGGAAGGAATCGCTCATCCATTAGCTTGTCTAGCAAGTACAAGGCCATGGCAACCCGCAAGATTTCTATGCTCCTAGCTGGAGTTGGGCATCCATTGATTGCAACGAGATTCACATCTTCTCCTTTGATCGTACTCGTCTTACACTAGCACATGTTTTAGAGGCGTCCATAACGTCATTGACGACGGATAAATTCGTTCCCATCTCTGACGGACTCATCAGATTGCATGGAAAGCTACTCAAAGCGGTACTCTACACTGGTATTGCCCGTGCCGGATTTCCACAAAACTGTGTTGAGTTCTTCGGGTGCCGATTTCCGTGCATATTGGATACGTCAGTTGTCACATACGAGCACGTATTAAATGGTCCTATGCGGCAAACTGAACTTTCTGCTAGGAGAATATCTATCAACGAGTTATGCTTACATACCCCCCGCTCTGCTTCATATTCTGTTTTGGTGTTTCCGCTAATAGCAAGGGATCACGTAGATGGGCCTCACCATTTCATGACAGCATTGGTTCTTGGCCCATCACCTAATCGGCCCGGCTGTTTCGAGCGCCTGGGGATAGCCCCATGTTACAATCAGACCCCAGTTGGTTTTGAAGACGTTCTATCAAATTATGAGAGCAGCCAGATCACTTTGGTATAGACAATGAGCTTCTAGCCCGAGCATCATTCCCCTTTCCTCTATTTAGAAACTTTGGGCCTAACGACAGGATATGGAGCAAAGAGTAAATGTGATTTTATGCGGTTCAAATTCCAGCCTTAACTAATTGATTTTCTACAATTACTTCGAGCTCGCCACCCTCCTGTGTTCCATAATATAACTTGTTTATTTCACATTTGTTCGTCGCCATTATATCACGCCATCACCTCATAGAAAGGAAAGTTCAACACGTCCCTAGAACGAGACACCTTCAGGGGGTAAGAATTCCAGAAGAGGATCAACGTCTTAAAAATCTATAGGATAACGGCTTCGCTTAACTACTAGTAAGCTTGAAACTTACAGGCCTCTTGGACACTTAGTGAATAGGATATTCCAGACAAATTTCTGCCCAGCCTTAATACCTAGAAGGAAGAGGCATCTTACAGGCTACAGCCGTGGCATCTACGTCTAATCTTGTCACCATAAGCTTTTTTGCTAACCTAGGACAACTTGACAAGTAAAGAGCACGTAAGCACCTTGTTAGCACGGTGTTCACTCATTACAATCTGTAATATGTAGTACCACCTTTGATGGAACGAGGCAACCTTACGTGCATACCTTCCTACCTACAGGTAGGCAGCCATTTCCAGGTTCTATTAAAGTGTACAGCATGAAGTCAAGAGGCTGACTGTGGTAACTACCAGGTAAGCTCTATCAAACCAATCAGACCCCAGACCAGTTCCGAGATACGCCTGCCCGGATACTTTAAGGCTGAAGCGGGCGATTATAATAGTTATTCACATGTAGGCTACCTTGGGTAGGTACCTAGGGTATATCCTATACATATGTAGCGGTGAGTATAGTTAGCATCAATTTCGGTATGAATATTGTAGGCTGCCCTTTTTAATCAAGCTGTTGAAATAATATCATCATTTACGTCCGTAGAGAAATCATTAAATCAGCTGTTCGGCGCAATAAGCTCACACTAGCGTAATTCCATTAGTACCTAACATATTACTCAACACAGCTCTTACAAGAGGTCAGCAAGGCATGCGCTGACTATAACCGCATAGGGCTGCAGCAGGGACATTATACCCCGATATGATATGATTGGGTAAGGGGCGACAGACCTAGGTGTAGCTAGACGTGTGGCGCTGTTCTAGAAGGAAAAGGTAGAAATAAAGTAGAAAAAGCATTTTACCAGCACCCGCCCCAACTGCTGCAGATCGAAGGTAAGAAAGAGCCTCCATACGTCAGTCAGTATCTGCCAATGACTCCTCCAACTAAGCAGAAAAACGTCATCGAAAGGCCTGCCGATTTGCCGATGATGGCGTCGGCCTAGAACGAAGAAGAAAGAAAGAATCGCGGAGCCTAATATTGGGTAGCTACGCGATGATGCCCGTATGTGCATCTTTCAGGCGGTCAGATCATCCCCCGATTCTACCGATTCTAGACCAAACCAAACGGACCAGTAAGCTGAGACATTGTTTATGAAGACCCAAAGGGCCGTAAATAGATAGGTACCCAAAGATGCATTTGTAGATTGCAACTTACATACCTACCTACCTACCTGCCTGTCACTTCCAGAAGTCCAGTTTCAGGTAGATCGACCGGATGGGCATCGCTGGACGAGTCATCAGCAATCGCAATACCTTCGATGTGAGCACTTTGTGTGAGGTAAGTACGACATCGATCTACTTTATTTAGAAATGTAGTAGCAGTAGTAGTCTGAGTCAAATCACCGTGTCGATGAGAAGCAGATACTACTGTAGTATCAGGCAAACACCCGTTAGTATCCCCACGTCTACCTGGTAGATAGGATAACCAGGATTAGAGAATCAAGGATGACCTCCCTGCCACTCTCCGTCCTTATCCGCAGAGCCTCTATTGCTGCAAGCAGCCCGATTCTGAGCTGCATGTACACGCGTAGCACATAGCCCTGCCGACAGGCCGCGTATGCAGGACACCATCGAGTGACCACTCGCGTCGAAAGAAACATCTCAAGTCTCGTTAACAAGTCTGCCTAGCCGACCGTGTAATTGAATTAATTGGATTAATTGGATTGATGGGAGCCTCGGCATCGATCTGCCTGGCATAAACGTAACCCTACCTAGCTAAGCAAGCTACCACTGCAGCAAGCAAAGCTAGGAACCCTACCATTCGTTCGTACCTACATATCCGAAAATACACAACGTCAACAAAGAGTCGGTGGCCCGCCCAGAACCAACCGGATCCCCGGGAACCCGTCATCGGGTCTTCCCGCCAGTAGGACTTACAGTAAGTCCTGTTTCTATTTATTCCACATGCTGCCCCCCGGCTTGATGACTCATTCGTAAGAGGAAAAACAGGAAGCAGACATCCGACCAATGAAGAGAGGAATAGAAAAAGCAAAAAAGTGACTGTCTACCGCATCCAGGTATCAATCTAGCCTTGCGCCACTAAATACAAATGAGTATGATATGACGTGAAATAAAATGACAAGGGTAACAATACAGCCGCCGAGAAACGCCTTAGCCAAGGTAGAAGTCCGAGAAGGGAAATAGCACAAAGTGGAGGTAAATGAAAAAAGTAAATAGAAAATACATAGCCTCATTGCTCATCTTCACATCAGTTGAAAAGAATGGGAGGGAGGAAGCAGGAAAGAAAGAAAAGAGTAAACAAGGGGGAAATCTAAAACACCGTACTGCCTAGGCATATATGCAGTGATCCGTAGCATAGCCAATGGCCATCCGGGTCATACCGATCTCTATGTGGAATGTGTTCTAGCCCTACGCCATTTTCCCGCAATACATGAAAAAAGGGACGTGCTAACAGCACTAGTTGTGGGGGTCCGGGGTAAAGAGGCGAAGCAAAAAACATCCGAAGGAGAAACTCAGATACAATATTCCCGCTCAACTCAAGCTTCGATATAACATGAGACAGAATGGAAATAGTACCCGCGGGCTTTTTGTAAATCCGTAGGAATAAAATGGTGTTGGTAGTAGTGATGGCTGAAGCCCCATGCACCTAAACTTGCTAGGAACTGGGTTGATTTGAGGTTCAGCTAAGCAAGGTAACGGCTAGCAAGTGACAGCCAGCAAACATGTGGCTGCTTACTTGTAACCCCTCAGCTTCCGTCTCTCTGGCTCACATGTCGTCTTGCATTTGGCGCACTCGAAACCTTTGTTGTCGATGGGGATGCGGCTGAGGCACTTAGCACACCGCCACCACCTGCTGTCAACGTTGCGACTCTTCCACCAGTCAGCATTCTCCTTGTTAGACCCGCGTCGGAGCAAGTCTTCACAGTGGTAATCGCGGTAGTGCTCCCGGCAGTGGTCAAGTCTGTAGAACGGCTCCTTGCCCCTCTGGCACTTCTTCCAGTCGCAGGGGAATGGCTTCTTTTGATTGACATCGCGGTGTCTGTGCAGGTAGTGTCTTTGGAGATCTGCTTTGCGTTTGAAGGGTGTTGCGTTGCAGTAGGGCTCGAGACAGACGTGGCGACCCGAAGCATCATTGGCCGAGCGTGGCCTAGATAGGCCTATTAGAAACTGAAAAGACCTTGCACGTAGGCTTTAAGGGCGTTACTTACACGTCAGGAGGTGGCTCGGCTGATATGGTCGCTGGAAAGGCCGTAGATGGAGTATAGCCTGGCTTCAATTTCCAGTATGGCCCTTGCCCTGAATCCCCGCTGGTGATGAAGTCGTAATATTGGTACGGGAAATCCGGCTCGCCTGCTTGAGTGTTTGTGTCGTATCCCTGGCCGTCCGCTATATATGTGCCTGCACCTGCCACACTGAAGAAATCACAAGTATTTATACCTTCAGAAGTTGGCGATAGTGCAACATCATATTGTCCATTGCTAGATCCCGAGTAACTACTATACTCGCTCCCGTGCGACGTATCTCGTGCCATAGCCGTGCTAGTCGGCCAGTAAGTCTGGTCGCCGTACCCGGAGTAGGCTCCTGAGATGTATGTATGGTCCATGACAAGATGGATCGGTAGTTTAGGTAGTTGTTTTCTTTTTCTGTTATTGTGTACCGTTCTGTTATGCCGGTTCTTCGTTCAGAGGTTGGGCACGCTCCACGGAACGCCGTTGTACTTATACTGATAGGAGGCTATTTCCCCTAGGTGACGCTAGTTGAGTGACAAAGAACAAACTTATTATCGTTGGAGTAAATATGCAAAGTTGTTGATGTGACAAAGTTGATAATAGAGAAGGTGTGGTAATACGAAACTACCAGTTGCGATGTCTGGTTGAAACGTTCATTGGGCCCTTCAAATAGTCTTTTGGTAATAGAGTTGCCAAAATCTCACTCCGGCCAATAACATTATAATCGTCTATAAGTGTGGCAACCACGCACCACGCGTCGGTGGAACAAAATTAGGGCTCAAACTGCATATCTCGTTGGGTGAGGCGAACGTTCAAAGTTTAGGTATTTAGGGCTTCGAGATGCGTGAATTGATGTCCTGCTGAGAGCTCCAATTCCTTCCAGAATGCTCAGACGTAAGAAGTCAATTGAGAAACCATAAGCGAAAGCGCCTGCTCATGACAGCTAAGAGCATTGCCCCGGCGTAGTGCATAGGACGGTCTCGGATATTATCCGAATTACTGGGTGTTTAGCGTGTGCAAAAGATAAGCCACACCGAGGCCGCCGACCTCGCAGGATAATGCAATAAGGGAATAGGAGCGTCGCAAATCGTTCTTAGAGCTATACCGGGGGTTATCATGTAAATCTTGTGAAATCTCGCAAAGTGAGACACCTAGTTTGGGTTCGGTGAGCAGGCCCTATGAGTGGCAGCTAGCTCGGCCACGGGCCTTAGAAGCAGATGCATGATACTCCAAAGCAATGCCACCCGAACGTGGAGCAAAAGAAGCCAAGAGTTCAGCCGAAAGACCTGGATGCCGCGTGAACGCGGTTTGCTGCCGCTGGGTAAGGCTGACTATTGCGATAGGATGTGGAAACATATGGGCAAGTGGTAAGCATCAAGCGGATCAATGGAAGATAGCAAGACGGGATTGGTAGATCTGGCTGGAAGTAGAGTTTGGTGAGTAACCCACAAGCGGCAGACACCCGAAAAGACCCTTTGGGGTAGGTATTATCAGTGACAAAACGCTGACAATTGGCCATCAGGACAAGGTCGTAACCCTAGTAAACCTTTTGGATGTCACTATTGGAAAGGGATGTTGTCTTGGGGCTTCGATAAAGTCCTGTACGACATTAACATCGTTGGTTGCCTGTAAGACACGTAACACAGCCACTGGAGGGTAGGACTTCAGCCTCAGTAGATGGTAAGCCATCAAATGAAATGAGAGCTTGGGATCTTAAGCTCTATGGATTTCAGGCGACCCAGTCCGCCTACCGAATGCCTTGCCAACGCAGAGCCTCTGTTTGCCTGGGGTATGCTGCCTGATCAGCCCCCATCAGATGAGATGGGGGATTTTGAAAGTGACCACGCGGGGCTCGTAGTTCGTCGCTTCGAGGCCGCGCCCCAGACTTGCATACAATAGTTCAGCGGGAAGTGAGGCTGTTAAGTGGAAATCTGCACGACAGAAGCATAGGGTACCAGGTAGGTAGGTAGCTTTAGCTATTAGCTCGCTGCGGCTGCGTCCCACTTAATCCTAGTGGGTTAAGAGGTAGCAGTAGAGATCTTGAAAAGATATGACGCTCGGTCAGGCAACGTGACCGAAATCCACTTCGAGGAATAGCCAACAGGTTGCGGACATCAATACCCCGAACAACGCGACAATTGACAAGGCTCATCTGCGAGTTGCATTTTCGCCTTGTCAATCCCCTATCACTCGCGTTGAGCAGTTTATGCATTGATCCTTTTGTTTTGTTGCAGCCCGAATCCCACGATGCGCCCATCGCCCATCGCCCATTTGCGGAGGTGCTTGGCGTTGCTCACTCAGCCTAAGGAATGTTGATGCAGGAACCAAGCACGAATCCCTTCGGCAGCCTTAACCAGGCAAAAGCACCGAACGGAAAGGGGAGACATTTCGCACGAATATAATTCGGTGAAAAGGGGTGTCATCACGGCACTAAGGTCCAGTTGCGAAGGGGAAAAAGAAGGCAACCTTCGCGTACATATAGTCGTGTGCTGAAGACGGGTGCAAACAGTTGGGCAGCTATGCATGGGATGAGTTGGCGAGACTGCATTGGTGCCACGCCCCTCAATCTGTGGTCTTGTGTGAGGTTCGTATATGAAGAGATGGATTGTCCGGTCGAAGAGGATGAATTGAAAGTTGGAATTGAGAAAAAAGAAAAGAAAAAAAGCTAAAGAATTCTCTCCAAAGCTTACGACCAAAGCGAAGTCTCCACTCAACCTGTAACCTCACTTCGTAACTCCTTCCCCCGTTCTCCCATTCCTCCGTACGTACCAAGCATCGCGATTACCCCTTCTATTACGTGCATAATTCTAAACTTTGAGAGATCAATTCATCCACCTTTATGCAGATTTGTGGGATTGATGCTGATATCACCTAAAGTACCTGCCTAACGTACCATTATCTACTCTCAGCGAGGAGCTTCTACACATAGTAAAAACTACGAACTCAAGTTAAAGCTACTGGGGGAAACCGAGACTCTTAACACAACCATGGTTATGCTATTTCTTAGAATGGTATCTTTACTTTAAATTATTTAAGGTATGCAGGCGGTGGAAACACATCTAAAAAGGAGCATAGGGGTTGCCATGTATCTCTAACCAAGAATCCCGACTCGCCGTAACCAGTACACACACGTAGCTTTATAGAGAAATGCAACCATTGAGTCTCTCTCGTCCGATACCCACGAAATGCAATGCACACAAAGTGAACAGCCGTACTTCCATGATTGTTGTGCTAATGTAAGGTTAGGTAGGTACCGTGGTATGCCACAACGTACTACTAACTTCCATACCCCTATGTTTGAATGCACACACCCATTCATTCGAAACCCGCCCTTTGGGCTCCAATAGCAGCACCCCTTCAGATCCAATCCCTCCGTATGTTCCACGATTCCCGCAGTTGCCTGTCCACGAGGAAGGATATCTGCGCGGGACGGGCTGAGCAAACAAACTCGTAAGTGATTGCGTGCAAACGTCCACACGAATTCGTAGCACACCGCGTTCCGAAATTAATGGGCGCAGATAAGAAACGTGTTGCCTAGCCGGTTCGTGACGTATGTATGTATTCTACTTCGAGTGGGATCTGATAAGGCTTGATGAATACCTTAGGTAGGTTAGAGCGGGATGCGAACCAAGCCTGTCTCAGCCTCTTTCTCTCCCTCCGGCCGAACTGCACGACATACCCGAGAGCTCCGTGACGCGTATAGTGGTGGCGCTTGTGCATCGAGACGAAACCCCGTAACAGATAGAATACGAGAGGCCAGCCAGCAGAGCCAAGCCAAGCCGCAAGTACCAACCAACCCCCTCTATACTCACCGCCCAACCAAATAGGCAGCAGTCAGTAAGCCTGCTGCTTGAAGTGCTCGTAGTAGAGTTTCACAAGGAGCTCGTGCTGGGCGGTGCGCTGGGACTCGGAGATATTATTGCTGCAGGCCGACGACTCGCCATTTCCGTGTTCCAGACACAGCTCCTTGAACTGGCTCGCGATCAGCTCGTACGCCTTTAGGTTAATCGGCCTCGACCCGAAATCCGACAGCGTCAGCATGCCGTGCGGTGCTCTCCCCGACGCCTGCGACGCAACGGCGCTCGCAACCGTCGACGCGAATCCCTCGTCGTCTCCCACGGACCCCAGACGACCCGCGCCCTGCTTGTGCATTGCGAGGAACGGGTCGACGGCCTCCCCTCCGACGCCAGACCCTCCAGCCCGTGGCTCCGACGTCGACGAAGCGCTCATTGCCTCGGAATGGAAATCGAAAGGAGACGGCGCTAGGGAGGGAGGATCCGTGGGGGCTGCTGCCGCCGCCGCCGCCAGATTGGCATAATCCCCGAGCGACGCTTGGCCGAAACGAGGATCGTCGAGGCCGATCGCGTCATGGATGCGCGCGCGGTTGAAAGATGAGCCTGCCGGCTGATCGAAGAGCGGAACTTGGCGGCCCGCCGCGTCGAGGGTTTTGGGCGCTTCGAAACCGCTGGGTTCACCGCCTAGGCGACTGAGTGGTTCTTGGGGGAACGCTGTGCTTTTATAGAGCAGATTTGAGGATGAGCGATCCGGATCCGGTATGAAGGACGAAGTGGTTGGGTTCCTCAGTGCATGCAAGAAGTCCCGAAACGGGGGATCGTCCTCATTGAAAGACTGCCTGTGAAGCGGATTTGATGTCATGTACCCTTCCTGCTTTGGTAGTATCGAGTGATGATGTGATGCTAATTGAGCATGCTCTTCGAGATGCCCGCGTTCGTCCCTAGAAGACGTCGAGGGCTCATTGTGAGTCTTTTGTGTTGCATCATCGGGATACAGACACTGAAGGGACTTGGATGAACATCTCAAACAAGGCTCGTCCCTAGAACATCGTTCTCGTGCCCTCGCGCATTCCGTACACGCTCGTTTTCGGTTGAGAGTGTGGCTAGTTCTTTGGGCAGCGAGATGCATCAGTTCATGCCTGGTCAGAATGTCGCTTGTGAAATCAGTCAAGTCCACTTCAAAAGACTTAAAAGGTAAATGATATACCTCCTGAAGAAACGCTTCAAGCAGATAGAACACATGAACGGCTTGTGGCCGTCGTGGCTGCGTTGATGCCTCTTTAGGTGCTCGGGTCTCTTGAAGTTGCTGGGACAACGAGGACATTGGTATTTCTCTTGAGTCTCACTTCCTGGAGAAGGGCTCTCGCGCCAACTACTAGCTTCGGCTGCGACAATGTCCATTTCGGTATGGGCATATAATGGATTCTGGCCTAGCCCTTAAACTCACGATACTTGTCTCGACGTATTATAAGCCGCAGCAGCGGCGTCTATATGTGCGATTTACACTTATCGAGACTAAGCCTATCCAATGTAACCCATAGGTAACCTACGGGCGCCAAAGCGGCGTGGGTTTCTAGAAGCATTCTAATTCCGTGCGAACACCTCTGAAGATCATGGAGGGCCAAGACGGTACCTTGGTGGTGCGCTTAGGACAAGGTTCGTCGGAATATCTTACCGATTGATTAAAACCAGTGAGGAGACACGAGCGCTATTGGCCGACGAGTGCATGGAAACAAGGCTTGACCGATTCACCGTAAGGTATTAGAGAGGTATATCCATGCTGCTGACTGAAGGGGCTCGGGTTAAGATTGCGAATAAGGACCGATACAGAAGCGCAGATGATTGGTTGAAGTTGAGGCTATACGGTTGCCTATAGCACTGCTCGCGGAGCACCTCCGTGATAATGCGAAAGAGCTGTCGGAATGAGCACTGTTGGGAGAATGGTGGGTAAAACGAGCTGTTATTAGTAGCCCGTGAACGGACCTCTCAATATACCCTGGTTATTCCCTCAAACCCACCACAAACTCGCTGGGCTCGCCTGGACGTTGCAGAAAAGAGTAAACAAACCACCAGCTCCTGCGCTAGCTTATACCGTAAGTGATCATTGACTAGCATAGATAGATTGGTGATTAAGGTCGATGTAATCAAAGTTGTATCCGGATCCAAGTTTCAACTAAAGCTAACGTAGCAGTATGAGACCTAGACTGGGTAGTCTAAAAGATCCGAAGCTGCAGCTTGCCCGATAGGGTATGCAAGGGGGTCGAGATGACGATACCGCTCAACGTGCCTATTCCAACGTCTTCCCAGCACATCCCACGCTCAACTGGGTAGGAACGGAAGACAATGTTACTGCAACCCGGCTGTCTCGGGTCCTCATTGTGCCTAGCTTATTATAGTCTCAGGAGGCCAACTCTCATGTGACCCTTGCCGCCACGGTTTGCTCGGAGATAGTAGGGGACGAACGTAAGCTCTTTCTGCTCCACCAAAACCGTCTGAGGGAGTGATGAGCCGGGTTCGACTCCGGACTCTCCCTCAGACTCGGCCCGATCATCTATCTTACGGATCCAGCCAACCGACCGGAGGGCAATGTAGCGTTCTCCCATTTGGTCAATCTCTTGGTCTATCTCGGTGACTTCAGAGTCGGATTTAATCCCGACGTTGCGGAAGTGGTCCTGCTCCCATGCGTTGTCGACGTCCTCCACGCAGTATATTAACGGACCGCGTACTAGGGTCAGCGTATTCTGATTGGTATAGGGATGCGGGGAGATGAATCGAGGCTTGAACCCGTCGATCTGGATCGAGAAGGCCCTGTTCGCCGATGTATAAGCGGGCGGGAGTACGAGGTAGCCCTTTTCTACCTTCGCAGGTCTGTGGCTCGGAGTGAGCTGGTGATACATTAGCGAGATTGCCTCAGGACTTCTTAATTAGGGACAAGTCGGACGCACCGTAAATTTCCTGCGTGCCCAGGCAGGAATCCGCAGCCTGATCGTGACGTTCGTAGACGACGGCGCCTGCAACTGGAATAGTATATTCCCCTCCCATGGCCAATTCGACTTCTGCTCGAGTACGATTTGCTGGTCTTCTACCTGAAACGTAACCTTGGCTGTCGTATAGAGATGTACGTTGACGTAGGCATCCTTCCCGCTGCCTCCGTAATCCCAAAGATATCCCCCGAGACAGCCAAACAGCCGCATAACGTTAGGTGGGCAACACGATGTGTCAAACCAATCCTCACGACGGTTTCTATCGGCCTCCGAACTCGCTAGCTGGTTCACGTAAGTGAAAGCAGTTCCGTCGAGGCTCAACCCTGTCATTACTGCATTGTAAAGACATAATTCCATTACGTCGGCATACTTCGAATTGAGGTCAAGATGCAGTAGACGCTCCGCCAGCATTATGACGCCGATAGATGCGCAAGTCTCGTTGTAGCATCCCCCTTCATCGGAACCCTGTGGCAAGAAGTAGTCGATGCCAAACCCTTCCCATTGCCACATCGATCCGATTCCTCCAGTAAGGTACATCTTCTTGTCGACCATATTATTCCATAGTCTGCTTAGCGCCTCGAAGTACTCACTCTTGTGTTTGTATGACTTCACGCCAAGTTCGTCCAGACATAGCAGATCGGCAACCCCCGTCAGGACTGTAGCACTGGAGTCAGCAATGAACATTCGAGGATTGCGTTAGTGGCGGGCCGCGACTCCGAGTTGCAAGACTCAGCTCCTTGACTGGTAGAGTGCCACACGCCACTCTACTCGCGTTAGAGTACACCGAGCCTTGGATACTGGCAGACGTCATATCGAGGGCCCCTTATCTTGCACTATTAGGTGTCTCTGGGGAAGTGGTGTGCATCTTTGTGCTGGTCGAAGAGAGAACTACACCTGGAGAAGCCCAGCTCCCGACCCTACCTATCGAAATGAGGACGAAAGGGAACATGGAAACTCAAAAGTCGACTTACGATACATCGCCCTCACGGCATGGCCCTCAACGGACTTTTGCTCCAGGATAGGGGCGTGGGCCTGGTTATACCAGTTGCTGTCGTGCATCTGGTAGCTATCAGAGCGCTTCCAGGGGCTATCGCCTCGCTGCTGACGTTCCCAGTCGTAGTACGGCAATCCTTCCTGGCCGGTCGGGTTACCACGCTCCTCGACGAAGAATTTGGCCAGTTCGTATGCGTCCTTATTCCCTGTGGCCGTATACAGACGCAAGAGCGCAAGCTCCGTCTCTGGATGGCCTGGGTAGGCATGTTTCTAAGGAGGGATAAGTGATGACCTTCTTAGGAGGAGATATTGACACTGACCTTATCTGGACCCGGCCCAATTACCGTACTGATATACTTTACGTACTTCTCGAGTGTCTCTATCAGGAGATTGTTTTTATAGTAATTGCTATGTGCCAGCGCCGCCTCTATTAGGTGTCCGGCATTATATCTTCCCGAGGTTAGTGCAACCAAAAACTCATCAGGATAGAAGAACTCACAATTCATGCTGATCCCTGATGTTAGTCCACCTATTCTCGAGTCCAGTAATCGTGAACCAAGTATTCAGATACCCATCCTCCTGCTGGGCCCCCTTAATCATATCCGCGATTTCCCTCACGGCGGCATCGACCTCGGCATCGTATTCCTCGGCTAGTAGGTAGCAAGCGCCCTCGATCCACTTGGCCACATCGCTGTCCCAGTACATGGGTGCCGGGCAGGGCCACCGGCTGCGGTCATCGTAGATGGGCTGGTGCTTCAGGGAGAAGCATTGGTAGCGGCCCGTGTCTTTTAGTTTCTGGAGCTGCGCTTTTACAGTAGAGCGGGCGATTGTGGTACGCCGAGACTGTAGGAGCGAGGGGCCGTGGAAGGAAGTTTGGGGGAAGAGGGTTTGGGGATGGGACATGATGTTATGTGGCGGTGGTAAACCTTCTGCTCAAGAATAGTTGCAACAAATTCCAGGATTCGAGATGGAAGCACCAGCTTCAGTATTAAAAAAGAGTCGGATCGGGATCTATTTAAGGGAGGCAGGTCCGGTGTAGCTACACAAAAGCTAATTCCAGGTTCTATATTCTATTGTGCGTCCTAGAATCGGAGTGCGACGCAAATTGACACAATTACAACAGATCAATTCACCTTTACGACGGTGAATAGGCTCGTATGACTTCACATCGCGAAGTCCACTATAACTCTTATAAACTTGAGGTAGTCCGGCGAATGAGGGGAAGCTCTCCAGCTGGCAATTTGGGGCTGCGGTCACTAGACATATGCACGGCACGAGACAGGAAGGATTTGCGCCGAGCTCCATCATACTGATGTGCAATGGGCACCTCAAAGTTTATGTTCAGGTACGCTGAAGTTTCTTGGACGTAACCGAGTATGGTACGCATCTGGAGCGACGAGTAGTCCCGGCGGGTTCTCACAAGATTCTTCGTTCAATCGAGTCCATAACTGTCCGTTTCGCGGAGCTCAAATATAGAATGTAGCTCAAATGAAAGGGTCGTACCGGAAATCATGGGGCTGGACAAATGGGAGGGGAACACGCCGCGGGAGGCACCCTTATGACATTGGAAATGGGAACTCACATCGGAGCGATGCCGCATCTTTGCTTCTCACCTCATCTTGATGTGAAAGAACCTCGATCACTGGAGCACTCCTAAAGGAGAAAAGCAAAGGTACGAAACTAGGACCGTGGTTCTAGAACAAAGAATTGCTAGCACCGTAACTCTGCACCCGCCAGCTTGGTACCCAGCGAACCCGACCCTATAGAGCTACGCGGGGGAAGGAAATCCGATAGGCCAGCTGCAGCCTCGAATTTTCCGTCCCCTGATTCAAAAATCTTAGAATGAACCCACGGGACCTAGATTCAAAGTCATATGATTATTCCTAGGGCGCCAGTTGCCTGTAGGACGCCGAGTCGGATCCTATGTCTCTCTTTCATTCGTGGCAGGCACTCAGCAGCCGAAGACGGCATATGCCAGGGACTAATCGGGCTGACCGGTCTCGATGTTCACCTATCAACGAGCATAACTCGAATCGGAGGCGCTGAGCGGTGAGAAGGGCCTGTGCTTATAGGCTGCGGTCCCCTGAAGGTTAGCAAATTGGGTCTATAGTTAGGAGGACCTACATTATCCATTTGTTAAAAAGGAAATCGACATTATTCATTAGTAAAAAGCTATAGAAACAAACCTGCACTCAGAAAGTAGAGAGCAAATCACAACGTGCATGGTCCAAATTCAAGTCTCGGGTAGAGCCGTCGGAATGAAGCCACGACGGTCTTGTATGTATTCGGTTACACATATTACGACAAAGGTATAGACCGTCTTCAAACGATCCTCCCCAACTAGCAACGTGATTATACTGCGCGCAGTGAGCCCTAACAGGCGAAGAGGCCATCTGCCGGCTACCAACCCCGGTAAGAGTTCTTGTAGGGACCAATTCTTCATACGTCGTCCTCGAGGAATCGGTAAGCAAACTTGAAATCAGCTTTCCTCCGGTTCATCCTATGACCAGTTAATAATTTGTTCGTGGGGTGTTGTCCAAAAATAAACGAGTTGTAGCCCGTCCTGCATATAATAATATTAAAACCTACCAAGTGGACTCGTAATCGAAGAAGCGGTATGTGCCTTGTTCGAACTCTTCGGTGATGCTCTTAGGTTCCTCGTGTCGTTGGAACCAAGTTTGATACTGCTTGTGGAACCGCCAGCTTTGGTCCTTCAACGCCTTCGCAGCCAGGTATTGTTGATACGTGCCCTGCTTGTAGTAGAATACGTAAAAGAGCGTGTCGGGCTCAATGCGGGAGTACAGCCGAGGATCTTCAAATATCGGTAACGGTTCCTGAGGGTATCCCGATGCCGAGGGGTACCGATGATCCGGTCTATAGGTCCGGGGTGGCTCCGAATCATACGTGTCCAACATATTCAAGTTTGCCTGTGAAGCCGCCATCATGCGCAGATGAGACGGGCTATTCACTGGTAGCGAACGCTTCTTAGTCACCTCGAAAGACTCTACTAAATCCTGTAAAGAAGCAGGAAGATGGTATATTGACTCTTCCTCCTTCTCCTCTTCGATGGGTTTTATGCCATTGGCAACACCATTCGACTGAGCTGCTACATGACCAAGTTAATACGAGACAAATACAACTTGTATAATAGGTTTTACCTTTTGAAGATTCGGCAGCATCTGCGGTGGCGGGTGCCTTGCCTGCAGCCTTCGAAGAGGCCTTCTCCGACTTCTTGGATGCAGACGCCGAGGAAGTCGACTCGACCGACTTGGGTTCGGGCGCTGGTGTTGGGACAGATAAGTTCGCTGATCTTTGTTCTGGCGGGGCAGGTTGTAAGAATGCCGTATTGGGCGAATTTGCAGCGCTCGTCCTCGACGGCACAGCGGGTGGTAGAGGGGAGATGCCAGGAGCAGCAGATATCGGCTGAGAACCGGGTGGTGGTGGAAGAGGTGCGATGCCGACGTTGTTCTTGTCGCTTGCAGCAGCGGCCGCGGCTGCTGAAGCATACTTCAAACCCTCACCGGCTGGCCGTGTCGGCAGCGAGGCGGGTTTCATGCCAGCATTAGCAGTACTACCATTAGTGACATTTGCCAATGGGTTATGTAATGTTGCCAATGTTGGAAGGGGAGATTTGAGCTGTGCAGAGGGTCGCCGTCCAGCGGCAGCAGCAGCGTCGACAGCACTTCGCGACTTTCCAGGCAGGCTCCCAGACCGTGATTCCGGCTCCACAGCGTCTTCCTGTATCGACTGTGTATCTTGCGACGAAACGCGGTCGTTGTCTTGACCCATGCCATAGACGTCCTCTTCTTCTTGCAAGTTGAGCTCGTCGTAGAGTCCCTCATCTTCGATGTAATCATCGGTCATGCCATCTGTGACGTAATAGCGGATGCTCTCCTCTAGATCGTTCACCTGCTCGGTTTCGACTCCCCCGTTATCGAGTGACCGACGAATAAGCTCGAGTTTGCCTTGATGCCATTTATGTCGTTCGATTATGCGCTCGATGGTCGCCATACGATCCGCTTTCGAGGCCTGGTTCTTGCCCTTCTTCATCGTTGCCTGTATTGATTCGCCTTCGGCTTCAAGTGTCTCGATTTGTTGTTCAAGCTCATCGACCATACTACTAAGAAACTCGCTGGCTTCCACTTTAGCCTGCTCCTTGGGATCTAACTTGGCAGCTGCTGATAGGCCCTCTTTCGAGTATGCCTTGGTTTTCATGGCCTTCTCTACGGCCTTGAATCGTTCCATTTGCTAAGAGAGTTGTCAGAGATACCATGATGGACCTTGCGATCACATTCCTGTCATCCCATTACATACCGTCTCTATCAGTTTCCGATGCTCAAGCAACGGAGCCTTGTCCTTGATGTCATTGCTGGCAGCCCATGTCTTGATCTGGTCGCGTAACCTCTGTAGCTTCTTGATCTCGCGCTTGAGATTATCTTCCAATTTCTCCTTCTGAGCGGGGTTATTCGACTGTTCGATCTTCTCGTAAATGGCATCGAATTCGGCCACGCCCTCGGCGACCTTCTTGAAGCATTTATCTATTTCTTGTTGCAGTTTCCTGGCAGCCATTGTGGCGGCGTGTGCTCAGGAATGAACCTGAGCGAGGACTCGAGGGATGTAGTTCGGGCGAGAGTAGCGTGTAGATCGAGTTCGGCGACGCGATTATTCAGTGACAACGGCAGGAGGTCAGAATGAAGTCGGCGCAGGAAGAACCCAGGTCGGCGACTGTTAGGTAAACTTAGATACCACGGGAGTGTTAGTAAAATGGGATCGCACTGGTTTGAGTGCTGCAAGGGTGGAGAAGGGAAGCAGATCTGACGGAAGATCTCCTTCGTTTGTTTTCTCTGGAGGGGCGGCGGAAGAAGTAATGTCTAAAACATGGTTGTTTGCTGATTAACCTAGGTGATTTGTTGTCCTGGTTGCAGAAGGCTGAATCTTTCCTTACTGGGTACTGGGTGCTGGGTGCTGGGTGCTGGGTGAGATGCGACGAAGATTGATTGCGATGCAGCACAGCCCTAGGTGCAGCTGCTACAGCCTCTGCTACAGCCTGCCAGCCTGCCTAGACTACGTAAAACCTGGCGTCAAGGTTGCGTTACGTACCGTGCCAACTGCGTGCCTACCCCCGACGTTACTAGGGCTACTAGGGCAAAGCGCGCAGACATGGAAGTAACAGCTCTCTCATCCAAGTCCCAGCCTGCCTACCACATGTAGCGCACTTGCCTTCACTAAGATTACTAGCGGCGCACAGGTACTGTTCTGGCCCTAAAGATAAAGCAGAGTAAGCATTGTGCAACCTTTTTCTATTGAAATAGCTTAAATATGCAGTAATTTTGCATGCATGGAATTAACCAGGTTTCTATCTATATCTTTGAGATTCTATGTGTGCAATTGTTTCAGTCCACACGGCCGTATATTGAAGTGAATGTTTGCTCTTCTAACTCGAATCTTACATAGATAGGTACTTTCACTACCTAATGTCGACCCTCACCGGGATATATGAATGTACCGCTTGTGGACAACCAATCATAAAAGACCGATTCCCATATTGCACCTGGCAGCCAGATGATACCCACTTTCCCGCCGCACTTGCCCGATATGGCCGGAACTCTTAACGAAGATATCACCGAATTACTCATATGCTCATACCGTCGTGGCTTCCCTTTATATACGTAGAGAATTTAGGCTTTCTTGTATAAAACCTCTGTGCTGTGTGCGTTTACGTATACCTGGTGTTGTCGATACATATTAGGTATAATTTTAACATTGGGCAAAGGCTACGAGCTACAGAGCGGAATCTCAGCCAAAATGAAAGGTCAGTACCTCTAACCCCCAACGGCCTACTTGTACTCTTTGTCCAACATACATAACTCTTGCAGCTATCCTGCAGCGCGTCCTGTCTGCCTCCGTGACAGTAGAAAAGGAGGTAGTATCATCGATCGGCAAAGGAGTCCTTGTTTTCGCTGCAGTAGCCCCAGGTGATACAGAGAAAGAGGCAGATTCCCTTGCCGCGAAAGTGCTGAAGCTGAGGCTGTGGGACGATGAGGCTGGAGGAAGAGTATGGTAACATATCTGCGCCCCTTTATTCACTCTCAAATGTCTCATACGCGTGTATTCTATGGGCTATGTTCTAATGGATGCCTGCTTCTTAGTGGAGGAAAAGCGTAATGGATATTGGTGGTGAGGTCCTCTGTGGTAGGTCTCAGACCCCTATGAAAAAGCCTGGTGCCAATCTCCGTCGTCTCACACTGCGTGCCGCCTTAGTTTCTCAATTTACCCTACTTGCGTCTACTAAGAAGGGCAACAAGCCCGACTTTCACGGGGCGATGGGAGGAGAGGAAGCAAAGAGACTCTACGAATACTTCTATGAAAAGGTACAGCAAGGCTATGCGGCCGACAAGGTAAAGAACGGGGTGTTCCAGGCAATGATGGAAGTTGCTTTAGTAAATGACGGTCCTGTATGTCTTGAATTCCTCATTCCTCATAATGAGGCAATATTCTAACTTTTTTTTCAGGTCACATTGGAGCTGTCAGCTGGCCAGAAGCCTACACCCGCACCAACGCCAAAACCAACGCCGAGTCAATAACCATGACTCCAAATTGGCCTGGATGCTTCTACCTATAACAAATACCAAGATCACGCATTTTCATGTCACCTATTGCAATATCTACTATAGAATGATGATGATACCTGATGCACATAGTTCAAAAAGAGTGGTATCGTCTACCTGTCGTAGCGAGGGTATCAATATTACCAGGGGTAAATGCTCATCCATGCACCTAAGAATGTAATGCGAATCAATAGTAACACCAAAATCCTTTCAAACCGTGGCTTTCCACTCCAAATCCGCGAACTCCTTCCGTTACTTAAAGACGGTATCCGTGGGGGTATTAGTTGTCCAGACCGAGATGCTTCCCCGCCACTAACAAATCCATTCTTGGGTATTACCATCACTAAAATTCCATGCAATGCATTAGTCTCAGCTACCATGGCTGATAGTTCAATCCGAACTCTTCTTCTGACGCCGGTTAACCTTCCGGCTCCGCCTCTTGGCCACGACCTCAGGATCCCAAGATCCCGTGAATAGATCTTCGCATTCATCCTCGTCCTCCGAGTCGAAAATGATGGGATCTTCATCGTCTCCTGCACTTAGACCTTTCTGGTCCATTTCAAGATCGGGAACGTCGTCGACCATAACATCTTCCCAGTTCCTATAGACAACGACTCTTTGGGTTTCGAGGATGAACTTCCCGATTTTGTATTTCTGCGAGTCTTCCTTTGCGTCGATGTATTTCCAGCCCACTTTGGCATGGCAAACGGCACATGTAATATCTGCGACGACATGGGATCCAGTAACCAAGACGCGGGTCTCGGACTTGCCAATTTTTATGTTGATTAAATCTCTTCCTTTTGCACCCTTACAAAGCGGTCGTTCCGGCGGTGATACTAAGAACGCCCGTCCATAACGACCGGTGAAACCTTTACTCACTATTTGCGAGGCGAAGGCAAAGTCGGAAGCACAAGTAGAACATCGTATCGTGTTAGGTTGTGTCCGCGCGAGCCTCGTAGTCTCTACGGGTTTCGCAGACGATCGGCGGCGGTTGTCTTTGGACTTGAAGCTGGACAAGAAGTTCGTGGGTAGAAAGAAGGAGGGCGTCAGCGGACTCCCTATGGGACTCGAGGGTGTCGAGTCTGTTGGCGAGGAGCTTAAAGAAGGTACGGGTTCGCTTGGTGGACTTCCATAGCTTGAATGCGAGCTTTGGCGCCTTCGGCGAAACGGCATAGTAAGGCTCGGAAGTAGGTAAACGGGAAATCTGGGCCCCTGAGCTTCCTCCTGAGCTGGCGGAGGTGGCGGGGGAGCCGGAAGAGCCTCGTTGAACATTATAGAATACATCTTCACAAATTAGGAGTATGTCGCAAGCGTCAAAATGAACAATAAGCTTAAATCAGTCTTCGTTGAGATTCTCGAGCCACAGGCTTGATCGTTAAAAGAGTCCAGCTCAGTTCCTAGAATACAAGGTTGAAGTGTATGGTTGACATGGGGTGTAACTCAAGCATGCCCCGCATCGAGATGAGCAATGACAACAAAGACGTGCTTCTGGCTGGTGGTTGTATTAACGCATGGTTGGGCAGGCATGCCACGACTTAAAAGGGTTCATCGCGCGTCCGGAACGTGCGGGTGATAACCATGTCAGGCCTCATGCTGTAGGACCTCGGGACTGGCGCTACCATTGAAAGTTGATCCCGTGTGCATCACATCGCATCATTCTGAAGACAGGCGCATCTTACTCTTCCCTTATCGGAGGTGCCCACCACCAGCTTTATCGGCTTTATCGCCCACCCGATGCGGCTAAGAGGATGGATAGGCAGGATAAGGCGGACTGATAGAGGGGAGATCCCTGCATAAAGTTGGGCTGCTTCGATCCAACGTGGACTAAGGAGAAGAATAGTGTCGCACCAAGGCAGTTGAATGCAAGTCAAACCCTTGTTAACACCCTTACATAATAACCATAATGAGTCTTCCATACATCTCGAGGCCTGATATACTTGTACTTGACCTGAGTCTAGATTATTTAAAGTGTCAGACTTATTTGAAGTTTGATGGTTCTACAGTCTTACATATGAAGGATATCTTGAGGATTATTTCACGCTACATCCATGTATCCAGAAGACCAACACTCATTTCCTCAAATGTATCAGATATGGTCAATTGGGCTCTAACACAAAGGATCGACTTCTTTCTCCACGTGCTGATTCGCTAAGAAACATCCGCCTCATCATCGCCGAGTGTGGCATCATTATTAAGCTAATTGCATTGTAACCATTGATGAATGAATGTGCTTTGTTGAACCGAGCTTCCCGGGACAAATCCTCCGTCTTACGAGTCATTGCTTAGGTCTAAGCAGCGACAACGACTGAGTCAACACGGCTCCGAGTCCGCAATAGCTAGCTCTTAGTCAGAGCGTAGCAGAAACAATAGCACACAAGTCTCGAGTAACATATGGGATTTCACAAAACGCCATTTGGAATAAATACTAGCGATAATACCTAGCTAGCAGTTTAGTAGCGCTACTGATTGAAAATGATTCCACCATGTGGAAAACCGCCCCACTCTCCCATAGATGAACCAAATTCCCTTGCTTAAAATACACACCTCATAGAAGAGCGTTCAAATGTTGCTTTCTAAGTGATGTTAGTTAACCAGGTGGTTCAATGTTGTTCGAGAAATTCTCAGGGTAACTTCCAAGACGGAAGCTTGCATTGTATACCTACATATTGAGACTCAGAACAGTATCACTGACGTCAAGTCCTGCCCCAAGTCGGTTGTACTATCTAGATTGGGGACTATGAAGATGCCGAAGCTACGGTACTCGGCAAGTGGACACTACGATAATCAGATCGAGCAAGACGAAACCGTGCGTCTTCCATGAAACGTCCAAAGCGAGAGTATCGTCGCTCATGGGCTGACCGGTTTTTGAGTGTTAGTCAAGCGAAGTTGCCAAGGTGCACAAGGAGCCGGCCACCAATCACTACGCTCCCAGCTGATTGGTTCAATTGACGATTGATTAACACGTGATGGACATGCGGGGTGGCATGGACCCGATGCGGCCAATTGATTGGTTCAGCTGTAGAATCTAGCCGTTTCCAGAACCTGGAAAAGCGCAAGCCCGCCCTTTGCCCGCTTCTTTTATGGGTACATAGAAGATGCAATTGCGCTGACCGCTGCCTGCCATTCCCGAAATATTTGACCTTGAAGTTTGCCGCCTCGATCTGACATTGACAAAGTCCAGCCTCTTTGCAATCTTCCGACCGTCAAAGACAGCGAATTTTACCAAAGAACTCCCAACAATTCAATTTTCTTAAACAACCAATCCATAAAGCTCTAGCCCACGTAGCCAACAAACCATTTCGAAAGCGCACGACTCTTCCCGCTCTTCGCTTCACATCGGATTTCCTCGGAATCCCAACTCAAATATTAAATCGACCCGGATTTTAACGACAACCCTGGATACCATCACCAGCCATGGCGCCAATGAAAAACAATAAAAGTAACAATTGTAGTAGTAACTACGGCGAGGAAGTGGCCCGTCAGGTCAATGTCCTCGCCAGCTGCTACCTCGTCGACCCTACTGCGTCCCTAAAGGGACTTCACTACTGCACTACCGGGGCTGCAGGTATGTCCACTTCCCTCCTATCCGAGACAATGTTTTCTATCCATAGCACCACAATACTGACTTATAATCGTAACAGGGGCCGAGTGGTATTCCTGAGGTCCCTATCTCAGGTCTACCATCTCCTCCATCAAGTCCCCCCCTCGCGGCAATCACATCCTCCAACGAGCTCGCGCTTCAACCTAAGAGCAAGAAGCGCAGCAGTAGCAGCAACGCCGCGCCAATCAGCCGCAGCCGCCGAGGGGGGGCAACACTTCAGATCAGGGAAGAATGTGAGAGGTTCTTCTGTGAGACCATGAAAGCCGTGTTCCAGGGTGAGTGGAACACGGCCGGTAATGGCTCCTGCCTGACTGGTGTTAACAATTACGCGCTCACGCCACCCGATGACTATCCTACGCCTCAGTCTTCCTTTAATAACGACAAAATCGATACCAAGCCCGGAGTCTATGTGAATGGATGGATGGAGTTTTGGGACTATGCCGGAGGCGCCAGCTTCCGGGCTTTTGTTGCAGAAGATGGCGACGAGAAGTCGTTGTTTGCATTCTTTGACAACGGACTCGTTGGTCGCGATCTCAAGCATGCGTATGTTCCTGTCTTCTACCATATTACCCGCAGTGTCACTAACATTATTGTAGACTCATTGCTTTGATTGAATTGGCCGATGGTCCATTGGAGTGCTCGAATATCGTGATCTGTGTAGACCGTTCGATGCCCGATGACTACGCAAAGACGTTGATGAGAAGTCTCCAATGGGTTGGCTTCGAATTGACCACCCTGGACCATTGGGCGAAGGACATCGACGTTACTAGCGACAAATGGTTATTCATGGGTATGGAAGTTTAGTTCGACATGATGGAACATTGACGCTCGTTTAACTCGTTTCGATTCTACCCGAAAGCTAGGGAACCTATGGGCGGCTTAAGAATTTGCGAGGTTGGGTTACTTTTTGGAGTCTCGGTATCATGCATGCATGCATCATGTTAGCTTCGGCGCATCGGGTCATTGGTCGTTTCTTTCCACAGTTGCATCTGCTGCATTCGTTCCATGGGTGGAGGGAGGTACCGGTCTAGAGGTCCAAACTCGCACGAATGGACCGGCTTTGCAAAGGCAATGGTATAGTAGCATTACTATCAATAGACGACGAACTTCTTATTTTCCCCCAAAATTCCCCATCTAAACCAGTTAACGCCTATTCTAACAAGTGTCGTATAAGACAAGTTCGCCAGTACATCTACCTCAGTTTTCATTCTTCCTTTATTTTGAATTACCTCAATATCATAGTTCGCCCTCGAATTGTCTCACTTCTAACCCCTTTTCTGCAAGGTAATCTTTCACTTGTTGGACGGTGTACTCCCCTCTGTGGAACATTCCCGCTCCCAACGCCGCATCCGTCCGCGTCTTTTGGAAGACTTCGTTGAAGTGCTCCGGGTTTCCGGCGCCGCTCGACGCGATAACGGGTATGCGGATCGCGCTCTTGACCTGGTTAATGAGCTCGAGATCGAAACCGCTGTTGGTCCCGTCCTTATCTATACAATTCAACAGGATCTCGCCGGCGCCCATGGCCTCAACGGCTTGGACTAGCTCCACTACATCAATATCCCGCGTCTCGCGGCCGCCCTTGATGGTGCACGCGTACCAGCAATACTCCTCTCCCTTCGGACCAGGAAATGCGGTCTTGATGGTTTTGTGACGCGTGGCTTCCACCTTGGGTACGTACACACGCTTCGGGTCGACGCTGACGACGACGGCCTGGTTGCCGTATGCCTTGGAGATCTGCTCGATGGCCGTGGCGCCGAAGAGCTTGCGTCCCATTGCGATATACTCCTCCGCTGCTAGCACGGCGTCGGATCCGATGGATACCTTGTCCGCCCCGCTCTTGAAGTACATGGTCGCGATCTCGAGCGCGCTGACCTTGGTCCCGTCCGTGTCGACCGTGTCCCGGATGCCGCCGCCGATGGTCAGGGGCACGAAGACGGTCTCGGAGGTCCGTCGCAGGATCTCGAGCATGGGTAAGTCGGCTAAGGGGCAGTCTCTGAAGCTGGTGATGTTGAGGAAGGTCACCTCGTCGGCGCCCTGCTCGTAGTATTTCTTGGCCATATCGACCGGCTTACCTAGGTTTCGCACGTTGCGGTCGTTCGTCTTTTCGCGGACGTCGTATTGGTCGCCTTTCGTTACGACGAGGTCTCCTTGGTCGTTTGTGCGCACATCGAGGCACGCGATCACGCGCTTTGTGAGACCCCCTGTTGGTGCTGGTCCGGATACCTCTTGTCCTAGGGTTTTGGCGCCATCACCCGTAAGGAACGACTTTATTAACCTCAAGCCTGCAACGCCGCTCTTCTCTGGGTGGAACTGCGTCGCCAGGACATTCTCCTTCGCTACCGCGCCCACAAACACTTCCCCGCCATATGTACCCGTCGCAACTGTCCAGCCCTGCTTTTCCAGTTCGCCCTTTACGTATGGGTATTTGTACGAGTGGACGTAGTAGTATTTGCTCTGCGGGCGTAGATCATACAAGCTCTTGCTGCTGGAGTTGGCGCTATTCCATCCGATGTGCGGGACCGACTTGTCACTATCATCAAACCGATCTAGTTTCCCCTTTATCAGACTCAGGCCCGGCGCGGCCGGGTCTTCGACGGAGCCTTCGAATAGGGCTTGTAGTCCAACGCATATTCCCATAAACGGTTTGCCGGCGTCGATGTGAGCGCGCACGGCGGGAAGGTACCCCGCGGATGCGAGCTGGCTGAGACAGTGGCCGAAGTGGCCGACGCCGGGAAGGATCAGCTTCTCCGCCTGAGAGACCTCCTCGGGACTCCGAACCCAGTCGACAGTGTAGCCACACTTCTCGATGGCGTTGACGAGGGACCGCACGTTGCCCGCCACGTAGTCGAGCAGGTGGACCGTAGGCATCGTGAATTTGGATGGGTTCGGTTGCGCGCAAGTGCGGATACTGCAAAAAACTTTGGAACTTCGAGGTATTGGTTGTAAGTGAGCTTGGATCTACCTATATACAGTCAAAAGGGGGATCCAATAGATCAGTAAACGCCCAAAAGCCTCGATATCCAATGTTTGCCTGCGCGGAACCGGAGGTGTCAACCTTAAAAGTGAGTCAAAGGCGCGCTATAACGGGAATTTTCAGCGGGTGAGGGGCAGGAGGGGCAGTTGCATCGCGCTGTCTGCCCCTCCAAGATTCGAGTAGATTAGGGCGTAATGCCACCCCTGACCGCCTAAGGCATTGCTGTAAATGGAAAGTACCTCGAATCAAATTTCATGTCGATGTCACTGTTGCCGTTTGTGAATCTAAGCTCCAAGCTTGCACTTAGTAACCTTCTGTAGAGACTGGCTTGCTTGTTACTTTCTATAACAACATCATTTGTGAAGTCTTGTGTAAAACATTCTGGCTTCTCAAATGCGTTGCTGTGCATTCTTGAGCCATCGCAATTCTATCTTACGAATATCCGATGGCTAGTAACGGTGTAAATGAGGGAAACGCCCCCGTCGAAGAGGACGAATCCGAATGGGAATATGAATATTCCAAAACTGAGACCGAGGTAGGAATCTCTTAGGGAAGTACTAGTGGTAGAGACTAACCAAGCTGCTCTAGACCTTCTACGTCACACTAGACCTATCCAAGGCAGATTTCGCTAGTCGTGATGTTGGCAATGTCAATCGTCCAGGCTACAGAGGAGGCGAGAAAGCTGAACGGGCAAAGCTGTATTTGAACAGACGCATGAGTCCGAACAATAGCAATGACAATAGCCCCGACAATAGCGACGAGGACGGTGATGTCCCTCGTAACCTAAGACATGCAGCACCCCAGAACCAGTCGAAGGAAACTACAGATGATGGGGATGACCACCAGGTTCAGATTCTGGAGCTACACACAGAGCACCCAGTCATCTCATACAAGGGCCGCGTCTACTCAGGCCAATGGAGCCAGAACGTCGGCACGGAGTTCCTCCTAACTAAACGTGACGAGGACAACCCGCTCCCAGCTCTCCGGCACTTGGATCACGATGTAGAGCTCCTAGCCGCGAGCTGCGCGCGCATCACAGTCAAGGAGAAGCAACTGAAGCCCAAGGAGGATCAAAAGCGACAGTACAATGCTAACGCGCGCATGGAGCGCAGCAACGCTCGACATCTCGTACCTCCAGCCGAGAGATGGGCTACGCGGGAAAGAATCGACCAGGGCAATTTTCTAGCTAATTTCATCGCGCTGAAGAAGCGTAGGGGGGAGACGGACGACGTGACGGTGATAGCAAAGTCCGTTGAACGACCCAATAGGAACCAGAGCAGGAAGCACAAGCAGAAGAACAAGCAGGGCCACAGAGGGAAGTATAATTTACCGCACTACCGAGGCCCTAGGAAGCTCAACAGAGGTTCCGATCTGCTTAAGACGCTGTCGATCCGCGAGCAGTCGGCTACGCCATCGGTAGCGCCTAGTGCGGATGAGGCTGCTATTTCGACGCCTACTCCGCAGCGTTGGGATGATCTTGAGCAGCAAGGGGGAGAAGAAGGCGAGGAGGATGAGGAAGAGGAAGAGGAGGAGGAAGGCGAAGGGGAAGGGGAAGAGGGGGACAGAGAAGGGGGCGACGATGAAGAGGGAAATGAAGAAGAAGCTGAGGATGAGGCTATGGACGATTTTGAAGAAGATGATGACGATGACGAAAATGTGAATGGATATGATGGGGAGTTGGACATGGAGGAGTCTGGAGGTGATGATTCAGCCGAAGAAATGGATATCGACGAGATTTAGGTACTCTACTAGGTACTCTCACATTGGCTCTCAGCTACTCGAGCTCTTGCTATAGAAACGACAAGCAATACTGATGCTATCAATGCCTTTTTTTTTTTTTTTTTTCTTTTTTTCTTTTTTGGAACTCTTCAGCTCCCTAAGCTTTATCATGTGCGGCCAACTACACTTGTGTGTCCATATTTCTACCTCTAGTATAAAAGACCCTGAAGCGCTTTTAACCAATCTCATCCTATATCTGAGGTGATGTGCCTAGTTGTCGGTTGGCTCACGAGCTAGCCATATGCTGCTACTAAATGATAATACTCATGAGAGTTCATTCCCAATCCTTGCTAACACGAGAGTAACTTTCAGAATAGATCGTCAATACTCTTATCGGCATCTTTCCTGATCAGGTCCACCATTCCCTGTTAGCCTTTGTTAGCTAACCCCTTACTCGTCGATTTCCAACGGCGTGGGTGACACGGCAAAGATTATACGGGAGTAACAGGCGGGGGAAAGGGGTCTCACCTCAGGCATAATAGGCTTTCCCTCTTCATCCGCCACGTACCGGAACGGCATCTGCGAGCTCTCGTGTTCGTTGAACTTGAGCTCTGGGAGGTCTACGTATGGTATCTTGTTCAATGTGACTATTTACCGATTAGATTTCCATACTTTGTGTAGTTTGATTGTGGCCATAATGGCAACTACACTGAACACCGAGGAGCAACTATATTGGGAGAGAAGACGGAAAGAGGAAAGTAGAGAACTTACACTGCTCCTCGATCACCATCCGCGTCACCCGCACTGCTGTGTCTGTCGTCATTTGCACGGGGCCCAGCCGGCGGCCCTTGAAGCCCTTCTTGCGCAGCTCGGAGGTGCGATCTATCCAATCGCATTAGTTCCCTTACCCCTTTCCATCATTCTACATGTCCCGCCAGCAGTGAACGAGGCACTGGTGCAAGTACACATACCTCGCGGTGGATCATCGCCTACATATCATTGTCAGCCACAAATCCAACTTCTCCCCCGTCCAACCTCACATCACACTCACCTAGAATTCCCCCAAAAAGGAACACATCAAACTCCCTCTTATCATCGGGATTCAAGTCCTCCTCGGCCTGTGGGTCCAGCAGACACACCCTCTTCTTCGCCTCTCCACCATAAATCTCCTCAACACCGCGTTGCTCCGCCTTGAACGCCGGGATCTGCAATAGCTTCTCCGGCACCTTGAAGCCTTCCGGCAGGGAGGACAGCATGAACGTGTTACCCGCTCGCTGCGTCTCCTCCGCAATGGCGATGTACTCGAGCTCCGACCATTGGCCGAGCTCGGGGTCCAGGTGCTCGACTACGTAGGTCTTGCGTTCTGGCATTTTGCGTATCTGGCTGACTGGGTGCCCGGCTTTGGCCTAATTAGGTTATCTTTGTATGATATATGGTATTTGTGCGGGCCAGAGTGTGATATATGCTATGACGTATGTAAGTCAAAGCCTTCTCCGTTTCAAGCTGCGTAAATTCTATGGGTGACTGACTCGAAGTTTAGTTGATATACACCCGGCCTATATCGACGCTCTCCGAACTTGGCTGGATTGAATTATTGGCTCTTTAAAGAGAAGCATGAATGAGTTCCAATTTTGTGGTTTACACCTGCACCGGCAGAGAAAATTCCACTAAGGTGTGGGAGCCAATCAATTGGACGCACCGAGCTTCTAGGTAGACCCCGTATGTCTCTCGAAGTTGGATGAACACTGTACTATTCGTTCACCCTAGAATTGAATCACTTACTCTAAATAGAGGCGCACTTATTCTTATTAGCATAGTGAGATACAACGCAGTAAAGCCCTCCTGGGAATTCTAGTTGGAGGAAGCGACCGCCACATTATATATCGCCCTGAAACCTTTTTGCCATGCCAAACTGACTTTGCCAACCTGATTCTGTTCCACGCCTGGAAAGCCCAACCTCGCTTATAAACAGCGAGCAGTTCTGATAATACACTCGAGAAGATTTCCAATAACGCCGCGGGAAGAACCGAATGGTTAACATCCGCGCTTAAGCGTTTGACTTTCGCGAGCCCTTGGACGCGAGAGAACCAAGATCTTTACTCTTGCGTTTCTTTGCGGGTCGACTTGATCCACCCTTGGGCCTGTATCCGCCGTCCTCGTCTCTCTTTCTCTTGCCCTTAGCAACGGGCACATCGTAACCCATCTCATCGTCCCAATCCTCTGCAGCTTCCTTTTCCTTCTCCTTCTTGGTAGCCATCGATTGCCTCTTGGTTCGGGCAGTACCGGTGCTCTTGCGCTTACGGCCATCGTCGTCTTTCTCGCCATGTCCGTCATCTTTGTCTTTGCCCTTATCCTTGTCCTTTTCCTTCTCCTTCTCAAGGTCCTGAAGGAAGGTCTTCGGCGCGTGCCTACGAAGCCAGTTGTATACGCTTGTAGGATTGCGCAGGGCAAAGTTGGCAGCGGGATTGGAAATCTCTTTTCCTATGGCACTAGGCGCGAGAGTAGGTTTGGGCTTCAACTTCAATCGAGAATCGAGCTCGTATAAATACTCGTCAATGTCATCGGCCGTTAGGAAAGAAGTGGGATGGATTGATGGATCTTGAGGATCTAGATCCTCGAGAATCTCTGGGAATTGTTCGGCGTAGGCGGCAAATGATCGATGTGGCACCTCCTGTTCTAGCTTCTTCAGAGACTTCGTAGGCTTCTGGGTCGCATCTGAGTCATTGTCGTCCGTATCATCTTCCAGATTGAGGTCGATGCGACGTTCGAAGGGGATCTGAGGGGACTCGTTGATATCCATCAGCAGGTCCATCAGGCGACTACAAAGCCGAGATGGTTAGCATTCTCCTTGTCCTTGTAGGGCCATACGCGGAAGAAAGGGATGGTTACTCGTTCTCGATTGCCAGACGCTTGGCAGTTCGCATGGCCTTCTGCTCAAGTTTATGCAGAGTCTCTATCTCCTGCATCTGCTGATCAAACTTGATGCGCATCTTCCTGTACTTCTTCTTCCATGACTTGTACGATGGCCTGGCATCTGTCATTTGCAAGTCGCCATGATCGCCATCTTTGTCGTATTCAGCTTTGACTGAGCGATCCATTGTCGGTCAAGGCGTGATTCTTGTAGAATCGCTGATGGGGACTACGAGGGTCGGCAATGTGGTTGTGGAAGGAAAGACGGTAATAGATTAAGGTGGTGGTGCGATTTTGCGCGGATAGTTCAAATAGTTGCTCGGTGAGAAATAGAGGCGAGAGGTAATTTTTGCATCGATGTTCTTGCAGAATTAATCAGCTGGCGGATTGTCAAACACAGCGGTGTCTCGACTAATAAAAGGAAGGAACAAGAACAACGAGGCTTAGGGGCTGGTGTATCGTAATCTGATGATTTCAGAAGGCGCATCCACCATGTGAGTCGGGCAGGTTGTTTCCTGTTACCTAGCCTAACACCGCGCATCCTTCCAACAACACGCGTTCATACCATCTCCCCCTTCGTTTTGGGCTAACAAAAACGTCAGTTCCGATGCGACACTGCGCTAAAACCACGCCTAGTCAAAATCATTCCCACTCCCTAAGCTATCGATAATAAGTCAATTCATCGACCCCACCACCAGCCCGCATCCACTAGAATACTAACAATTGCAAATATCTTGCCCCGACAAACACCAACTCACGTACCCAGAAGTATTTATATGTTCAGACAAATAGCAAGGATGGCTGAAAGCGCAGCAAAAAGAATTAAGACGTCGGAGGTAGGAAGCGGCATCAAGATCGGCACCCACAATGGGCACTTCCACGCTGACGAGGCCCTGGCCGTCTACATGCTGCGACTACTCCCCACGTACGCCAACAGCTCTCTAGTCCGCACGCGCGACCCGTCTCTCCTGGAAACATGTCACACCGTTGTCGACGTAGGCGGGGAGTACGACCCAGCGCGCAACCGGTACGACCATCACCAGCGCACCTTCGAGACCACCTTCCCAGGGCGGTCAACCAAGTTATCCAGCGCGGGGCTCGTGTATATGCACTTCGGCAAGGCTATAATCTCGCAGCAGCTGCAGAAGCCCGAGGACAGCGAGGAAGTCGGTCTTCTATGGAACAAGCTGTACGAGTCCTTCATCGAGGCGCTCGACGCCCACGACAACGGCATCTCGTCGTACGATCCGGACGCACTGAAGCAGGCCGGCATCGAGAAGCGCTTCAGTGACGGCGGCTTCACGCTAGGCGCCATGGTCGGCCGCCTCAACCCCAATTGGAACGACCCGACGCCCGAAGACCCAGTCGAGGCCCAAGCCGCTGAAGACAAGAAGTTTGAGAAGGCCAGCACGCGCATCGGCGAGGAGTTTTCGTTGGACCTGGAGTACCACGCCAATGCCTGGTTGCCCGCCCGCGCAATCGTTCAGGAAGCTTACTCCAAGAGGCTGCAATTCGATCCGCAGGGCCGCATCATGGTGCTCGAAGGCCAGGCCGTGCCTTGGAAGGACCATTTGTATACGCTAGAGGAGCAGGAGGGAAGTGACAAGAAGGTGCTCTACGTGCTGTACCCCGAGAAGCCCGTGCCAGGCGCCAAGTGGAGGATACAAGCCGTGCCTGTATCGAAGGACTCGTTCGAGAGCCGGAAGGCCCTGCCGGAGCCGTGGCGAGGCGCGCGGGATGAACAGCTAGACGAGGTCTCTGGGGTCCCGGGTGGTGTATTTGTACATGCGTCAGGCTTCATTGGAGGGAATAAGACCTTCGATGGTGTGAAAGCGCTAGCAGAGAAAGCCTGCGCATTTTAAATATAACATACCTTACATATGGGCAGAGGAGAAATCTCTCGATGTGATCAGTCCCGAGCACACACTCACATATAAATATAAATAACGGAGATGGCAAGCAGGCAGGTGTTCGCGAGCACAACGCAACGGCTTCATATTTTCCGAGACGAACCCTTAATCGAAACAACTATCTGACACTTGACACCGGAGCAATGCCGAACCCGTGTGCATTCGCAGGTTTGAGAGCAAAAGAGCAGCAGCAGTACTGAATAAGTACAGCGAAGGGGAGAGAGATCTTAGCGAGAGTTCTCAGATGACGACAATCGAGAATAGATAGATAGAAAATCAGACGATAAAAAGCAACGTTGTTCCCGTAAACGTTTTTGCAACAGCGGAAATTTCCCTTGCCGGTACCATTAGCCATCCTTGAACGCCCCCTTCCAAAGACAATGGAAAGTAACAACAACGCAGTCCTCGTAACTATCATGAAAAGGGGGTTCTACTACTGCCTCTTACATAACCTCCCCTTCTTCTTGTTTCCCCATCTCGCAATAATGCGGCATACAGCGACGCAAGACTACCCAGGTAAGGTATGAATAACGCAGGCGTTCGTAGAACTCAGAATCGACTGTAGTCAGAACGGGTGAAGACCATAATGACATGTCCACAGCGCTCCTTTTAGCAAACAATCTTCAGATATTGTCGGCCCTGCAACACATCCCCACTCTCCTTGTAGATGGTAGCATCTTATTGTCACCTTATCGTCGGATCGGGATACCCTTAGCATCGCCGTTCTCTGTAGCTGCAGCGGTCTTATTGTCTTTTTCGGCACCTTCGACGGCGTCGTTTTCGTCAGCGCTCGTCTCACGGTGGAGGAAGCTACTCTCTTTGACAGGACTGCCGGCAGACGTAACCTGCTGCCCACTGTGGCCGTGGTGTAGGCCGGGGTGGTGCTGGTGGCCGACTGTGCTGCTGCCGTTCTGGCCGTTGGGTGAGGTCAGGTGGGGAATATTCTCGGGGACTGGGTGCTGGCTGCCGACGCTTCCCGTGTCGACACTGTCACCTTTGCCGGCTTTGGACATGGCATAGTCGCCGCTGTCGAAATACTTGCGCTCCTTCAGGTGTTTGGCAAAGTGGTCCGATTTCGACGGCAGCTTACCATACAGACGGAAGAGGCGCTGCTCGTCTGCCGAGAGCGACTGTGAATCACATTATGTTAGCAAACATATATCCAAGGGGTGTCAGGTATGCGGTCGCTCGCGAGAACGTTCGTAGCGTAGCGGTGTGTATATCGAACGATGGAGGAGGTATTTAGCCAAAGACAAAGAAGTAAGACTTGGTTCCCGTCGTGTTGGGTCCTGACTTCTATATGAGATATTCAATCACGTATATTGTGTCGTCTGTCTTATCATCCACCCCCGAACTTGGGCACAGGGGGAGATGTTGAGCCCAACGAGGAACCAGTGGGTGTGGGGGGGAGATAGTGTAGGGAAAACTGACCTTGACGTCAATCTTGTTCTTCTGGTGAGGGTTCATTTTAACAAGCAGCCTCGCTCAAAGGAACGGAAGTCAAGAGACAAGTAAGTCTGTCTATGTCGCTGGTCTTGTGAGGGATCGGGAGTAGTCGAAGGAGATCTGGTCGAAAAGGGTGGGAGAGGTTCGTCGTTTCGTGGTTTGTAGTTTCGGTTTGGGAGGGGAGCAGAATAAAGTGGTATCCTTGCGAAGGTGCATATAGGTACGTACCTCTGCTGTAGCCATTACCGGTCCAAGCAGCGGCAGGTGAGTGGGATGGCTGATTCTGGCTGGACGCTGGGATTGGGGTGACGGATCTGTACCCGCTAGCGTGTTCTTAGGGCCAAACAAAGACCAATTACAGCATCAGCCGCTTATGTAATAGAATGGCTAGACCAGATTAGGTGCCCAACCTGCGCATGTACCCAGGTACCTCAGGCTTCCGGAAGCTGCCGCCGTATCAATTGAATGGAACCTTGGAAGGAAGTAACAAAAGTTTATGAAAGTATCAGGGCCTAAGATTGCAATTGATGCAGTTTTGAAGTTGTTTGTTTATTAATATCCAACAATTATTGATCGGATCGGGGGGTTTTCGTTCTTCTTTCATGCCTTCATGCCTTTAACCTATCAACTAGCGTACCTCAATTGCTCCCTGTTGATGCTTCCCTCCTTAATGAGTCAGTCATTATAGCCATCGTCGCCATGGCAGCGTGCCTATGGATTACCAAGCACCCACCCCATGACGACGACCTCTTGGAGACTGGTTTCTTAGCAGACAACCATAATGTCGTCCCGGTGTCGTAACCACCACCATCTTCTAGCGCACTCAGCTAAATTCGTAGTCTTTAATAGACTGCACTTATACCAACGATACTGTAGTCGCACTAGCTCCTTATCTGGCAGGAACCACAATTCGACGATTGATGATGACGCCAATCAGGGATGCCACCAAGGGAGCACAGCAGCAAATTCATCTGCATTCTATTTATCGGGATAAGGCGTACATAATTGCGAAAGATACTCGTCAATTGATAGGATGGCACTAGTGCTCGCTGCGATAGCGTGATATGAAGTCCCGATAGATGTGTACACGCTATCCGGGGAGGACATCCTAGAGCCGGGACAACATTGATGTTGCTCCTCTCCGGAATGTGTAAGCTTATACCACGAGACTTTCCCAAAGCGACAGGATAGGTATTCAGGGGCATTGCGTGTTTGCTCGAGTGCCTGAGAGATGGACTGGAGCCTCACCGAAGTCTACATCTAGATTCAATTGCCGCGTCTTTTGTCGTTGTGTCATAACATCCTAATATAATATCTGTTGGTTTTCTTCTGTCCCTGTGACTTAAATCGGTATTTTTTCTCTTCTTATGCCTCCCTAACACATCGCCAAACATACGATAGGCACTCATGATGAACGTAAGACAGCAACCATCATTCCGGAGAAACCTCCGAGTCAGAAAATGTAAGGATCGCCTGCACCTGCGTAAGAAGGCATTCACTTGAACATGGTATAGTCTCTCGACGATCATCAATCATATGGAATATCGCGCCACTTTCTCACAAAACTCCGGCACTTACATAGAGACGATCCCAGATCTGTTTCGCCTTACCCCCTAACCCCAGCTGCATCTACCTACCTAGCTTGGTATCTATCGCAGCTCTCACAGTAACATTCTCTTCTTTTAGGCTTGTTGCACAGTAGCTCGAAGGCTAGAATTCGAATTTGCCACCCACTGATGCAACCTATGACCCAATCATGTCAATCCTTCCCCTTAAGATCCTTAATGCGACTTTGCAAGGCGGCTCGAAGATGTCGGCCTCGAGTGCGGCTCCTACTGTATAGTGGTTTGATCTCTTCGAGTTCGGATATGCCGTGGGTCTAGTCTATTACGCTAACCAAAAGGACCAGAGACGCTGAGAATACGATAATATTTGGAGTAGTGAAAAGGAACCCCCTCCAACTTATCACCCCTTAGAGCACCTTGACTTCCATACATAGAGGCGAAATCCAATACACCAAGCCAAATTTGTTGAGAAAGGATTGCAATAGGATAATTCGAGTTTCAATTCGTTTCACTCACTTTGGGTAAAAAACAACTTAGCAATTGGAGTCATATATGTGAATTCGGCGCAATATCTATCTACCTAGTACCTATTCTTGGCGCGAACTGGAGTGAAATTGGAGTAATAGGGGAGCCAGTTCTTTAGTATCAAACATGTATATTGCTTAATGATTTACTGGATGAACTCGTCCTACCAATCTCAAATCGATGCGTGTTTGACCGGTGAAAGGTCCTAGAGATAGTTGGCCGGCCGGAGTAAAGAATCCACAGAAGGACGGAACAAAGAACCCGTCAAAGGGAAAAATACAGCTATCCGAGTAATACGCATCCAGCTAACCGTTCGTAAATCATCAATCACTAACAGGAGGCAATATAAGCTAAATAGGGGGTAGAATTTGGGGAAACGTTGAAAGGGTTGTGATTGGGGCCAAGGCCGCTGTATTACACGATTCGAAGCTATCTCTTCGCCCTCTGTCAATTTTTCTCTCGTAACAGCAGGCATTCCTGCAGACTTTCAACTATCACCCGCATCCAGCAGAGATAAAATATGAAGGACAAGGGGGTACAATTGATAAACTACCTACATTTATGGAACGGCACAACAAGGATCCGCCACTTCTTATATGATAAATAGGAGGTATATATAGCGGCGATGGAGATGAAGATCAATTATCGCTGCGAGGAATTTAGAAGTTGTTAGTATCGTTCTATCAAGATTATCCTTTTGGTCACTTAGATGCCTCCTTGCCCTTATATAGGTAATTTTGATCTGTTCATTCTATCTAAAGAAGTTACTTCAGTCCCGCCACTACCGCCATCCAAGCCTTCGACCCGGTAGGACTTCAAAACTTAAGGAATTTGTTCCACATTATGCTATCTCCATCAAAATTCTTTTGACAAGAAAATTTCGACGCTGTCCAATCTATACTCGACCTAGGGCGGGAAATCCAATAGTCTACCTCCTGAAGAAATCTTAGGAAACGAGTCATCTGCAAACGACACTTAGTTAATGATAGCTTCCTACTAACTTTTAAGTACCTAGGAATCAATGGCTATAAACATTTGTTCTCATCTGAGTCTCAGGGACAAAGCGATAGCGCCCGAAGAATATCCGACACACTTATGCCTGCACATGTGGTGTAATCTCTATCTAAATTGATATGCCGTCTATACTACATGCATATGCCTTTAGGACACCATATAAAGCATGAATGCCTGTTTTTACTAAGGATCACCTAGTCGGATGTACCTCGGGTGCTATCGCTAGTCTTGTACCTCCCTAAGCTACCTACAGGTATAAAGCCACGCCAAGCAGGTAGGACTTCAGATTAGAGACTTAAACCAGTTTCATATAGTTGGTCACCGAATGTTGTGGCATGCATAGCCACCGCCATCATGCAGTTCACAGTCGCCGTCTATAATAGTATCTTATACGGCCGTAGGGTCGAGAAGACACCTAGGGTTCAAAAGCTTCTTTCCGGGGACTAGTACTACCTCTCAACTTCCCCCAACTTTTCCGATTGTCTCATCTTCGTAAGCAATGATCGAGTACTTCGCACTGTATCTCACTCTATAGGAAGAAGGTGCTTTGAGAGGTTCTAAAATTAGCCTGGTCCTGCGGCATTAGTGTAGCCCTATGGAAGATGGAATAAACTATCTTCTAATAGACTGGCCGGTGCATCGACTGCAGCCTAGAGGGGATATATTAAGTATATCATTCCTATCTTCTGATAAAACCCTCACCATACGGCCTCGTGTATCGTTGTGTAACCTCGATGCATGTACAGCATATGGGGTGCCTTCCAATTATGTTTCAGCTTACGAATTCTCCTCGCAGATGGGCTGAATGGATGATAATGATCTAGAGGTTCTTGGTACCAAAACTTGGCTTCTGCGGTGTAATAACCTCGCAACTATCCTATGGCGACAAGAGCAAGGTCAACAAATGCTTCAAACTCCATAGATTATTAATAGAAGCCTACATTTATTATAATATACCTAAGATAAGCCACTTGGAATGGTTACATTCGGGGTCGAGGCACTTTCAGTATCTTAAGGCTTTCAAAGTTAGCTGCTGAATAGAATTTTAAAAGGGGGGATTTCGCGTATAAAGGGGCTCTATTCCGTGGGTCCTCACACTTCACTCATACTCTTAGCACAGCCTTGCCACTTCATTTGCGTGTTAGATCTGATCAAAAATGACACCGGAAGACCTAGAACGCCACTCGTCTATTTCGAGTGCCCATCGGGCACTGGCCCAGCAATCGGTACATCATGACACAGAAGAAGACCAGAATCGATACTCATCGCCTGTTGAAAACACAGCCCGGGAATCCGTAGATTCGATAGCTCCCCAAGATGTCGAAATTCAATCAAACATGCCGAGCATAATTTCGGCCGATAGCGTCTCCAACCATAGTACTGAAGTACCTGGAGTCACCAGTGTATCTCCTGAACAGCCTGTCTCACATTCGTCTACGGGGACACTCATGGAAACTACGGCTACCCAGGTCACAGAGGGCCATAACGCAAATGCGAAAGTCGAAAGAGGACTCCCCATCAGAAAGTCTCTAGGCATCACAGGATGTATCATCATCTTTGGTGGGTCTATCTTGACCCTTCTTGTGGTAAGTGGCTCTGCCTCGAATTAAAGGGGCGCTCATCTCTTTGAATTCAGAGGTTGGGGTTTTATATGAACTTAAAACTGTTGTTCCGTCACTATCGAACAGCACCTACGGCTCTTAATATTTTCCTCATTTATTAACTATCCGTGCCTTTACAGATTGCCTTCCTCATCTTCCTCTGGGCTGGAGAGGGACCAGCAGGTGGGCAACAATCAACGCGACCGTGGCGCCAAATCATGCTTAGAGATTGGGCTACTCGAGCTGTCACGTTGTCTGCACTAGTGCTACGCTCCGTTGCTGCGGCTCAGGCTTCGGTGTGTACTTCGTTGGTTGCGGCGCTGCTCCTAGAACGACGTCAAGTCCGTCTTTCCAAAGTCGCGCAGATGTCTGTTACTAGAAGTGTCAATAACGGCCCTCAGCAATTGATACAAGCAATCTTTTCTTCGAGGTCCTCCAGAATGATCTTCAACACAGAGGCTCTTCTCTTAATACTTCTAGCTCTTGTAACACTGGGAATCCAGTTCACTTCGACCATTCTCTTGCCAGATTTCGATAGCGCTCGCCTTGTGCACGACCCTGCAACGGTACGACATTTCGTGTCGCTGTCACCCTTAACACAGACCGACGTGACGGATATATTCGCAACTACGTGGCCTACTTTGCAGAGTTCGGCTGCGTTGTATGGAGAACTCGAGTCAAATAGCATAACAGAGCCTGATGAGCATGGTGTTTCCCATAACGGCCCTAAGCTACGAGCCTTCCTTCCCTTCGAGCATCAGGATCGAATAAGGATGCGATCATATAAAGGTACGGCGTTTACGTTGAAGACAGAAGTTTCATGCATGAGACCTTCACTAGAGGCTCGGGTGCAAGTCCATCCTTGGTCTTTAGACGTTCCATATGCCTCTATGGCGGGCGAAATCTCATATGAGCAAACATTTAAGGATGCTAGCATAAATCACACCTTGGATTGTTTCGAGGCTCCTCGCTATGAAGACGAAGACATAACTCTGTGCTTACCTACGAAATTCAACTGCACTGTACCGTCACAGCCTATTAAAACATATGTGGGCTGGGCTCCTGCTATGTGTCGGCTTGATACGATCGGAATGACTAGGGGGGAGGCTGACATTGACTTCTGGCAAACATCAGATGACCTATATGGACCAACATCAATGATCTTCTTGGCATTCGCGGTAAACGGTGATTTCGCCTATTACGACGCAAATGAAACCCAAGGTAGATTGGGTACACCTGCACCATATGGGGAATGGAATAGCTATGAGCTATACCCTGGGTCATTCCTCAACGTCAGCCTATGCTTCTCCACTCTCAATACAACTATCTCTGAGGTCGAAATGACTAGTAGCACCGACCTTACGGAACCTGAATTCAAGTGGAGTGCGAAGCTGAATACTTCTAATGTGGAGGGATTAAAGAATTTCATGGGGGGCGAGGATGCCTACCAGAGCAACAATGAAAGGGGCATCTTCTCTATCCAAAGCATACAGCATCCCGTCTCCTTGTCGGCTTTTGCCGAGGAGGTGAATGCGAGTTCGGCTAAAGACGACATATCATTCAGCGAATGGGCTCTGTGGCATGGTCCTTCCGCAGCAATTTGGGCATGGGCGAGCAATAATCAGAGCCTCATCCTGTGTACGTCTTGTCAGATGAGAGGACTCAGCACCTTAAAAGATGGGACTGCAGTATTTACGAGTGTCATCGACTCCAGCAACCGGGTCGCCGTGGCCATCGATACGTATCTCGCAAAGCTGGTTCAGAATTTCTACTATCTCATGTTTCCCCTATTCGATGTCCCCGCTGATGTTGAGGTTGTCTTTTCTAGCGAGGAACAAATCCCTAAGAAATGGGGCGGCCTGATTGCGGTCCTTGTCATGGTTTCCGTGTACCTGATCTGCGTCTGGGTTATCACGGCTTTATATATGAAGAACGTCCGATATACCAGGCAAGGAGATTTCTGGCATGCAGTCTCGCAGCTCATATCGGAATCGACGCAATCTGTGTTGGAGAAAAGCAACGAGTTAAAGGACGATGATGTCGAGAAGATGCTGAAAGGGAATGATCCCTTGGTGACTATTAACCGGTCTGTTGGCACAGGCAAAGTGGTGGTGCTCGATGTTCGCGGTTAGAACGATGATTCCATTTCTCAACTATGCGTCGATTTTATTGAATTAATAGCAAATTGGTAGGATCGGTACCAGGGTTGGTCCTAGATTTTGTGAGTTACTGATCTGGCTTCATCGTGGACTTTTCTAGTTCTTATCAACTTGGGGACTTGGCGGTTTCACAATCGAATGGCTTGAACTAGAAGCGATTCATAACTACCAGTTGGGGCTGTCTATATGAGCATAAGTTCACGGGGCTTAGCATTTCGACAGCTGACGGCGCGATTGGCTCGGTATATAAAGATAGTTAGTGTATGGCCGGGATATGTAGGACTACAATACCTCAACGCTGCGGCCTTTGACTGCCCCTGGCATCTCAACAACGCCCTCCGCGTGTTCCGAGAGGATGATTTCACAACATGCTTAGCGGCGCCACGAAGATGCATGGTAATCGGCCAACGATCGCATAACTGAGCCCAAGATAGTCTGACTAATGAGTGCACAGTCCACTTGTCGAATACATCTTAGCAAAGAAGTTAATCGAGCCTCCACGATAGGGCAGTAATTGTCAGACTGACGGATATAAACCTTGGAATCCCCGTGAAAGGCATCATTCGCAGTAGAATTCAATTTCTATAGGTCGGGTGCTGCCCAAGCTTACCTCAGTATATGATCAAGTGAACTTCTAAGATTTTGGTACCGTACAAGCTTATTGACTGGACGCCGACTGAAGACGTCGTGGTTGATGAGAGGAGTTCAAGTGGAGACTGAATAATTGTAATACCTTGGATTTCGTAATACTCCCTGGGCGTTTAGATAACGTCATCTCGTAGAATTACAAGCTACATGTACATGTTTCATGGTCTTAGGGCCGCACACCTTACCTACCTGGGTAATGCATGCACAAGAAGGAGGTTGTATTAAGAACCTGGCTAAAAGTCTAGATCAATCCTCAGAACCACAGACGAGTGATTTCTGGATACGGGGACTAGCTTATTAATTCGCCCAGACTTCCCCCCTACGGAATGCCTTTTAATAGAGATTACGCGGTTTAAATAAGGTAACCAACGGGTTATCGATTCGTCAACAGAGCGCGATCCGTCCCGCAAGGCGCTAAATGCATGCAAGTCTAATGAGCCCCCCGATGCTGTGAAACCTCAGCTCGACTGTAGCAGGTAATCTACCTAGGTATACAGACTAATATCAGTAATCCCGAGGAGTTGGTTAAGCTAACTGCTAATACTATGTTCTTGGTATTCAGAATCTTACCCAGATTTAGAAGGTCGACGGAATAGGTACGTAGCTGGGAGAATAGCAAGTAAACAGGTGAGCAATTCGGCCTTAGCACCCATGTTTCGCTTCTACAGTATCTGCAAACCGCCGCCGGGATACCGGATAGAATTAGCACCCATGAACTTGCAGAAAAGGACAGGCCTGCACGTCGACGCTAGCTATGTCAGTGCAGATAACACAACTTGCCTGGTGGACTCTACCACTCTTATACTCAATGCATCAGCTGATTCGCCCCATCTACATTTGAAGTTTAGATTTGACACGGGATTACGAATTTCCTGACGCATCATTATGTTATACCCGGTAGAGTTACCGAAAGAAATATCCCCAGACATCCTAAAATGGCAACTACATAATGTCTCACTCTCTCCCCCGGATCATGCAATCGTATGGCAAAGATTTATTGACAAGCAACTTCGACATTATGTCAAGACACATGGTAAGTATATTTTCTTTATGCCGTTTTCGTTTGTGAGAGGCACTGGCAATGATGGGGTGTGCTGGAGGAAACCTTCGACTCCCCGGTATGAAACAGCTAGGAAGTTCAAGGTTACTAACAGTATAAAACATAGGCCTGCAAATTATGTCGTGACCGCAAGGTTCGTTGCGATGGAGGTCAACCGTCGTGTGATAAGTGCAGACGATCAGGAGACAAGTGCGTTTATGCACCAACGTCGATACCAACAAGAGCCGACATGGCGCAGATTATAGAAAATCTTCAAGGGAGATTAGGTATGTGCCATTATTATAAGTAGATTTTCCTACATCTCTCATCACGTCTGACACCTTCCCCTACGCCGAGCCAACCGCACTTTTGTTGAAATTTCCCGACTACTACCTCTGCCTAACTTGTCTCCGAACTCGTGCGCAACTAATACGTGCTAAAGCAAGAGCTGAAGCTCAACTCTTAGTACAGTCAGACGGCATGAGTCACAGTTCCGGAAGAACTAATTCTTCTTCTTCCTCTACCCTGGAAGACTTCTCAACCTTGGGCTTCCAATACCAACTCCCCGCGATCTCACCGTGGACTTCCATCCCGCAAACTAGCATAGACTTCCAAGATCTGACTCAGCATGGCCATGATCCCAGCGGGACCGATGATGAATTCCTACGGTTTACATACAGCGACAATACAGGAGCGATGCAAGATCCATCACAGATACCCGAAAAGAGTCCGATCATCTCACCACGCAGCCCCATGCTACCTAATTTAAATGGTATCCGAGCATTGAATGAAGGAAGTATGTCGGGCTCATCTATAGTCCCAGCAACGCCGTACAGCATGGATAATGGAGATTCAAGACAGACGCTGGATCTATTTGCTGATCTCCTCTCGGAAATTTTTATTACTCAGGCGGACATTTCGGGCTTGTCTTCTGCGGTAGCAGAATATTTGTCATGGGCTAGGAAAACCCCGGGAACGGGTGAAATTTCTCTCATCCTGGAAACTCTAGAAACCAGGGTTAGGGAATTAAATCATATGGCTTCTACAAGGCACTGGGCTGCTTTCAGGAACATGTGCGCATCGGCTAGTAAGATGCAACCAGTACAAATGCAACTCAAGAGGATGGAAATGGATCTAACAGCCAAGACGGTGAAAGCTATGGAACTGTTTCATGGAAATTACGACATATGTTCGCCGTTAACAGAGCAAAGATAAATTTGATACATTTATGCAGCCTGATACTCATCCTACTAGAGCCGTGAAGTACCTAAGAGATTGATCATGTGAATGTGGCGAATACTACTTCAAGACGGGAATAATAGGGGAACAGCCCACCTCGATGCTTATTGTGACGTCCGAGCATTACATTGTCGTTTCAAAGAGTCAATCCGAGGTGGGAAGATCACTAGTATTTCGAGTACGCTCAATCCGGAGTTGTCTACCTTTACACCGCGTAATTCGTCTAAACTCAGGCCCCCCTGAAACGGAAGTGTTGAGCCGATGGCATGATTTAGTCAGCTCTCTGGGTTTCACGACTTCTGTTGTGGCAAATTTCAGAGCTAACGAGTGGTTTCCTCCAGGTTCGACTCGTCCAGTAACCACGGTTGCTCAGACCTTGGTGCCGTCTCCAGGTGCCGTACTGGCTATCCCCCCATATCATGTACGTGGAGGCCATGTTTAAGTCGTTGTCTTTGACTTCAGAGCCCGGGAGACCGGAAGCATGAATTATAGAACGGCCTCGCCTCTTATTGCATATGCGTTGACAAGGGAGGTACGCATGCAGTTCGAGCGTGCCTTTTAGGACAAACGTCCAAGATCCGGTCCAAACCACCATCTCTTATCTTTCCAATGGCCTTCAATTTGGCTTCACATTCGGTCCGACTACTCTATACTCAGTTTGCCTCATTTGCGATGGATCGGTGATGTGCGAAATAGGGCTCTTACCCGATCATCCTAACCTGATTGTGATCGTACGTTAGGTATACTGCTGCATAGTCCGGGTGCAGCTTACGACTATTGGCACCCAATTCAAGTCTATCAGGGAGTCGTGGTTCACTTAGATTCTAGTGATGAGAATAGCTTCTTATTGCGGTTAGAGATGACGGAAACGCATTCGCAAGCGAGAGTAAGACGTCTCAATCTTACTCAGCGAGCCGGACTAATGAGGTATGTCCAACCCCGGTTCTGGCGACCACTTCATGGCCCAAATAGGGCTGACGACATGATATGACGGAATGAGTAGAAGGATTTAGTGCTTATGACTTTTATGTAAAGACTAAGAACTGTATCGCCTGAGAAGCCTACCTACGTCACTGAAGACACCACCAAGTTCCTGAATGTTCGAGATCGGACCGCGGCACCGGAATCATTCTTAACAATTCCATCGATAAGATCAATCGCTTATAACAACCAGCGCCTCATCTATTCGAATAACTCTCATTACTTATGCCTGGGCACATTACATAGGTACCTAGATAAGTGTCTCACCTACGTCTGAGTCTATTACCTAATATGTCGCAAGTCTGTAAATAGCTATGATCGTCGGGGTGGTATTTGCATGAAGAAAAGATAACGCCACGAGGCACAGTATCATCACAGGATATAAATAAGAATATTAAAAGCAGCCATATATACACTGTTTTCGGTGAATTGGTGGCTGAAACGTCTCCTCGGTCTGGTTGACCGAGCTTCTCGGACGAGATCATGAACGGGCTCACATCCCGGACCAATCATGTTACCCGGACCGAGTATACATCATGTATGAGTAGCTCGGACCGGCGCGCCGAGGACATATCAAATGCATTATTTTCAGGTATAACGAATGCAGTCCCATTAGGAAAATGATAACGATGACCTCGACAACCAATATCACTCACTAGCCACATCTAATAAAGATATCGTCGACCTAAACCGATACCCAGGATCATGAGCGACACTAACCAATTCCGCGTTATCGTTGTCGGAGGTGGAGTAGCAGGTCTAGTTGCGTCTCATTGCTTGCAAAAGGCCGGCATCGACCATGTTGTGCTGGAGAGACGTGGGGATATTGCGCCCCCTGAGGGCGCTAGTATTGCCATCTATCCCCATGGCGCGCGCATACTGCAGCAGGTCGGGATCTTGAAAACGATGGAGAAGGCGTGTGTTCCCTGCAAGCGGTTCTTGTCGCGGCGACCAGACGGCAAGGCAATTTCAAATAATGGGTTCTTCGACTATGTCAGGGAGAAGTACGTTGAGATAACTTCATTTCCCCTTTACAATGATGGGTGGAGAGTGCCTCAGGTTGACACACAGACAATATTACAGCCACGGCCAGGACATCCTGCTGTTTGAGAGGCGAGAATTCCTGCAGCTGCTATACGATACTCTTCCAGACAAGACGCCAATCCGCAAGGGTTGCGGGGTAATAGGTGTAAAAGAGCACGTCGGTGGCGTAGAGGTCACGCTGAAAGACGGGAGCGTTGAGAAAGGCGACCTCGTAATTGGCGCCGATGGCGTGCGCAGCACCATACGGAGCATCATGTGGGAGAATGCCAACAGGGAGAAACCGGGCCTGATCACCGTCGATGAGAAGACATGTAAGTGTTTGTGTTTTACGTACTCAATTCGAACCAGGACGTCGTCAATCACGGGTCGAAGCACTAAATCGATGAGAAATGCTGATAAATCCCATGATGAGCAGCTATGAAAACATACTGGAAGTGTCTTGTGGGAATGGGACCAGCCGCGCCCGAGTTAGGCGAGAGTGACATGACCGTAGTACACGACGATCGTTTCTCTTTCCTCGCTCTCACGCAGCCAGACCGGGCTTTCTGGTTCGTATTTGTCGCATTAGATGAGCCATTTTCCTGGCCAAGACGAGCGCGATACAGCGATGAAGACGCCGAGGCCCTCGCGGTGGAAATCGCCGACCATCCAGTTTCAGACTCCCTAGTCTTCGGTGAACTCTGGAGGAAGCGGTACCGTGGAGCGCTGATTTCCCTCGAAGAAGGGGTTCTCGAACACTGGTACCATGGCAGAATTGCCTTAGCAGGAGACTCGGTTCACAAGGTACGTCGAAGTTTCGCTTCCACCCATTATTTGCCCCGTTTGGGTAGAAACTGACGTTTTAGGTCACACCAAACATTGCCTTCGGCGGGAACCTGGCAATGGAATCTGTAGTGACGGTCTGCAACTGCATACAAGAAATGATGGTGGCTCAACATGGCGCAAAGCCCAGCCGAGCGACCATCGAGAAAGCCTTTGCCAAGTACGAGGCGAAGCAAAAGGATCGCGCGAAAGAGATAATGGATGTCTCGGGGCAGATCACGAAACTCCAAGCTTGGTATACGCCGCTGTATAAGTTCATTGCGAACTGGGTCTCACCCTACCTGCCAGACCGGACTATTGCGAACCAACTTGGTGATGTTATTAGGAAGGCGCCAAAGTTGGACTATGTCAACTTCGGAGGCTTTAAGAATAATCGCTTGCCGTGGAAGTATAATGACCAGGCCACCGCTGGGCGGGCTTCAGTGTCGGCAAAGGTCAGCTCGCGGTACTTGCAGGGTATTCTACAGGTGGCGTTGAGCACCATTGCGGTGGTCACAGTTGTCATTTCTCTAGGTTCCTGGAGAAATATCCTCTGATTGACCTCTGCGGGTTAGTGATCCATTGCAATTATTGGCGTTTAGTTCAGATGAGAATCCCTTGGGCTTTGTAAACGCTAAGAGAATATTATATGAAAGGAGAAGACCCCGAAAATAAATGAGGCTTGGCAGATGGGCTTTATCGGGTGATCACCCCTCACCGGTCAAAGCCTTGTTAATGTATTTTCAGCTAGGTACCTGTCATAATACTATCACTATCTTCATATAGATGGTATGCAGACGATCAATCGGGTTTCTATTCTAATCTTGAATAGGTCTACATAAATGACTGTTTGCTAGTAGGTAGTAGGTTAGTATCTAGGTAGCTCGGCGTTTAGAATTGAATCCCTCGGCTTTAACTCATGAAGAGTCCGCTAGCACCCACTGTCTCGGATAGCCCCACAGCTCAGCCGCCCTCTTCATTAGCGCTAACATGGATTGCCCCTGGAGATCGATGTCACACATTTCTGTACTCTCAATTGTTCGAAGTCCCCCTCGAGGAAGACCAAGGCCAGATGTTCCATCCATTCGAAATCAAATCGACAGCGCACAATAAGTACCTAGGAGAAGTTCTAGGTGCATGCGTTCTTGAAACGTAAATTATAGTGTGGCGTTTTCTTCCGACGTTCATCCATCGATTCCAACGTAAGCGGTCAAGAGGACGGATATGTGAATTCTTGGCCCACAAGCTTCTCACTCAACTTCCACAGTCTTTCCGCCTCGATGGGACTGGTGGCCCATGGCTTCACAGTTTCAACCCAAGGGTCGGCAATATGGCAGTCCTGCAGATAGGCACCATTGTGATCTAACGTAAAATCAGTTTTCAAGCAATCTTGCCGGCGACAACGTTCGGTTTTTTTTGTGTAAGCTTACCTTTGAGGCTCGGACTAAATGCCGCATAAACATGAGTCGCCGCACCCGCCTGAGGAGATCGGTATATATACTCGGTCCAGCCCTCCTTGTTACCCAGAGCCTTGTCCGCAGCCCCTGCAAACACCGTTAGCAGATGAGTTTCTACTTTCTGTTCCCGATGCATGACTTACGTAGACCCTCAAAGCCAACGCTCCAATCGATATGGGTGCCAAGATTCGTTGCGATGACACCGGGATGCAGACTGTACGCGAGAACCCGAGGCCCCAATTTCTCCGCAATGGAAAGAGCCATCAGAATATTCGCAGTCTTGGATTGACCATAAGCGTGCCATTTATTATAGGTTTCTCCATTCTGGATGTCAGTTAGAAAATGCTGCCTATCTTATTTCGAGTAGGTGACAGGGGCAACCAACGCTGAAGTTGTAATCATACCACCGGATCGGATTCAAGCGATGCCCGTCGCTGCTCACGTTCACAATCCGGGGAGCTTTAGCCGCCAAGATCTTTCCCATTATTAAGTTCGTAAAGAGGAAATGCCCGAGATGGTTCGTACCGAACTGGCTCTCGAAGCCGTCAGGGGTCAAGGCAAAATCCACGGCCATGATGCCGGCGTTGTTAACTAGGACATCGATGTGCGGAACATCAGACCAAGAGTTGAGAGTCGCAGCGGCCTCACGGACCGCAGCGAGAGAGCCGAGATCGAGTTGAAGAACACGAACTTTCACGTTAGGGTTGGCAGCAGCAACAGCATCGGCGGTCTGTTGGGTTTTCTCAGGCTTGCGACCAGCCAGGATCAACAACTCCGGGTCAGCTTTAGCGACGCTCTCTACGAAGGTGGCGCCAAGACTGTTAGGAGATACTCCGGTAGTCAGAATTATCTTGCCTTTGATTTCGGCAGCGAAATCTTTGACAAGTTCATCGGCAGTAGTTGTAGCACCGTAAGGAGACGTCATATTGAAATGGGAGCGCGTGTCGCTTGTCTGTCTCGATTAAGGGGGTTTGCGTGAATGAAGAAGCTGAAATACTACACGATCATTATATAGGTACCTACTCAAATATAGGAGTAATTGATTAATAATGCTATACACGCCAAGAGAAGGAGAGGGAACAGGCGAATAGTAGTATAGAGTGGTACCTGTTTAAGTCCGAGCCTATCCCCAACTATTTATCTGACGGCATATCATACCATTTCGGCGATATCCTATCACCGACAGCATAATGATTCATGAAGTTGGTGGCTCCCACGTTAATAAGATCAGTCTTAGGGAAACGACTAGCCAGCCAGATTATTTCAAATCCCCACTTCGGCCCGCCATCGCCGTATCTTCTCGCCGGGGCTCCGTATTACTCGGCCGAAAACAATAGTTCTCCAGATAGGAGCTTCAATACTTCTAGTGTCAGAAAAACCGGCGACTTCCTCTTTTATTTGGCTATACAGACGTTAGAATTGTTGGCATTGTCAACAATCGGGGTGATAGTACCATTTTAACTGCCCTTTTGAACGCTTCCTCCTGGCGTAGTTTGAGTTTCAGCCCCTTCATTGAGTCGTTCAGTCTTTTTACACTGAGGAAATTTAGAGTCGATAAAATAAATTTCATCGCACTATCCAGAAATCTCGTCCCATAGACTGCTCATCTCTCTTGCGAAACATTATTATTTAAGTTGAGGATTTACTGACGTTGAAATATCCGTTTGATAGGACGAACCCTTATTCTTATGCGAAAATTTGCAATAGAACCAAAGGAGGTAGTTATATGGGAAACGAATCTGGTTTCTACCTAAATTTTTATAGTAAGAGGAAAGTCACCTACCCAATTTGTCCACACACTCGAAGACTATAGGCCAAACATCAGCAGGAGGTATATTTGAATACGAACGAGCCAATCAAGGGGAGAGTATTCAACTTCTAGCCTTAAAGTTTCTTTAGACTTTATGACATGAAGTACTTCCGCTTTATACTGTTGAACAGGAGCATCCAGGTGGATATAAAGATCTCGAAGATCGATACCATATCTAAGGAGGTAGAGAATAATATCTGAGGAGTTGAAGAGAAAGCCATCCGCGAAAAGTTATAAAATGTGCTTAGCAGCTAGGGACGCATCTATATTTCCTCATTAACTGCAGCGTCTCGGTACAGTAATCTAAGGAAATGATATCATTTCAGCCACTAGATCGACTAGAATATATCGACGGATTACCTGTAGATGCTTAGGGTTTGACATGATATATGATATGCAATGCTCGCGCAATACGTGGGTCTGTGTCTCTCCCTCCAATAAGCTTCCCATGACGCTGGAATAGACAACTCAGAAAACAGTTAGAAAAAGATACGACGTTGCCAAGTATGTATTTCGACATGGTTGAGTAACCGTGATACATGCGTTAACGTCCCACCACAGCGACATGCAGTTCGATTAAGCTTAAAGCAGTTTATACCATTTCGAGGGAGGATGCTAAGTAAACTGTCACTACCTCGCTGTTCTTTTTTTTTTTTACATTATCTGCCTACCTCATAGATACCTAGGTCCTGGCTACAATTCATACTGTGCCAAGGCACATTTCGAGAACTTACCTCCTTATCCCACCCAATCGGTACCTTAAATACCTAGCGCAAGCGCATACCCGCAAGTTCCGACCCGTCTTAGACCAACACGTCCACGATCGAGTCAGAGCAGAACCTTTGTGATCAATGCGGCAAGAAAGGGATCGCTACAGAGTCTAGTGATATATCTAAGCCCGCTCAACTGGGGCAGTGCGCAAGGAGAAACCCAAAATAAACACCCGATCCACAACGTCGTGGTTTCGAACCGTTCAGCCGGTAAATTTCTTTAAAAATAGACGGGCGATCCGACAAAGAAAGTGATATCAAGAAATTAAGGAGTTAAGGAACTAAGGAACCAACCTTTCCATCAGCAGTCGGTTAGGGCCTGAATCTTGGCACAAATCAATACTGCACTCCTACCATGGCAAAGAATTGGAATCGCCGTGCTGGTGAGGAGAGTGGCGAAGCACACTATATCAATATGTCACATCCACCATCAGCCGCAAGACCCTATACGCAAGTAGCCACGGAATATAGTCACTCATGGCAAGACATCGACATACAGGCCTATCTTCCGCCAGCCTCACCCCCAACCCCCTCGCATCCTAGAGACAACCTGCCGGCCTGGAAATGGAGGATCTTGCTTGTTGCGAACTGCTTTCTGTCCATCGTACATGGCATGTCCCCTTCCTGACTACCTTACATCCCCAGACACCGTCTAATAGTCGCTAGGATACGACGTCAGCAATGTCGCCAATCTCCAGCCGTCCATCTACAAGGCTTTCGGGCACATAGAGCTGCTGACCTGGGTGGCACTCAGCTATTCAGTCTGCAATATCGCGTTGATTCCCTTAGGTCGCCAGCTTTTCCAGTTCGGCGACTTCAAGACGCTGTATCTCCTGGGCATGCTACTCCTCATCGTAGGTTCGCTTTCCTCCGGAGTCGCTCATGATATTGGGTACATCATTGCTGGTCGCGCTGTCATGGCTCTAGGCTCAAGTATTATATACCAAGGGTACGACCTAATCCTATAGGCATTCTAAGCACGGCAGATTACTAACAATATTCATAGAATCCTGAGTTTCAACATCATTTTCACCTATCCACATGAGCTTGGTCTTGTGCAGGGCTCTGCCGGCGCCTGTTTTGCCACCGGACTGGTTCTAGGTCCACTTGTGGGTTCGTTATTCTCAGTTCTTGTGTATTTAATCTCCTTCAAGCACGATATCTCTAACATGTGTTCTAGGAGGTGCCTTTGCCGTCAATGAGCACGCTACGTGGCGATGGGTAGGTGTATATGACTCCTCATCGGATATACAGGAATGATTAACACCTCCAGGCATTCTTCATAGTAATACCACTCTGCGCCATCAGCTTCATATGCCAGGCGCTCTTCTGCCCCCGCTATCGCGTGCCGACCAACAAGTCACTGTGGACAAGCATCAGGGAAGTGGACTGGATAGGTAATATCTTTCACATGGGAGTCTGTCTCCTTTTCGCAATAAGCTGCACGTTCCTTGGAGAGACAGAGACCTTCGGCACTAGCTCTGCCATCGCCACTTGGGTCGCGTTCACCATCGTCACGATCGCGTACGTGTTGCAGCAAGCATACAATATCGGTACTACGGCCGAGAACCGCCTCCTAGCTCCTTGTTCGATTCTGGAGAACCGAACTGTGCTCCTTACCTGGATATGCTCAATATGCGGCGCTGCTTCCTATGGGACCATGCTGAACTACCTGCCCATCTACTTCGCTTTCTATCGTGGCCTTAGTCCCCTTGGCGCCGCAGTTCGACTCTTACCTTTTATCTTCGTCTTCATCTTCATGATCATCCTGTGCGGTGGCCTACTCCCCGCCGTTCGCTTCTACAAGGCCTTCTTCGTCTCCGGTTCAGTTTTACTGTTAATTGGCGGTGGTCTGTTACAAACTCTCAGTGTTGACACGCCTGAATCAGCGGTCATGGGCTTTGAGGTAGTTGTTGCTGCCGGGCTCGGTATTCTCTGGCAACTAGCAGTGCCGGTGTGCTCGACCTTCCTACGCGGCACCGAAGATCGCCTGAATCTCGCTCTTCTCGGCAATATGGCTTTGTTGGGTGGCATCGCTATTGCGCTATCCATTGCTGGGATGGTGTACCAGGGTGTAGGGTTCCAGGCTCTAAAAGATTCCCTCAGCGATAAGGGATTCTCGGATACAGATATTCACGAGCTGCTCGCGGGTGTCGACTCGCGGATCCTAGTCAGTGGGGATCCGGAAGTGCTACGGCTGACTGTGGCTGCCATTACCGAAGCTATCAAGGATTGCTTTGTGATTCTACTCGCAAGTGGTGGTATCTCGTTCCTAGCCGCGTGCAGCATGAAGTGGGAGGCCTTAGAGTTCAAGAAGCCAACCGAAGAGCAAAAGCCCCGGGAGTTTGAGGATGGTAACCAGCATTATTATCAAAGGCCTGACGGCGAACTCCTACTGGACGAGTTGATCATAGAAGGCGAAGCTGCAGCTCGCGCGGAACTACACGCCACAACGCATCCCTACAATAAGAGATGATAAACGGACTATATTCCAATCGCCTGGCCTTTGGGATTATACGGTTATGCTAAATCTGGACATAACCATGGTTCTTATGTTATGACTGTCGCTTGTATACGGCAAAGGAAGAAAAGAAGACTTTATGCTCACGCATATCTAACATACGGTAATACCCCTGGACCAAGAGTTCGTACATCATCAAGGAGTTAGGAGGGTAATCTAGATAGGTTCTTGAAATTGATTCATGTTATCAGCCATAATATACATCGCAAGAACATGCCTGCTTGAAGATTTTGCGAACCCCTTTTCTAGTACCATCCCTTAGCTCCATAGCCACAGCTTTCAACAAAGGACACACAATACGAAGAATATGCCGTCAAATACGCCGTGTCGCGTTTTCCAACCGAGCGCTAGGTATTCCTATAATTAATTAATACATTTGTAAGGTAAGAAAGAGTACATGGCTTATTGCATGGGGATCGTGTCCCCGTCCACCCACGTGGAAGACGTGAGCCTCTTCTCCTGGATTGCTCCTTTATACTGATAGTAACATCGCCTCATATCCGTCTGTTCTGCTAGTACTACTTGCGAGGGCGAGTCGCCCGTCTGCTCTGTCAGACACGCGATATCCGTGCCTGCGTCAGCATCGCCTACTTCCTGTGGCCCTTGCCACGCGTTGCCGTCAACCTGCCATACCGCCTGGATTTTGTTGCTGTCGTCCTGGTACAGGATCCACGTGTCCGTCGTGTTGGTGCTATGCCGTGCTACTGCTAGTGCGGCGATGGCTGTGCCGGCGGGAATCGACACCTTGGGAGTCCCTGAATGAACGTTAGCATGCGTGCTCTCCAAGAGTAATACACATAGTGAGATCCACATACCAGAATACCAAGATACCCCTGTATCGTCGCCGCCAAACGAGAAGACAGACAGCCGGCCGTCCTGATCGCGATACGCGATCCCTGCAGCATAGGGCGCCTTAAACTGCGTCACCACAGGCACCACCGCGATCCCGGTGCCATTATCTCCAAGCGGTATCGTGCCTGGGTCGAACCACGCCTGCAGCGTATCGTTAAAGTAGCCCCTGGCCGAATCATAGACCTCGCGATGAAATGTCAAATTCGGGTTCTGGTAGATGACGTACGGCCAGTACGCGCTCATCCTCGAGTTCCCGTCGATGGTGAAAGCCGGCCTGCTGGTATCGATGCTATCGGTCTTGGGCACCGTTTCGTCCTCGCCGAAGTTCAAGCCGCGGAACGTCGACGACGGGTCTAGGTAGTAGACCTCGAATTGTGGGAAATACAGGTATTCAGTCGCCGCTATGGGCGTGCCTGGCTTGGCGTTGATGCTGTCGAATATGAGCGGAGTAGACCATGTCCCGCCGGTGCTCGTATATCGCGATGTGCGGATCTTGTTGTCGCCCCCTTGCCAGAAAAGCCGTGATGTGAAGCCGTTTCCTGCTATACGCCGACCCGTCACCGAGAGCCTTGTGTTGGCTCGTACAGCTGTTGTGTTCACAGTCGGGGTTGAGCTGCTGTTCGGCGAGGGTGAAGATGAAGGTGAAGATGTCATATCTGAGGCCGGGCTCGATGGTGTCTGAGCTGTATTTGATGTATTCTTCGACGCCTTGCTTCCCACCACGCCGCCGACCACCGCACCTATTATCATAGCAATCACGGCTATGACTCCGATTAGGATATATAGCTTCTTCCTTGAACGGCCCTTTTCTTCTACTGGCGGCCCTGGTGGTAATTCTTTCCCTGCCGGGTTGTAGTAGGACCTATCGCTGGCATATGTACCACCCTCGTTCGGGTATGGCGACAGCACTGGACTAGATATCGCGGTGGGATATTGGTCACCTATTCGAGGAACGACTTCCGGGTCGCTAGAGGGGGCAAGCTCGAGCCCGGGCTGCGAGTCCCTTAGACTTGGAGGCGCACTCATGTTATATATTTGTTAAATAGTAATCAATCAGATTGGGAGCTACTATCAGTGCAAAAAAAGAGCTCATCACTGACGGCTCCGGACCGGACACTCAAGCCGCGAGCCACCTTGCTGTCGCTTCTACGAGAGAGGATATTGAAAGCTGACCCGGCATCGTGGCAACGATGCAAATAAGGCCTCGAAGAGCAAGTAACAAGGTTATGGCACAGCGAGCGTGTGCGGTGACACGACATATTGTATATCGCAACGGGATCCAGCTCGTTGAATAATCCGGGCACAGCCCGCTGAGGATCACACAAGAACGGCGATGTAAGTGTAGATCTGACCAATTGTAACCTCGTCAGGTCGTCTACATAGTGTATGTAGGGCATAATGTGCACGTTTTGTGTGTAAGGGTGCGGCGCAACAGCTAGTTCCCCAATCAGTGCCTCGCGTTGTGTAAGTCTGCCTTGAACCCCTGCATCCCTGACCCTTGGTCGTTATGAGATTGAAAGGTTGCAGTTTGGTTGCGAGCACTATACTTACCTGATCTAGCCTAGACTACGACCCCAGAGTACGGCACAGCAAGCATACAAATCTTGATACCCTTTTTGTCGAGCTCAAATTTGTCATCTCCTTTCTTTCGCAGGCGAAGAATTAGAGACGGCGCTGAAAAAGCCGTTCGCGGGAATATTAGTTGTGTGTGCCTGAAGGCTTGATGAACCTTGGCGCCAAAAGGGCCAAGACGGTCAAAGAGTATTACAGCTGTATGAGATGGCTGGATGGGCCGACTGATGTGGAATCTTGCTGGAAAGAAGGTGTTTGAGTGTTTCATTCGGTATTACCGAGCTCATGAGTTCGACTACGAGTATAAGGGGGTTTATTTGATGCTCACATTAGATACTACGCAAGCTCAGCTCTCATGGGAAAACCCCCTGCAGACGACTTGCACGCCAGCCCTGTTATTACTTCAATAAATTATTGGGTATATGGTTACTGACGAAAGTGAAAGGGTTGCTTATCAGGCCGTAGACCAACTATGCGACCGATAATTTGGGCGGTTCAGACTTGTAACATTGAAGGTTGATAAAGCATTAACTTCTTAGCGCTGGGGCTGGAACTGGAACCGGTTCTAGAATGCTGAATGTATCAACCAATCATCCCAATGAAGCTTTCAAGCTACTTACTGGGTAGGTAGGTACCTTATATGAGGCTTAAAGACTTAGCTACTATCTTAGTACAAATTCACAAAATGAAGGCAGCCGTGTCGCAATTAGCAAGACCAGGCGAAATGCCACGAAAGAAAGGGGAATGAAGGAATGCTAATCGGCATCGAGGCGAGGTTTCAAAAGCCGGACTGTTGATGTAGAAATCGGCCGAGTGGGGAGTCGTCCGTGTGTCCTGGAACTCTTCTCGAACGTTTATCAATGTAACCTACCGCCCATCTCTCATACACAACCAAGGATGAACACGAGTTTTAATCACCGGCGAAAAATTTCAGGCACAGCAAGAGGGTTGACTTCTAGGGTAATCCCAATCTCAGATATATTTTTCTTTTCTATTCATAGGCGTTATGCCGTCTTGAGCAATATGGGCAGATCACTTACTGTAAGCGAGCGGCGTGGAGCTGGAGCTGGACCCTGGGGGTTTCTTAGTCGCACGCTGTCGATAGCCAATGAGACTGATCGGAGATGCGGCGTTCAAGCATGTGGTGGGATAGGTTAAATAATTACTTGGGAATAGGAGGATCTCGGTGACCTCGGATTATAGACATAGCCTCCAGATGGGTTGTCGAATATGGAGAGTAGTATCCCCATTTCGCCCAGAAGCACATCATATGAGGTCCAAAGCCTTTGATTATCGCAAGAACCGTAACAAGATTATCGAGACGGGCATCTGTGGAAATGCGGCGCAATATGCTGTCTCGCCAATGGCGCGCGAAAATGTCGTTGTAATCCGCCATCGAAAAGCAATGCAGAGCCACGTCATGGGTCTACACAGAAACATCCCACAAATCTGAAGATAAAAAGCACCATCTAAGACCGTAAAAGCAGTTTGCCTGTCCATTTTTCTCAAATTGCAAAGCGGCAGATATATACCGTGGTTTAATTAGAGAAGGGGTATCCGTAGTCTCGACCCTCGGCATTTAGAATGAAAATATGCCGTTATACACCGTGTTTCCAGAATTCATAACCCCCCATATGCGCGAATGGTATCATCAGTCGTAAGTGCCGTAACACGTAAATATCCCGAAAACGCCAGACCGTAAGAAATCTAGGCAAACAGACTTGATCCCCGAGAACCATAACGTGACTTGGAGACTAAAAGTCTCGAGTAAAACCAATCACCTACGCCTATAATCTGGTTTCCTTGCCATGTTGACAACCGGTGGAGGGCCATCTTCGTCCATTGGGTAGGGCGGAAGAGTAGCCCCAGGACGTCGCCCAGCCGCAAACTGCTTCTCGGGTAGCGGCGTCTTTGGGGGCAGTGGCGGTGGTTCGATACGGTGAGGTTGGTATGGTTGTATCATGGGCTGTATGATGGGTTCCCTTTGTTGTCTTCGTGGATATTCATCGGCTCCCGTAATCGCAATCTTATCAGTACCAGCAGCATGTCGATATTGCTCTGGTGTAGGTGCTGTCACTACGAGACGGTCAGGCTCATCAATAGGAGGAGGCCTGATCGCCGGCGATAAAGCAGGCGGAGACGGTACTTTCTGTTGTGGACGTGTGGCCGTCTGAGGTGGAGAAGCATGGCTAGTGGGAGGTCTAATGCGATCTCCGGAACTTCGAGATGATGGCGGGTTCCCAGATCCAGGGAGTGACAAATGATCAATGCCGGACTCGTATGATTCTCGACTAGGGGGGGTGTTCCGGACCGGAAATGAGGAGGGAAAATCGCCTGGAAGCTCGACCGCCAACGGGGCATTTATAGAGTTCATAACCGGACTGGAAATTATCTCAGGTACGTTGCTGTGTTTTTCGTACCTCAGCTTCGCCCTGTGTATCTTGGCCAACTTTGTTGAGGATGCTTGCACCATTTTCTGTTCTGCATCTCTCGCCAGGTATCTTTTCGTGCTCGTGCTAATTTCGCCTAGTCGATCCCACTCGTTCATTGCGAATTCACCAACGCCTATTTCGACGTTGAATCGATAGTAATTTTCAATGTTGACGCCCCGTTTTATCAGAAGCTCTTTTTGCATGCGCTCGTGAATAGCTTCGCAGCCCTCCACTTTAGCAACCAACTTTCTCCTCGCTTCGGCGAATTCGCCCATGAAGCCCTCATACCAGACATGTTGATTCTGATCGGTGCCTTTAGGTCGTTTCCCGGTACCTACGCTGATAAACACACCAACATCACGCCCCGGCCATTCATTAACTGTAGCCTCATCGAGAGCGTATGGCGATGGATTAAAAGTTCCGGCTCCGTCGTCATGGAATACTGTCTGTCCGATCTTTATCGGCTTGAATGCTAGTCCTATCGCGCATGTTGCACGACCGGCCTCCCAAATCTTGCAGTCGTATTCGGGAGCAGGCTCTTTTCTCGAGTCGTATGATCGTAAAAGCGCGGGAGCGCCACCCCTAGAAGTTCCTTTGTACATAGCCGTTACCGCGCTACAACAATGTCAGTGGTCAACTTGCTGGAATCCGATATTAGTAGTAATGAAACTTACGTCTTCGTTCTGTTTTCCCTCGTATCGTACAACTGCGCATCAGGGTTGCCCCATCCACCGCGAAACACCGATCGTGCCTGGCTCGATGGACTACGGGCACTGAAGCTGACGGTACTCGCATTGCTCTGGTGTCGTCGCGGAATGCCGCTTGAAGCGGCGCTAGACCGCGACACAGCAGATAGCGGGCTGAAAACATCTGACGCTGCCCCGTCGTTCCCCTCTTCATCAGAAACGGTATGCTCCCTTACCGCTTCCTTGATCGCGCGCTCGAGCATCGACGCCTTAAATAGTGTTGAACGATAGGGTATGCCCGCAATAGTCTTGTCGGTCTCGAAGACCATCCTAGTCATGCGAACGTATAATTCTTTGCATGTCTCCAAATCCAACCGGAGTCTCCCAAGCATCAAGGCGATCAAGCCGCCGGTACCGGTTCCAACTATCAAATCAAAATGATCGCATGGTTTCGGGATCTGGTCTCGTCGTGGTGCTTTGCCTTCGATTTCGACGTATGTTCGGAGCATCAGTTCCTGTATAATGATAAACATGGAATAGCCGCGAACTCCTCCGCCATCTGCATTTGCGCAAAACGTGCAGGTTAGTGCCTGGAATAGAAGCATATAGGGGTGGCGGGGTAGTTAGGTAACGTACCTAAACTGAGGATCCTTAACGGAGGACCCTTGGTGGTATCTTTCCTCCTTAGATGTCCCTCCGATTCCATCTTTTCGTCGCGCGGGAGTATCTATCTCGATGATTTGAATTCGTGGGCGACAAGGTAGTAAGTTAGTTGAGGTCGAAGAAATAATAGAAAAATGAGTTGAGATGGGACCCGCTGCGTCCGCTACCCTCGTCGGGTGACGACGTCAGACTTGACTGGGTTTAGGATCCGAATTGAGTGTGACCGCCACCACCAACAGCTGGAAGGAAAATGGATGAATCTTGGCAGAAATAATGTAATCAAGACGCTGGGAGGATATTCGCAAAAGTCAAAACTGTGAAGAACTAAACTGCGATTTCTAATCGCATGAGTCAAAGCATATTGGAACTAGAGAGTTGGTCAAGCGCTTACGACCTGACTTTTGTCGATGCTGAATGTGAGAGTGCTGAGAAGGCGCAAGTTTGTGTGGCTGAGCATTTGAACACCAAGATCGAGTCACCTAAAGACGTCACAGATACTTTGCATAGCACAGCGGACCTCTTATATTTTGTGTATTCCCTATAAGTACCCACTACCTCAGGCCCTCGAAGGCACGGTTCCTGAGCCCGGGCCGCGGGGCTGTTCATGACCTATTATCTGCCGCTAGAGAGTCGAGCCTAAAACAAAGTTCTAAACCACGTGCTATGTCACAAAATTCTATTCAATCGTTAGTTACTTCGAAAGCAAACCTGTGGACGAGTATTCGGTGTACAGAGTGCCTCATGTTTGGTGTTTATGCCATCAATTCTAATCGAGATCCCGTAGAATCTACCCGTCCTCAGTAGATGAAGATGCACGTCATTCTTAACGCCTACATGTACGTGGACATCGTAGATATCATAGGTACCGACAAAATCGGAATACCCATCTGGCGGCAAAATCTTGCATGTTGTCCGCCTCTTCAGCTTTGGCTCCCTCTTGTTCGATTACCAAACTCTTATGTTCATTGGTTTTCATTGCCCATTAGCTTATAGCTACGAACGTATAGCTAAGATTGTGGCGGTGCAGGCCTTCTTATTGGTAAGAACTCGCCAGGAGTAAAGGAGATCGTATCGCCACTCCGATTTATCCGCTCTGTCGACTGTCGCTCTTGAAGCTGCCGATACCCGATGCTCATCGGGCCGCACCTAGCCATGAAAGAGCTCGTACGAAGCCATCCCTTGTGTATAATCGAGTCTGTTTGCGAAGACGAGGCGTTGATGGGATATGTTACTCTGCATTTGTTTGTCATGATGTTTGTGACTCGCAAAATATCTCAGCTGACTGTTTTCTTACCCGCTGGACTTTTTTTTCTAGAATCATTCCACGCAGAATGATTGGATCGCCAACGCTTATTTACGCCTGAGGTCAGGATTGAAATACCCGGCCGCGGAGGTAGATCATAGATATTTGCCGATGACGTTTTGAGGGTAGAATGTGAACATTCAATCCATACGACTTGGGACATACTAACTGCTAGGGTGGATTCACTGCAAGAGCTTCATGGAATTATCTTGGTCGCTCTTAACGAGCTGGAGATAAAAAGAAATGTGAGCTTATGATGAACTTTCCCAACACGCCTTGAATTTACAGAACTCAGCGCGTCCTCGAAAATGGTATTCAAGTTCATTATAACAATTCATCCGCCTCTAATAGAGTAGCTCGAGGTTCGATACAAGTGCATTTGGCGCCCTTCGAGGAAAATGAAATATAGTCTCGCAAAGTCGCATAGAGGATGAGCATGGGTTGCGTCTCTTGAACGGTGATCGCAGTGGAGTCGGATCGATGATCGTGCGTATGCGCTACTCGGCCGGGTCTTGCTAGAAGCCCATGACTTCATGTTGCGAAGGTAATAGTCTGAACACTCAACCACGCGATGAATTCATTCATCGCGAATATCGGACTATACTCTCGAATGTAGTAGGACGCCGACATCCGAAATAACGAACTCGTACGCGTCGGGCTCTAAACCCAACTCGAGCGACTCGTCAAATGCCAAGCGGGTGACCGTATTTACCGTATTTCGGAACGTTTCAGACTCGCCCAATCACATTCCAGGCGTAGCACGGAGTAACTTGCAGTGGCACGCAAAATCGAGACCGCCAAATCGTCCTGGCTTACGATAGTATCGCAACATATCATCCGTTTTCGAGCTTGAAAAATATCTTCCAAGTGGGAGTAATCACTATGTAGTATGTGTTGACAGGAGAATGGATTTTGGATGACTCACCCGACTTCACGGTACAGGTAGGTATGCATGGCCTCGATTCTCTTCCCATTTCACGGGCCATTCGCCAAGTCCGGCAAGCACTGTAGGTAGCTAGATCGATCCCAGGATACACGTGATCGGAAGAGATTGGGCATTCCCCAGTTAAGGAGAAATTAACTCGATTCCTTCCAACCTTGAGTCAAATGCACACAGCTCCAGGATTATGAGCTTATATTCTCGTGTGTTCGGTTGCGCGTCGATCGATCTAATAATTTGTAGTTGGTTCCGGATCTGGTCCTTAGTAGTGCAGCAGGTGTCGGTGACACCCGGACAAAACATAAGGCTGCTAGCTACCGTTGGTAGATGGTTACATAATGCTACCTAGCATGCTGTTTTAGAGCTGAAGGAACACGCACTAGTGTTGGGAGAGGAAGCTGCTGGCGCGGATTCTGGTGTGAGTAGGACTGGAAGGATTCAGGTTGTGCGACGTCGCGTCGTAGCGTTCCCGCACCGCTCGTTGTCCCCCGTCCACTCGTAGCCTAATGTTCTTTTCACACTTCTTCCACGTGGACAGCAGACTGGCCTGGCCATAGTGCCAGTGCGGCTGAGCTACGAATAAGTAGGTGGCGACTATGCCTCTCAACTGGATGAACGATCGGCTACATACGGAGTAACACCGACAGGGCCGATATCATGTCAAAGGACCGGCTATCTCGTGGTCGGCAAACTCGCTGCAAGCGTCCTTCCGGCCGGCTCCCTCTAGCTACCTATGACTAACATAGTTGGACATATCACTCCCTTCAAACACGGCTCGGATCCGAGCGCATGGGAATGTACCTCATGAGGGACCAGAATCTCGATAATACGAGCGAAGATGTTCCCGTCTTAGGTGAGGGATTCCTCCTGCAGGTATGCAGATTAGCAAGACTGCGACTGCTGGGATCCCGTAGGCTAATATGTGCGTAAAAGGGCCGCCGCATTGTGTAACTAAATGCTATTACGAAGTGGCTCCTCAGATGTAATTCGTACACAGTCAGATAATTAAAGCAGCTCGACCAGTTACATTCGGTCACGCTCATAGAAAAAAAGAAGCATAAAAATAAAATTAGTTGTATACCCAAGGCCTGCGACCATAAGTAACGTAAAACAGCTAGTTAGCTGGATGTAACATGTAAAAATCGTAAAAGCTGATGACGGATCTCCAGATTGGGGGAGGATGGAGACAATGGAAGGAAAACTCCATGAATTACCCCGAGGCCTTCCCCAGGAGGGGCCAGGGTCCCTAGCTCATCCCCAAGTTCTATTCGGCCCGTGGTGGAGCTGCATAAATGGGGAGGAGTGAATAGGCGTCACCACTAGCTTCCTTTTCATAGGCCACTGACATCATCCCACTATCATGTGCAGGTGAGTACCGAAGCCATGAGGACCGCAAGTATCAATTATTCTCGAAGCGCGTTCCCTCCCGTAATTGTGGAAAAGTACTGAGACAGGTTTCGACAGCGAGGGTCGAAAACCACTGATACAGTAAATCTAGTTGAGACAGCAACGTAGTAAACCTCTTTTTTTTAACCTTTACCCCAGAGTTCCGGATTATGGGGGTGTATGCTTGCCGATCAGATATGGTTGCATCCAAACGTGGAATTGGCGCTCCCCTCGCGTCCAGCAGCTGCAGAAGAACGTTCTGACTTCAGTCGCCCGCTGATCGCCTAGGCTAGATCAGGCGAGCTGCAATGGTTTGCGCGAGAATGATAAAACCAAAACCTCGGGATGTTGTTGGTTCATAGCAGCCAGAGGACATAGTAGAGCCTAAGACATCTGCACCCATGCGCTTCTTGCACCCCCGGTTGAGCATTCCAACAGCCAATAATGGCTATTGTTCGCAGTCAACCTCTCCCGTCGATTGGCTTGTTACCCGCATATGGCACGATACTGAGCTATAGCACGCGTGTGACCTCCAGAAATTTGTGGACGAGTCCCACAGCCCTGGGAAAGTCCATTGCTTCCCATCTGCATTTGGTACACGTACGAGCTCGGGCAATGTGGCAGATGTGGGAATGGCCAGCATGCCCCCGAACAAGGATGGTTTGGGTGCTCGCCCATGCCCTCCTCCAGCATTCCTGATTTCCCCTTGTCTCGTGACGGGCTACCCGGGCTCACAGCTTAACTGGCCGAGCTCGATGGGCCTACGCCGATTGCCTCAAAACGTCAATTCACCGTGAGCCTAGCTTGGGTGGACCTATCCAATCCAAGGATCAGCAAATCTGGGGATCCGCATTGTACATGCATCGGGTACATACGTACCTACATCGGATAGCTTTCAGCCATGCTGGTTGGAAAGTGCCCTCTTCACCATACGCCGGCTGCAATCTCACCCCCGGCCCAGAGCGCCACAGAGGCACGTAGGTCCAATGACCAATCTGCTTTGTTGCTAGCATCAAAGGACTAGGATCCCGGGAAACTTTTTTTCACCACAAGTATCCTGGTCACCCCCAGCAAGCACCCCTTTCGCATATAATAATGGATCGACCTCTCCTTCGTCTTGCAGTCCTACCTCTCAATTTATTGCACCTCTTCTGCAATTCATATCCCGCACCTAAGCACCTAGTCCCCTCTATGTGTCGCTAATAGACCACGCGGGGTCTTAGACAACATGAAGCAGTTTGGCAACATTTATCTCATCGCGGCCACGTCCGTCATAGGTAAGCAAGATCTACTTGCTACTCTATCATGTGTAGCTTCGTCGTCATTGTCGTCGTCGTGACATGCTGATTTCCCCTGCCTAGGTGGCGCGCTTTTTGGTTTCGATATCTCGTCTATGAGTGCCATTATCTCTACTGCCCCCTACAAATGTCAATTCAACCAGCAGGTCAGTATATCCTAGTGCAGAATCTTGCTTGGTAGGGCTATACTAACAATAACAGGGCAACAACCCGGAAACTGGCGCATGTCAGGGTCCCGATGATGTCGTGCAGGGCGGAATCACTGCTTCCATGCCTGGAGGTTCCTGGCTTGGCGCTCTGTTCTCTGGTATTATTACCGATATGTTTGGTCGAAAGACCTCTATCCAGATTGGAGCTATTATTTGGTATGCATTTCGCAATATCACCCCCGCAAGTACAAAATTGATCTAATAATGTCTTTTGCAGGATAATCGGCTCTATTATTGTCTGCGCTTCTCAGAACATCCCTATGCTAATTGTCGGTCGTATCATCAACGGTTTCAGTGTCGGCATCTGCTCTGCTCAGGTTCCGGTTTACATTTCTGAGCTGTCACCGCCGTCGAAGCGAGGCCGATTTATTGGTATGCAACAATGGGCAATTACTTGGGGTATCGCAATTATGTTCTTCATTTGCTACGGCTCCCACTTCATCAACGGATCAGCGGCTTTCCGTCTTCCATGGGGTTTGCAAATGATCCCGGCTATTCTGCTATTCTTCGGCCTAATGGTCCTTCCCGAGTCGCCTCGTTGGTTGGCGAAGCACGATCGGTGGGAGGAAGCTAAGGACGTCCTCATTCTGGTCCACGGTAAAGGCGACCCTCACTCTCAATTAGTCGCCAGGGAAATGGCAGAAATTAGGGAAGTGGTCGACTTCGAGCGTGCCAACGCCGACGTATCTTACTTCGAATTGTTCCGACCCAAGATGATCAACCGAACTCACATTGGTCTCTTCACACAAATCTGGTCCCAGCTTACCGGCATGAACGTCATGATGTACTACATCTCCTACATCTTCACGATGACGGGTTCCGGAGATGATGTGCTACTACCCAGCGGCATTCAGTTCATTATCAACGTCGTTATGACTGTTCCCGCTCTTATCTGGCTCGACAGATGGGGTCGACGATGGCCCATGCTTGTCGGTGCATTCTTCATGTGCCTCTGGCTCTGTATCAATGCTGGCTTGTTCGCTGTATACTCGCACCCGCCTGCTCCCCACCAATTCGATACCGCTGCAATTTCCATGGTTATTAGCGGAAGGCCTGCCAAGGCTGTAATTGCTAGCACTTATCTGTTCGTGGCTTCATATGCGCCAACATGGGGTCCAGTTTCTTGGACTTACCCTGCTGAGCTCTACCCGCTTCGCGTTCGTGGCAAGGCTGTCGCTCTTGCTACTTCCGCCAACTGGGCCTTTAACTTTGCTCTCGCATACTTCGTCCCTCCTTCATTCGCTAACATCACCTGGAAGACATACGTTTTGTTCGCTGTCTTCTGCTTCGCTATGTTCTGGCACACGTTCTTCATGTTCCCCGAAACCGCCAACAAGACTCTTGAAGAGGTTGCGGCCATCTTCGAGGATGAGGGCCCCGGTTCTATCAAGTACATTGGTATCCCGGCCTGGAAGACACACAACGACCGCTCTATCGTCAGACTTGAGCGCAACCTTGCTAGTTCTGAGGAAAAGATTGGAATCGAACACAGCACTTCACCAAAGTCTTAGACGCTTAGAATGAGCTCCCTCTCGGGCGCAACGGCGGTGTGGCAGTTGGATAGTTGCTTGCTTGCGCTAGGGCATTCTAGGACTCCCCGCTTAATGGGAAGTAGATTTATAGGAATGGGAAAACGGTGAAATATCAGAAAGAGAAGTGTGTTGATAGGAGATCCTAGGACATAACCAAGTTTCATTACACAGGAGTTGGTGTTGGGGGCAAGTAAATAGCTTGCAGTATTATACCCGAGACGAATACAGAGAATTCTCAATTATGTCTGATCCTCACTCAAATTCATGGAGACCAATATGCATATTGTATTTGGAGAATGATGTATACCTAGATAAGCTTGGCACTATTTGAGAACGTCACGGACATGCAATTATTTTCTTTTCAAATTTCAGCATCTATGTTCATCCCCGCCGCGTGTTTCGTTTCACATTGAAATCTGGATTTGCAATCGTTTACAAATTGGTACCTGCTGAGACTGTCTAGGGAACAAGTGAATCTGGCCAATAGAAATGGCCAAGCACCAAGTTCGTCAATCTATGTCGCATAGCTGGCTGGGCTGGGCTCTTACTAAAAGCAACTAAGGGAGAAGCTGTTTCTTTAGTAATGCTTGAACTCGATGTGTGAATGGCTCGTTTATGTGCATGGAGAGCAGCGGCGCTTATTGTTATGCAGATTATAAAGAATAGCGGGGCTCAATCCGGCCACAAATTGCTGGCAAGCCCTTAGGAAACGCCTTCCAAAGTAAGGCGTTTTGCTCTCATCCCTCGATAACTCGCATATGCATATAACAAGGCGCTTGGCGCTCCAGGGGACGAACTGCATGAGGTCTAGTGAGGTTCTAGTGAGGCCTAGCGAGACCATACCCCGAATCAGGCTGGATTCGTGGGCAAGGCTGATTCTCTCCATCATTCCCAATCTCCCCATCCCGCTCTTCGTAACCTTCCTCCGGCACCATTGGCGTCCTCATCATAGTGTAGATGACTTCGAATTGTTGATTGATTGCGATCTCCCCCGTCATTGCAATTCCTACTGAGAGCCCCCGTCGCCTTCTGCCGCCAATTGACGTCCGATGGATCAGCCGGCGGCAAAGAAGAGAAGGCTGGCTCCCAAGATTGAGGCTCAAGCCAGTCCTCCTCATCCGCCGCCATTCCCTCATGATACTGTAGGTATATTCAATTGATGTGGCATCGAGTCGTGGTCTCACATCAACAGGCTCAACCCGCGCAACACTACCAAGTCCAGGAGGTCCCTCCCCCTCCACCAGAGAGACATGAATTTGAGTCGTTTGCAAGACATCTGCAAGATGCCGCCATGCTTATATATCGGCAAACTCAAAAATCGCTATATACAAAGACATCTGTTCTTATTCTACGCTGGGAAGACGACAATGCCATCGAACACGATCTTGCCGCCCTCGACCAGGTCCTCCGCGAACGGTATAATTACCGCACCGAACGTTTCAATATACCTACCGTTGCCAATCCTAGCATCAAGCTAGGTGTTCGCATGGCCTCGTTTCTCGAAAACGCGGTACCCGACCATCTATTGATAATATACTACGCGGGGTATGGCTATGTTGGCGTAGATAATCAACTCTATTGGGCAAGGTAGGTTGCCTCCTACTAGTACGGGAGATTCTCTGACACGTCGTCAGCGAGACGATAAAAGATTCAAGGCTGAAGTGGAGCGGATTTCGCTGTCTCTTCGAGGAGGCGCAATCTGATATACTTCTACTTCTTGATACCTGTGCCATAAAGGAGCAATCGATTCTCGACAGTAGTAGTATCAAGCAAGTGATCGCGGCGAGTATACCCGAGCACTATTCCCGAGATCATAACTTACGATCTTTTACCTCCCATATTACCGAAGCGTTAGCCAAATTTAGTAGCGGAAGGCCTTTCACAGCTGAGCATTTATACCATGAAGTTGCAGTACAGAGACACCAAGAATTGGTACAGGCGTCGGGGTTAACGAATGGGGCCATCAAAAGCATGCCATATACTGAAAAGCTGCCAGTATTATACACTATGAATTCTGGCAAGAGTCAAAGTATCTCCCTATCTCCTCTCTCTCCAAGCGTCGATGCACAATTGAGATCCCCACGACCAGGGGTAGATGGAGATGCCCAGCTCTTGAGGGCGTTCCGGGAAGATCCTATTATCCATCCAAGCGCAGTAGCAGACTTGACCTTCGATGAGCCGCGGGTCTTGGTCTGTACGACATTTGTTGGCGAAGCCAGCCCAGACATGTCTTCTTTCAATCACTGGCTTCAAGACCCTCCCGTCATTGCTTCAAAGATAGCTGTTGAGGGCATGTTTCTTGGGCCGCCTACAATGCTTCTCATATCAATGCCTGTCCCCGTCTGGAATGTTGTGCAGCACGATAAGGTCTGTTGCTTCCTAGGGTATGTAAATTCTCACAACATGACACACCTTTACAACCGGTTGGTTGGATCGGTTTCCGTCAACAAGGCGTCGGCGAAGGATATAGAAGATAGTCGGATGCTCCTCGAAGCCAGAGAGATTGCTGCGAGCACGCCAATCGCCCGCCGACATGAGCTTCCTACCCATGCTCAATTACGACCTGAAACGCCAGTTCGCCCAGAGAGCATGGGTGGAAGACTTGATTCGATGAACGTGCCCCAACCCTCAACTACTTCTAATATACCGTACGCCAGTTCGACACCCGGAACTGTCCTACCTAACAAAAATGATGTCGAAGATTCCGCTGAAATGCAAGAGGCTGCTGAGCAACTAAAGGCTCTTAGCCATGTCCGGCATCTGAGCAGTGACAACATTTCTGCAACACACCCGCAGCCAACGCCTCCGGAGAACACAGCAGCCACTAGGCATGAGGAGATTTCATCCCACGAGGCGAACGAATCTGGGGCGGATGAGACTCCGTATAACCCCGAATTCACGCCACCATCATCACGGCCTAAACAGCAGCGTCGATCGCTTCAAAAACAAGCGCCAAAGCAAGAAACTCGATGTAATCATTGTAGCCACGCTCCGTTCAAGGATTATTCTTCGTTACGTAAACATATTGCTGCCGCTCATACTCGACCATTCCCTTGTGCCTTCGCATTTGCTGGCTGCACAAGCACGTTTGGATCAAAGAATGAATGGAAGAGGCATATTGCCTCGCAGCATTTATGTCTTCAGTATTATCGATGTTCCTCCTGTCCACAGAGCACAGTTGAAGGGAAGGGCAACGAGTTTAATCGCAAGGATCTCTTCACGCAACACCTTCGTCGTATGCATGCTCCTTTTGCAATTAAGAAAGCTCTTGCGAAAGGCGACAGCAAGTTGCAAGTAGATTGGGAAACTCACGTGAAGGAGATGCAACAGTCATGCCTCGTAACGAGGAGACAACCGCCACAGAGGTCATCTTGTCCAAAGCCAGATTGTGCAAGCGTTTTCGAAGGACCCACTTCTTGGGACGAATGGACCGAACACGTTGGGAGACATATGGAGAAGGGAGAAGCAGGGCGACTTGGAGTTGATCGTTTGCTGGCGAAGTGGGCCTTGGATGAAGGCATCATCGAGCGTAGAGACGACGGAGAATATCGACTATGTTCTGGGACCAATAACAATAACGAGCGAGAGTCCGGTGGTAACCACGCCGAATACCAATCGGATGGGAACAAACGAGATCGTGACCGAGACCGCGACCGCGACCGGGATCGGGAGCGGGATAAGGATAGGGACCGGGACAGAGACCGGGACCAAGAAGACCGAACAATAGTAGCGGCAAGTACGATGGTGGATAAGATGGATGTTGACGAATAGCACTTGACTAAATTTGAGAAGGATGATACCTAACGCGAGGCATTCATATAAAGAAGGGGGGGGTCTTGGGAGACAGGCACAGGGAGCCAGAAGAAAATGGTGATGCCTCTCTCGAGGCATGTGGGCGGCTGGCTGATTTACTTACGAATTTCCTTATGTCGTTCGAACGGATGTATCCCCGACACTAGATGATACGTGGCACGATTCACCTGACGACGTTTCCATTTTGTTGCAGCGCAAAAGCTTATAGGAACGACTGTACGACTATATACCACTTTCGAGCATGTTATCTTGCGAATGCGATTATTCCATCCGGTCGGCTGTTTGCTATTTGAGATAGAGATGGGGTGGTGGGATGGGATGGATGGGATGAGAGGGAATGAATGACTGATGGTTAGTTGAGGGTCGAAGGTCGAATGGTGCATAATTTGATTCGCTCGGTATATTATTATATAGATCAACTCGATCAACTCGAGAGTTGTACATTGCCATTACCTCATTCCCTCCAGTGACTCAACCGTGGTCCTTTTCATCTCAGCTGCTGTGTCGGAACGGCCCCAGTACCATGGATCACCCATGGAGAGCGCCACAGTGATTCACATCTGGTCTACATACGTCACTTTACCCCTCCACCAGGAGGACGGCGAAGCTTGGGCGTTCCATTTTCCATTTCAAGCCTTGAATCTTGTGTCCATGATGGGCTAGAGATCTGCCGTCGTGGGGAGCCCCATTACCATCTTAACGTCAGCGGCGCTAGGTGGGAGCTTAAGTTAGGACGATGATTTAGCTTAACGACACAGACACGATCTATTCAAGTTATAGTATTTCGGACGGATCTTAAATGCATGGCTCAATGTTATATGTCTGAATAATAAGATCGATACCATGAGCTAGCTGGTTACCGTTGTTCTTATAAGCTGCAAATACCGATATCCAGTGGGGCGGAACTCTTAGAGCTATACGATTTACCTGCCGAGGTAGACTGCCAACATAACATCCTGAATAATTTGTCTTTCAACCATACTATGTATGTTTCCAAGATTGTTGGTTGCACAAAGTTTCTACATACTGAAGATCCACCCCATTTATGTTATCATACGACTCAAGGTTGAGTCTCAATTGAGATTTTGCGAGACTGCTTCTCGGGGTTTAAAGACACCGTACTTACCCTCTGGACAATTTCACCAACTCGGGTCTCTCGGCGAAATACCTCCTCTGTTACTGTTGGATCTTTTTTTTTCCCCCTTCTCTGTCAATAGTCCTGCGGAGATGAGCCAAACTTAGTACTGCTCCCCACATCGTCATCTTAATACACAGCAAACAAGCTAATAAGCGGGACTATACATGGAGTAGGTCGTGTTCATCTCGCGTTCGTATTGGTTCCGAAGCAAACCAACGATGGAGCCGCTGCGGGGGAAGCTTTTCTCGTGGCTCGGTGCGGAGACTGCAAAAAAGCCCTGGAGCTTTGCGTGGAGAGATACCCAATACCCGCTTAGTCAGTTGGCCAATCGCGTGCCTTATCTGAAGGTCCGGGGAAGCTCCGCAAAACGGCCGCTGCTGGGGGAGGAAAAAGAAATTCCAGCATCTCGCTCCGCTCATTTTATCCATGCAGCTAGTTCTTCCCGCGCAAGAACAAAGCCAGGCTTTTTAATTAGCTGGCTAGTTCGTCTTGGGGGACATCACAGCGGCCGAGGGAACGCCGAAAGCAAATACAATTGCTGTCTAATTCCAATGACGTCCTTGATCGATGGTGGCCCTGCAGCCCTATCCCGCTGAACTCCAACTACGCTCGCCCGGAATCTTAATATTTGCCTTATGCGGACCGTCGAGATTGTTCAAGGGCGGAGTTGGGCGGAGTAGGATCATGGAATGTTGGGGTATGTGCGGGGGTTGGGGAGTTGAGGCAGACAGGTAGGTAAACAGATAGCCGGTCCATCACGATGCTACGTTGTATAATTAGAGAGGATTTACCTCGGCGAGTAGGTATGTATATTAGCTCCAGAATGGAAGCATTGCCACTTGAGATTGTGAACCGTTGACTCGGGTTACCCAATGTCCACGTGGAGATCGTCGTCTCGCCATAATACTGACGGCCTTTTCTAACACGCGGGGTTGCTTCCGTGAGTGGCACAACTAACACACAAGTGTCACACATTGATTCAACATGGCAAGCGTCTTGTTGTTCATGGCGGCGGCCGTTTCGGCTGCCGCTGTCGCGAGGAGAGACTATCCGAGTGACGACGGCCTCACTACGTGCCCTGGTTACACCGCTTCAAATGTCGTCAAGACGGCGTCGGGGTTGACAGCGGATCTAACCTTGGCCGGCGAGCCTTGCAATGTTTACGGCACGGACTTGAAGGATCTGACTCTGGAAGTCTCATATGATACTGGTACTTCAAGACCAACACAAGATAGCCTATGAGGACGGCATCACTAACATATTTCTAGAAACCAGGCTCCACGTCAAGATCCAGGATGCCGCCAACAGCGTCTACCAAGTTCCCGAGTCTGTCTTCGCTCGACCATCTGCGCAAGGGTCCGAGGAAGCGCATTCAGCGTTGAAATTTGACTACAAAGAAAGCCCATTCTCCTTCACCGTGTCTCGCTCCGACTCGGGAGAGGTCCTCTTCGATACATCGGCCGCCAGCTTGGTCTTCGAGTCGCAATACTTACGCCTAAGAACCAAGTTGCCGGACAACCCGAGCCTGTACGGACTTGGCGAGCACTCGGACCCGTTTATGCTGAATACGACTGACTATATCCGAACGTTCTGGTCACAGGATGCGTACAGTGTCCCTGAGGGAGCGAACCTATACGGTAATCATCCCGTGTATTACGAGCACCGAGAATCTGGCACACACGGCGTTTTCTTCTTAAACTCGAATGGCATGGATATCATGATCAATAATACGGCTGAGTCCGGTCAGTACCTCGAATACAACACACTTGGCGGAGTGTTCGACTTCTACTTCGTGGCAGGTCCGAGCCCGGTCGAAGTCGCAAAGCAATACGCTGAGATTGTTGGTACACCAGCCATGATGCCCTACTGGGGATTCGGCTTTCACAACTGCCGATACGGATACCAGGATGTTTTTGATGTAGCTGAGGTGGTCTACAACTATAGTCAAGCCGCAATCCCACTGGAGACGATGTGGACTGATATCGATTACATGTATCGCCGAAGGGTAAGTCACCACCATAGCTCCTAGCAGTTACTTAGGTACCTAACTAACAGTCACAAGGTATTTTCCCTAGATCCAGACAGATTTCCCTTGCACAAGATGCGCGAGCTGGTTGACTACCTACACGCGCGTAACCAACATTACGTCGTTATGGTGGACCCTGCTGTGGCCTACCAAGACTTCCCGGCTGCCTTCCATCGCGGAGTCGACGACAACGTTTTCCTGCTTCGCCAGAACGGCTCTATATGGAAGGGTGTCGTCTGGCCCGGTGTCACTGCTTTCCCGGATTGGTTTTCGGCAAACGTTAGCAAGTACTGGAACAACGAATTCTCCATCTTCTTCTCGCAAGAAGACGGTCTTGACATCGACGCTCTCTGGATCGATATGAACGAGCCTTCGAACTTTCCATGTTACTTCCCCTGCGATAACCCCGATGCCTCCGCCGTAGGATATCCGCCGGACCCACCTCCAGTAAGGTCTCCTCCGCGGCCTCTGCCCGGATTCTCCTGTGACTTCCAGCCCGAGGGAACCGATTGTGCGAAAACCGAAGTAAGGTCTCTGGAAATTCGTGACAGCATGCCCAGAGCCTACTTCGACAACCTTGTCATTTCGCCGCGCCAGACCGAGGGCCAGCAGAAGGGACTTCCCGGCCGTGACCTCCTTTTCCCCAAGTACGCGATCCATAACAAGGCCGCGAACGAAGATAGCTGGAACGCGGCTGAAGGTGGCATCTCGAATAAGACGGTGAACACGGACGTGATTCATCAAAATGGCCTGGCCATGTATGACACACACAACTTGTACGGCTCTATGATGTCTCTCGCGTCTCACGAAGCCATGCTTCAGCGCCGTCCTACAGTGCGCCCTATGATTATCACGCGCTCAACATTTGCGGGTGCCGGTACCAAGGTAGGCCACTGGCTGGGTGACAACGTGTCGACATGGCACCACTACCGGCTCGCGATCCGAAGCATGATGGCCTTCGCCTCCGTGTACCAGATCCCGATGGTCGGCGCCGACACATGCGGTTTCGGCGACAACACAACGGAGCAACTGTGCTCGCGCTGGGCCGCGCTCGGCGCCTTTTCCCCCTTCTTCCGCGTGCACAACAACCTGGACTCGATCCCGCAGGAACTGTACCGGTGGAACACCACGACGGCCGTCGCGCGCAAGTTCCTCGACATCCGCTACCGCCTGCTCGACTACATGTACACGGCGCTGCACGCGCAGACGCGCGACGGCACGCCCATGGTCAACCCGGTGTTCTACCTGTACCCGCAGGACGCGAACACCTTCGCGCTCGACCTGCAGTACTTCCTGGGGCCCGCGCTGCTCGTGGCCCCGGTCACCGAGGAGAACAGCACGAGCGTCGACGTGTACCTGCCGTCCGACGTCTTCTACGACTTCTACACGCACGAGCGGGTCGTGGGCGAGGGCAAAGCGGTCACGGTCGAGAACCAGGCGTGGACGGACCTGCCGCTGTACCTGCGCGGAGGCGTGATCGTGCCGCTGCGCGCCGAGAGCGCCAACACGACGACCGAGCTGCGCTCCAAGCCCTTCGAGATCCTGGTCCCGGTGGGCAAGGACGGGACGGCGAGCGGGAGCCTGTATCTCGATGACGGCGTGAGCATCGAGCAGCGCGCGACCAGCGATATCTCGTTCGAGTACGCCGACGGCGTGCTCAGGATCGACGGCACGTTTGGGTATAAGACGGACGAGCTGAAGATTACGAAGGTTACGTTTTTGGGTGTTGCGGGTAAGGGCGGGTGTGCGAAGAGGGCGGCGAAGAATGTGGTTACTGTGGAGGTCAACAGGCCGCTCACGGAGGCGTTCACGGTTGAGGTTGGGAAGGCGTAGGTAGGTGTGGGTGTAGGATAGGGGAGAGAGAGAGAAAAGGGGCACGAGTTTGGAATAACGAGTGATATCAAACTATATGGGTGTTAGCTCTGTGCATATACATATCTACCTATCTATTCGTAATGTATATACTTATGATCTAATCAACGTTATCGACCAAGATATTCAGAAATTTCTTGTGGTGTTCCGGCTTATTGGTCGGGTTCATACAAGATGAATGCGGTCAACGAAGGGGCCACTCTCTTTTCATTGTTTCCTGTTTCCCAGTACCTAGGTAGTAAAGCTCTAGAAGAAAACTCTATGTACATACCTGTATTCATAGAGGGCAAGCACCTACACAGCGACACTCTGGCGGTAGTCCGTCTAGCGTCTGGGATCCGTCATCAGGTGCCGAGAATAAATGACCTCCGAATCTGCCCCGAAATGAGAAGGCATGCAGGTATGATATGCCCCGTTCGGACAGCAGCTTTTCGGTTACCGAAAGTGGGCTTTGGGAGAAATCCACCCTAAGGTTAGTTCTGCCTCGTGCAATCAGGCCAGTCAAACACTTGACTCCCCATGGGGTTGTGCGTGATATTCCTGGGGAAACCCGGTTTCCCACACCGAAGTAGGTGATACATAGCGTTTGGACTGCCGATACCGAAGATGTTTACAGAGGACTGTGGATATTAGCGTGGAATTAAATCAGACAGCAATGTATGTCTGGTGGGCGAGGTTGAATTACATACCCGACTTAAGACTCAAAGGTACCTCCTAAGGTAGGTCATTGGGTGCACATTTCGTAGGCGACAACATATGGGATGGAGTAAGTGTTAATGACAAAGAAAGAAGCTTGTATGTGCAATATATTTACAGATTAAGAGAACAGGCTCCTTCTACCTGAGCACCTTAGGAAGGTACTTAGGTAACCCGTCCGTGTTGTCGCGCGTCTGAATAGAACCGAGGGGAGGCCAGAAGTGCAACCCATAGATGACACCGTCCTACACTTGAGGTACCTCGCCCCGTGAAAACCAACTCTGATACGTTTCTTCACCGATCGGTCAATTTTCATTATCACAGTAAAACCTGAAGGGGAATTACACCAGTCCAGGCCGTTGCTGCGATTGGTCCGCCGTCGCTCAGCGTCGCTCATGTGCCGTTGACAAACAACATTTCACGGCTGGCTTCTGCAACCACCCTGGGCAGCTCAGACCTCCTTTAAAGGCACCAAACATTTTGTAGAACCCTCGAGGTTCACAGCACAGAAACACGTCTCTTCTCCCCCACTGCCTGTTTTTTTATTTTCATTTCTCCACATCCAATTTTCACAATTGGAACAATTGACCCTCGTCCCCGAAATTCACCTGACCACCTATTCCATCCCGTCGTACCGCGCATCTTGGCACAGACAACCGGCCAGCATGGATGTCAATGTATCTCCAGATCCTAGCATCTCTAATGGCACTTGCTATTACGCCGACAGCAAAGAGTCCAAGAAGGACTATATCCCCTGTGGCAACGGTGCCACCGGAGACAATTATGCATGCTGTTTCGCGGGAGACTATTGCGTGGCCGGCCATGTATGCTGGGCAGGTGATAACCCTCTTGGTTCGCAAATGCAAATCCATAAGTAGTTGCTGTGGCAATGCTGACGGGGATTGACAGATGAGTACTACCTAGCCGGCTGCACTGACCCGGACTATTCAGACACCGTGTGTCCGGACAAGGGCTATTTCGACGACCAACAGTGGGTGGCGTTAAAGCTATGCGATTACAAAAACAACGTATGGGTTGGATGCAAGGAGACTGACGATGTGCCTAACTGGGAAAGCATGGCGCCGTGTACATGCTCCAAAGAGAACGAACTCCTAACTATGACACCGAGCCCCGCCCTTATAGGAAAACTCCCCAAGAGCCTGGGAGGATCAATCTCGTCAGTTGGAAACCCAGTTCAAACATTAAGCGTTCCCACGTCGCCGCCACCGGTAACCTCGACCCTGACCACGATCAAGACTACTACCTCGATATCGGCTTCAAGCTCGACAAGAACGGGGACAGCGACCTCGACATCTGCCTCGGATTCGTCGAGCTCCTCGCCAACAGACACCCCGATATCGTCATCCGATGGTAGTCCCGTCATCCCGTCGTCATCCCAACCAAACACGTCTACAGGCACCAGCTCAGACTCGAACCTCTCCCCCAGTGCGCAAGCCGGGATTGGCGTCGGCGCGGGCGTCGGAGCCGTAATGCTGGGAGCTCTCTTATTCCTAGCCTTCTTTCTACGCAAGCGCAAGAACGGGAAGCGCGACGGCTCGACGACACAGCCCGACTTTCTCGGCAGCCCCAACAGCCAGAACTTCCACGCGGCGCTACTTCCCGGAAACGGCGGCGACCCGGGTAGTAACCTGAAGCGCACCACCTTCATGTCCGAGCTAGCGGCCGAGGAGCCCAAGAGAACCAGCACCCTGAACACGCGATCGCCGTCCCCGGCCCTGACCTCGCCTACGGGATTCCTGCCGCAGACGCACCGACTGTACACTGCGTACAACCCGCATCTGCACGGAAACTACGCTATGGGTCTTAAGAGCGAGAGCCCGCGTCCCCGAGAGTCTCAGGTTGATGCCGAAGCCCCGGCCTCCCCGGTCTCCCCGGTCTCCACGGTGGGCCCGACCATCGTAGTGTCGGAGCCTGTCAATACGTCGGAGAAGGCGAAGGAGAACCCCAAGGAGGAAGAGAAGGAGACGAAAGAAGAGCCCGAGAAGGCACAGGAGACAGTCCAGCCACCCGCGACTCCTGCGATTCCCACGACTCCTAAGACTCCTGCAACACCTCCACCCGAAGGCATTCACGAGCTAGCAGGTTGAGGGATTTCTACGTGGGAAGAGAAGCGAGCGGAGCGGAGACGATTAGGTTAGGATGTACGAGAAGAGAGGGATAATTGAGAACGAGGAAAAGCATCGCACGGTGTTTAGGGGGGGCAAAATCTGATTACTCGTCGCAAAGCACCTGTCTTTTTTGTTCTTTCATTTACAGATACTCACCAAGAGCCGTCGTGCTGAATGAAATGATGTACGTTAAGAAGGCTAAGAAGGCGACCAAGAGGTAGTGAATGGTTGTCGGTCGCCGGTCAACGTCGGAGATTGCGAATGATCGACAACGCATAACACAGCTTAAGTATATAGCTGCGTTAGCTGAACAAAACCGAATCGCGCATGTCTTCTACTTGCATACACTTTATCATCATGTGTCATCCCCATCCCATTCCCAGCCCAATGCCATATCCCACCTTCAGTATCCTGCAGGACAGATTTCTGTTCTTGTGTAACATGGTCGGAGCCTTGTCTTGGTTCCCTGAACTGATCAATTGCCTCAAGGTGATCGATATCATCATTGTGATCGTGGCCGACTTCAAATTAGGTAGCCATAGCGCATTAGCCCGGCTCTCTGTATTGTATTAGGTAATCAAGAGCTCTCCCCTTTTCCGTTAACATCAACCTTCTCTAGCGGGATTTTGGATTCTCCAAGGCAATGGCAGATGATACAGGAGCACGCAAACCTGCCCCTTACCAGCGCGAGGTGTTCTATGTGGGCGGGCAATATGTACCCGATAGCAACGGCACACATACACTCCAGGGGCAGATGTATGTCGAGAGGCTTATCCCCGAAGAAGCAGAAGGGGCAGTCAGGAGGCCCATCCCCATCATATTCATCCACGGCGCAACAAGATCCGGCACAGTAGGTTCAGACTCTCACCTACTTAATTGACCATGCCGTATATGTATTAACACAACTATAACTAGGACTGGCTCACGAAACCCGACGGACAGCCAGGCTGGGCGTCCTACTTCCTATCTAAAGGCTTCGAATGCTATCTCGTCGACGTCCCCTTCCGCGGGAGAAGCCCGTGGGTCCCTGGAAACGGGACCATGGTCTCGTATCCCGCCGAGGCCTTTGAGGCCACTTTCACTGCCTGCAAGGACCTCGCCACATGGCCCCAGGCAAAACAGCACACCCAGTGGCCCGGATCCGGCAGGATGGGCGATCCCATATTCGACCAGCTCTACGCCTCGGGGCTCCAGATGCTGGACGACTCCGTAGCGCAAGAGAAGGCATCCCAGGCCGCGTGTGCTGCGCTGCTCGACCGCATCGGCAAGCCCGCCATCGTACTCGGCCACTCGGCCGGCGGATCGACCCCCTGGCTCACTGCCGACGCACGCCCTCAACTGGTAGAAATGATCATCGCCCTCGAGCCGACCGGCCCGCCCTTCTTCAAGGTCGGCTTCAAGTCCGAGCCTAGCGCTCCGTACGGCATCACCAATGCGCCCATCACCTACAGTCCTCCGGTGACCAACCCAGACATGGATCTCGTCAAATCCGTCATCGGGGCCCCGTCGCCCGACCTGATGGACTGCAAGATCCAGGCCGAGGAGCCGGCGCCGCGGCAGTTAGTCAATCTGACTGATGTGAAAGTGCTAGTGGTGACCGCGCAGGCGTCGTATCATGCGCAGTATGATTGGGCCACCGTGTTGTACTTGCGGCAGGCCGGGGTGAAGGCTGTGGACCATTTGAAGTTGGAGGAGAAGGGTATCCGTGGGAATGCTCATATGATGCATATGGAGAAGAACAGTGACGCAGTGGCCGCGGAGATAGTGAAGTGGATTGACGGACATATGTCAACGCGCGAAGTCCGAGACCGTTGTTTGTGATGAGTCAGGGTGGCTGAAAGGCGCTGTTGGATAATGTGGTCGAGATCGATCAGGCATTTTCTGTGCCCCATATAGTAGATACCTGGGTACCTACCTAGTTAGCTACACACCGAAGATGTCGACCCGAACGGGAAGGATGAGTTACTCGAAAGGGTTGTCTGGAAGTAGTATGTACATCTTGGCAGAATATCATACATGGCGTATAACTCGATTGGGAAGCTTTTCCCGCTGTGAGGCTTGACTGACCGGTCTACGCTGCATGTCTCAAATCGGCTCAACAGCCGCTTTCAGTGGAACGCGCGTCCAGCCCTTAAGCTGTAGAACAGCCCATACATGGTTGCAAAGTCATCCTAAAGTTATCATTGAAGAATCGGTAATTTAGGTTCCTAGGTCATCTTGAAGGACCGTGAAAATGGGTACAATCAGGTTGGCGTGCTTACCTTCAACAGAATTCGCTAGAAGCACGTTGAATACATGTACCTAGTACAATACACATATCTTCAATGTAAAATGTGCTACCAACGGTCAGGGTCTACCCATACGGCAAAGTCATTGTAGGCATAGACTAAATCAGTAAAGCTATCTCTGAGGCTTGTTCTATATAATTCCAGTCGTCTTATTTTTCAGTATTTGCTTTGCCTGAATTAGACTCCTTCCTCAACTGTGCATGGTAATCATACTCGATTAAGGCGAGCTCGTCGTACATAGACATACCACTCTCCCGTCCAAATTGGGAGAGATGGGCCTTGCGTATGATTGAGGTCGATCCTATGCTTGAGATATGCGAGATTGGTGGTAGTTGTTCTTCTAAAGTATGTGTATCGGGATCGCTCGGATCAGGTACGGAGTCGCCATGGCTTTGTTTTGGACGTGTAATAAGTTGAGATAGTGAGTCCCACAAGATGTTCTTGGTGAGGCTTTGAAATACTACGAAGGTTACAGGCATGCAACTACAAGTAATGCCAACGTTAAGCTCGGCCGCTCTGAAGAAAGTAGTGCCATTAGCTTTTTGCCTCACGATTACCGATAGATAGTGCCAGTGACAATTAGAAAAATGCTTACGTGAATGCATATACCAAAGAGCCCAGCCACGTAATGTCAGGCGATTCGAACATTCGAATTCGATAGGCTGTAGAAACGATAGAGAAGGCGCAAGCTCTTCAAGATTAATATTAGCAGCGGCGTGTGTACTTTTGAGGACGGCTAGACATACATCAACCCCGTGAGAAATACACAGCATACGCCAATCTTCTGCTTCGTTGGGAGTCGAATATTAAGAGTCAGACCAACAGGAATAGCGAGCAGATAAAAGTCCGATACGACACTAAAGACACCCACTATGATCCATAGCGGCCTCTGCTGGAACAAACGATCCTTGAAAGCTTCGGAATGCTTTATCAATAGCTGTTCGTTCGCAGATAAACCGCAGACGACCGCTTCCGCGATGAAGCAGGCCCCATAAAAGAGAGCGATTGCCGCAAGCGAAACCCATAGAAAGATAGTCGCGCCCCTCGCTGGTTGGAAAATACGAAGATAGAGGGCCAGAAACGTCGATTTCATGAACACAGCAGCAACCGTGTATAATAGGCTGATGGCCATAAGTGTGCCCTAACATGTATTCGAATCAGCTAAAAGGCCTTATGGTTACCAACAGATATATCCACTCCTACCTCTTTTATGGGGTGAACGTCGAGGTTAGATAATGGTATATCCCATTGATGAGGACCTAGTGGACTCCTAAGAGCTGCCATGGTGAGCTTTTAGTCATCGAGTATGGAGATCACCTATCGTGACGGACCTGCAAGCACAACAGCACATAAAGAAGTGGCGAGAGCCTGTCCAGTTTTATTAGCCATCTATAGGTAGGTAGGTCTAGGACCTACTCACCGCTGCAACAAGACAGAGGACTTAACCATCGGGTTAGTAACTTCACTCTAGCAGCAAGGAGCCTTACTTGCAATCATCTATGCCGAAGCTGCGAGTCACCCGCACCCGGGTGTAGACACGCAAAGCCAGAAAGCAGTACATAACCGCCAGACTCACGCCCATAATCATTCGGCAGGCCGGGGCTACCGAGTATGGGTTGGCGAAGTTCGGTATCACCCCAGACGGGGGTTTAATGCCCGGTATCAGAGAAGAGTTCAGGGGGGACATGATAGTCTAAAAATGAGGTAGGTATGATTGGAATCTGCGTACATGATGGTATGTAAAATTCTGAAGAACGAAGTAGAAAAGCAGAATACCTGTCGGCAGACTTAAGAGTGTTATAGCAGGGCATGCCGAGACTTTGATTAAGCCGCCTCCATGCTTTATGAGACATAAGAATAAGGGAAGGCAGATGTGCTGACCGAATCGCCACTCGTGACTCTAGTCGCTAAGTTTACATTAAGAGGCAGGCTACGGGTTCTACACTGCCTACTTCCTTATTTGCAAATATCCAATGCATCCTGACGTCCCTGAACACCCTTCTGGACCCTCAGCTCTGAGACATGCAGGGAAGTCGACGTACCGAGACTTTTGACGAGATGAGGACTTATTAGTAGGCAAGACACGGAATAGATTCTATCGTGCCTCAATATTTTCCCATTCAGGTCACTTATGGATTGCTTCGCCGTAGCAGTCGTCTTTAAGTCCCGGCTTACTGTACGGCAATGGAACATATCACAAAACGGGGTTCGGAGTCCGTCATGCCCTTATGTACCGTTCACGTGATGTGCTCTTGCCCGGTTGCACGGACCACCTGGATTGGTGTTATGGAAAAGGGGGCCCCTTTTTCTGCTCGACGCCCAGAAATTTTCTGAGGTAGGAAAATAGAGCCTTTCTCATGTACTTAGGCTAACGCAACTACCTTAATGCGGTTAATCATTCCCTAATATCTCCAACGCCTCCAATACCCCATCCCCCCTTGTTTACTAGAGGAGTCCGAACGATGATGTCTATGGCGACGAGTTAGGCTTTACTGTTGTTCGACAGAAACATGATCGACCCCATCTGGCTCCACGCATCTCTCTCGTCCGTATCTTTAGGAACTTCAGGAAGCGAAGTTTCCTTTGCGATCTGCTCCTCAGATTTGACAGCAAACGTCAAACCCAAATCTTCCACAACTTTATTGATACTACCTCTCCCGTAGGCTTGAGAATTGTTCAAGAGGGCGACGTATCCATTATCCAAGCTGTCTGTAGAGATATCCACTATCTTCTCGATGATACGAACCCAATTCATGATATCTCCCGCGTCCAGCGAGCCGTGCATATGTCGAAACTCGATCGTGTTCAAGTGGCGGGACTTGATCACGTCCTTCCTAATTGGCACTAGGCCGTGGAGCGCAAACGCTGCCCGTCGAGTCTGTTCGCGGCATGATAGAAGCCAAGCTAGGTCCGTTAAATCGTTCGCTGCCCAGATCATTCCGATACCTTCTTTGTGAGGTCCATCACAGACATCCACGTGCAAGTGCGATTTCATTTCGTTCCTCTGTTCTAAGCTCGGAATGAACCTCGACGAGCCATATGCTGTGTCTTCTCGGTAGCGCTCCTCGTCGATTAGTAAATCTCCGCTATCTGAGGCAGTATCGGGGTTGCAAAGCCTCTCGAGATGAGTGTAACCGTGGAGGAGCGCTGCGTATCTATGATTGCCTGCTTTCCACGGCGCTTGAATCTCCATCAAGATGGGCTCCAGAATGCACATAGCAGTAGCCATCTTCTTGACCGCAACTAGGCTGAACGGTAGGTCTTCTTGATCCGGATTCCAGTTGCCCGACCTGCCAACGTGAACGTGAGTGCTTGTTCTGTTATATCCCTGGCCGCAGTTGATGGAAACTAGGAATCGCGAGCGAATCCTATCACAGACTTTCTGCAAGTCTCGCTGCATTGCATCAAGATCCTTGTAGGCCTTGCTCTTGATTTCAATGCTAAACCAAGAGTAACACAGGGGTCCAATGGGTGGTAATTTCCCTTTCAGGAATAATTCGCCGTCTGCCTCTTGATACCAACATCCACTCTCGTCCTTGCAGACAGTCCAAGCGTTGTAGACTTCGTAGTGACCATCGATGAAGTTCCCCAGTGTGTTATGGCGGGGATCGACTCTTCCTCTGCTTGAGGTGCTTATAACACCCCCCTGCGTCTTCTTGGGATGCTCAATTTCTGCAGTCACAACTTCGATGTCTGGAAGAGTCCTACCCCAGGCAGGACTCTCTATAGTCTCCTTGAATAGGACGATGAGCTCATCCCAAACTGCTCGTCGAGCTTCCTTGTTAATCGTGACATCGTCTTTCACCACTGGTATCTTTCTACCATCTTCCGATGTGTAGAAGATGCAATTTTTCTCATACCAATCATCTGAGGGAAAGTCTAGTGCTTCCTTCATTGGGTGGTGGTCCGGTGCCTTCAGGACGGGAACATGGATTTCGATTTCGACGCCAAAGATCAGGCCTCCGGCCTGAGCCTTCCGCATTGCGCCCAAGTAAATACTGCAGTATTTCTTCTAGTCTAGGCTCAGGTTCACTCTCCTCTTAAGTTATATACTATTTCTAATCGTGGCGTTTTCTCTTACTCGTCTATAATGACAATATGGGTAACAAACATGACCACTAACGACAAGTCTGAGGACATGCAAGCATAGGGCCAGCAAGGAAAAACGTGGTTGGCCCTGGTCGTCGTTGGGATTTGCTCTAAGACAGGTCAGTACGGTCAGGATTTCACTTGTCCATTTGATGGGGATTACCTGGTAGGTGAGCTGAAGCAACGTTGTAAATTCACTTCATGACAACCCCCCTACTTAGCTCTGCAAGGAGATACCCAACGCAGAAGCCCCTGTGATTACTAAGCTTCTTCTTAGGTGGCCATTATCACGTTTTATCTAGCGTTTGCTCGGTACCGTCTTCGTCGTGAACATGTTGATTCCAAAGGATTTTCCATGTACCACAAGATGTGAGAAGGTAAGGCTACAGTTATCACGCTAAGACCGATTGGCTAGGAACAGCTTACGGCACTTCATAAATACGTGTCCCTTGCTTGGTCGGGTCCTATTGGCCGTGTTGTTATGGTACCGTGTACCTTTAGCATTCTCCTATTTCGGATTATACTTGTGCGACGTCAGACCTTTGCAGTCCCAATAGACTCCTGAATATCCAAAACGGTGCGGCAACCTACGTCAAATTCATTATAACCCGATAGGTTAGTCCAGGACCAGAAGAGCGTTGATCTATGTAGAGCTAGACTTAGTTTGTTATACCAATGAAGACAGGGGTAGAGATCCAACCCGAAGGACAAAGGTAGGTTCCCTCTCTTAGATCCTCGTATGGTATTCAATCACGATAGAACCTCCATGGGCTCCATATTTAGATTATTGCAGCCTACGTAGGCTATCTATTCAACAGACCATGCACTTCAATTTCCTATTCGCCGACGGAAGCGGCCAATGCGTGTGATTATGAAGTACGTATATGTGATTTGTGCCCAATATGCCAATTAGACATGTTGGCCGCCTCTCTCCATATACGATCCGCCTCTGGCAGGACATGTCCTTTGGGTTACGCCTCAAATGTAGTGTATCATTCGAGCGGATTTGCCGAAATATTGTTTCTTGCGACGTATGTAGTATGCTTCGCTCTTTGCCTCCCAATTCTCTACCCCCTTATCTCACCGCGGAAAACAAGACTGTAAAAGGTGGGTATAAAACAAGACTAATTTGAGAGATCTTGCACTGTCGCTTCAATGGGACATTCTTCAAACGCGGTTCCACATGGCAGAAATTATAGGAACTGCGGCGAGTGTTTTAACACTCTGTCAAGCTGTGGTTAGTGGTATTAAACTCGCCAACAGCCTGCGGAAAGCCCCACGGGATATACAAACGTTGCAGGTAAGCTACCTTTTTGGTCACATAAGTTCTTAGCGGTGACAAAATCTGACTTGATTTAGGAACAACTAGAACTTTTTAGCCGAGTTATTCAAGCAGTCGGACAAGTAATAAGGACCTCCGACCAAGATGTTCTCTCCGATGCCCTCATCAGATCTCGAATGATCCTCGAAGAGCTAGACGGAGTGGTAAAGACGAAGCTACTTAAAAAGGGCAACAATGATAACAACGATCGGCCGCGCCACCTGGCTTGGATCCTAAATAATGAAAGAATCAACAAGCTTCGAGATGATCTTAAGGATGTTCAAGGAGTTATATCGGTCGTTCTGAACGCAAGACTGATGTTAGCTCCCCCGAACTTTGATTAGTGTATGGAAACTGCTAACAATAGGAGTAGGTCATCTACCTGTCAGGTCAAATCGACCTTGGATTCCATCGAGCAGCATATAATCCAAGCCCAATCAACCGCAATGAGTGTAGACCAACGTTTAATCGGTATCGAAGGCTTCTTTAGACCTCAGCGACGGGGTAATATAACTGAACCCACAACACCGGGTATGAGGTCTCTAGAACGAGACGTGGAACTAGAGGACCCCGAACACGTGGATCCTCCCAGGGGCAGATTTCACTACTTAGGAACATTGAATATCAAGAATACAACTATAAGTTGCGGTCCAGGGAACGGACTCGAAAAGAAAAGAAAGATTGAAGAACGGGCCAAGTCGACCTCTAGGGAACTAATAGAAGAAGTGAAAGGTAATTATGGGTCGCTGGAGAGACAACTTTACCATCATACGGCTCCTGCAAGCTCTTTCGAGCTTGCGACTACTTTTCGGCCAGAAACATACACCAGCTTCAATGCTGGATCAAACCTCTTCTCCTACGCGGGTCATCAGGAGCAGGATATCGGGTTCACCCGAGTCAACCGCTATGAGATGATGTATGCCAGCAAACCACGAGAGTTAACAAGGGTCTCAGTTTCGGTTACCATTAGTGTAGAATCCTTGTACTGGTACTCGGTGACGGCACCAGTTGCTACCGTGGGATTCGCATGGCGGAGGCAACAGAGCCTCCCGGCCCGCTTACACTCTGCTATAGAGAGGGTTCTAGCATCCCACTCGAGACTCAAGCAGGATTCTCATCTTCGAATTTATTTGGGCAGCCGGTCAGACCTAGATGATCTCGACAAGTCATACAATATTCCGGTGGAGATTAGCACATCGCTGAGGAACGAGGGATACCTACAGAAGATAACCGAAACGTTACATCATTTGAATATGCCCTGGTACTCGGAAACCGATGTCATACCATTCCCCTTACCACAAAATACGTCGAACGTGAGCTTTATCTCCTTTTGGGACTCGCGCTGGGTACTTGATAACCGCTTTGAAGCACTCCCAGAGCAGATCGACTCGAAGCTTTATGAACTGCAGGTTCTTCATTCTCTGCGGGGGGTGCCCAGAATCAACCCATTCATCGGCGCGGTCCTCAGCCAATCAAGCGGTATAATCAAAGGTTTCTTGTCCGAGTTACCAGCGAAGAGGCAATTGCTTGCCACAATAAGAAGAGTGAGCGAGTCTGGTAAGCTAATTGAGTGGAAGAGGTGTGAGAAGTGGTGCAGACAGCTAGTCCAAGGCGTTGCTGAAGTCCATGGTAGAGGATTCCTAGTAGGGATATTGGGTGATGAGATTAAAGACGGAGTTGGTATCGATGAGCAGGACAATGTTGTCCTGTACCGCTTTAGACCAACATTTTATTATGGCAACCCCGGGAAAGAGTCCTTACCCCCGGAGTATCACCACTCGGCGTCAGCAGAAGGCGTGCTGCCAGCACTTCCACAAACCGATATATACCAATTGGGCCTGCTTCTTTGGCGTATGATGGGATACGAATACTCCCAATCAGCCACGGATCTTGGCGAAACCGGAGGCCGTACTATGAAAATCAACGTGGCGGCCTACTCCGATCCATTTGAGCTTCCGCCGACGGGTACGCACATGCCACAATATTTGCGAGATATCATTTCTGCTTGTCATAATGAAGACCCAAGACAGAGGCCGCCAGCCTGGAAACTTCTAAGAATGTTCCCAGCCCAAGCGGAGGGCGCGCTCGGATCACCAGAGCTGGACCAATTGGAAGACAGTCCAACTAGTCGGGTTCAGAAAGTGCCGACGATGGTGCCCGAAGACGAACTTCGTCAGAGGCGCAATAATTGCGATGTCTGTCACAGGGTAACCAGTGATCACTATTTCCACTGCAACCTTTGCGACATAGGCGACTTTGACATGTGTCCAAGTTGCCTTGCTCTGGGGAAGCATTGTAGGGACGATAAACATTACTTACACGAGTTTGTTGCAAAAATATCAGCGGGTCGATATCACTCAAGCTTACTGCCGTCGGGCCAAAGACATATTGTCAGCCTTTAGAGAGAAGCGCCCGGAGGTCGACATGGTCAATCAACATGAGCCTGGGACTTCGTTAAGTCGTTGATGGAGGGAGAAAGAGAAACCGGGCTGACTGTCCTACAACCAACCTCTCACTGATGCGGGGACTGCGAACCCTTGCCTGCCCATGATCAGCGCTGGGATTTTAGTCAATCGGGAAGCCAGTAAAAGCTAGCGCACGTGCTACCTATAGTATCTCCCGCCTGAGAATATTGCCGGGCGGAAAAGGTCAATTCCATCCTTCGTTTGGGAATTCCAGGCTTCGCAATTCTCAATTCACGACCGTTCTTTTACGCGCTCATCAGAATCGCTCTCTTCTTCATAGAACACCCAAACAGCTCGTTACCTAAACTTATCTTCCACTGTCACATAAATCAAATCAATCATGCCCTATATTCCGTATAATGACGCTGAAAATGCCGTAATCTGCTCAGGTCTCTATTATATATTGACCTAGCGCGATAAATGCTTAACTACCTGCCTAACAGGGCAGAGGGCAGGGTCTAGCACTAACCGGCCTCCTTTGTGATGGTAGCGCAAAGGGATGCGACCCTTCATCTACACCATCGGACCCATGGTGTTGGTATAACCATGCGCTATGCAGATGGAGCGCCCACGGCGAGATGCGCCGAGATGTGGCCCGCCTAAAGCGAAACGTTTTTGTACGCTGGAATTGCGTGATTGGTGCTAAACCGGTTTTATGATAGGCTACAGGGTACGAAATAACTGCATTCGGCCCTGTCACTTAATACAATGGAGATATACATGCCTATAGCAGCCGCGTTGGTTGCAATCCGAGATGTTTAAATACGGCTTGAGGGACGTTGCGTGTTATACGCTGACCTACCGCGTGACACTGTTGACGCATTAATAAGTCACCAAGCAGCCAGCTTGAGAAGAGAGTGGTTTGCATCGCCAAGCAACGCCAGGCTTCTACCAGGCGTCTTTAGGGTCTAGTCTTGGGATCTGCAAGCCGCTGAAATGTCTTCCAGCGACGCTTCGGCCGCTCCCGAAGCCAAGTTCCCTAGCGCGTTACCCACTGATGAGCCTCCCATCAACCGCCGACCAACCTCAAGCCAAGACAACGACGGCGGCCATCACAAAGACAAGCTTCCGGTCGAAGAATCCGTCGAGGTCGATGTTGATCTCGAGAACGAGAATGACCCAGAGATCAACCAGATCCCGCTAGAGGTGAGACGAGTCGTCTCTCTTCACGATGACACGACTCTTCCCACCTTAACCTTTCGGTATTTTCTTCTCTCCGTCATTTTTGTCGTCCCGGGAGCTTTTTTGTCTGCTATGAACAGCTTCCGAACTACGTATGCGCCATACTCGGTCTTCTTCGTCCAGATCGCCTCCAACTATGTCGGCCTCTGGCTCGCCCGTGTTTTGCCCAGTCGCCAAGTGCGCATTCCTTTCACCAACCAATTTTTCAGTCTGAACCCAGGGCCCTGGTCTGTTAAAGAGCACGTCTTAATTACCGTAACGGCAGCATCTGGCGCGACTGGCAACCTCGCCACCGGGCCCATCGCCCTTGGTGACCTTTACTTCAACACGAGGGTTCACCCTGCGGCGGCCATCTTCTTCATGTGGTCTATTGATGCCATCGGCTACGCTTTCGCTGCAATCGCCCGTCAAGTCCTGTTGTACGAACCAGCTTATCCCTGGTTCCAAGCCCTATGCCAAACGGCGCTTTTCGAAACACAAAGCAAGCAGAACAAGAACCCAACTCCAACCGCGCGGAAGCAGATGCGCGTTTTCTGGTTGGTGCTTGTAGGAATCACTCTTTGGCAGTTCTTGCCCGAATACGTGTTCCCGATGACAAGCTCTCTGGCCTTCTTGTGCTGGGTTGCTCCTCACAACCCCGTTGCCAACTTTATTGGGTCCGGCCTCGGCGGCATGGGTTTTCTCAATTTGAGCTTCGACTGGGCCAATATCTCCAATTATCTTGCCGGTGTCCCGCTATTCTTGAGCCCTTGGTGGTCACAGGTCGTGCTTTTTGCCTCCTTCGTCATGTCCTGCTGGATTCTCCTGCCCGCTGCGAAATGGGGAGGATTAGGTAACTATCCTCATTGCTTGATGACTAATCGGGCTTGTACCGCAGATGGGGATAGGTATCCTGTTACCGACCTGGTTACGCCTCAGAACACGTTCAATCAGACGGCATACGAAGAAAACGGACCGCTGTATCTTGGTGTTCACTATCTATGGTCAATTTTCTTCGATTATGCATCGTACGTTTCGGCGTATTCTTGGATTGCCTTCTTTGGGGCTGGACAAATCAAGGAAGCATTCCAGAAGTTCCGTGCACGGCGAAAGAACAGGGGACAGGGGATCAACCACCAGTACACGGATCGTCTAAATGTTCTTATGCGATCCTACCCAGAAGTCCCTCTGTGGTGGTACGTCGCATTATTTCTATCCGCATTTGTTACGATCATGACAATGGTGGGGCTCGATATAATGTTCATTCCATGGTGGACTTTCTTAGTTGCGCTCGCAACGGGGGCTGCTGTTGTTGTACCACTCGGCTGGCTCTATGCCATGAGTAACTACCAGCTACCCATTGGGACTTTTAACGAATTGCTGTACGGTACAATGGTACAAAACCTGAAAACGAACCGCAATCCCATTGGGGCCAGTATATATGGCTCTATAGCTGGTGATGCCTGGTACAGAGCTCAATATATGCTGCAAGACCAAAAGATAGGGCATTACATGCACGTCCCCCAACGCGCAATCTTCTTCTCGCAGGTTTTTGGTATCACGATGGGCGTGCCGATCAACTATGCCGCAATGCGCTGGATTGTCGATACGAAACGCGACTATCTGAACGGATCTGTTGTGGACGCTGCGCACATCTGGACGGGTCAGTCCCTAACGTCGTCCTTGACGATGGGTGTACAATATGTTCTACTTGTAAGTTCCCTTGTCACTATACTCCTTCCCCAACTCTCGACTATCAAAGAGCTTGAAGTGCTAATACCTTCAAAAGGGTCCAACGCGACTTTTCCAACAAGAGCAGTTCCGACCTCTTCCGTACGCTTTCCTCGTTGGTGCCGGCGCTCCCGCCTTCATATACCTCCTTCACCGCCTCTTCCCTCGCGCGAAATTCAACCTCTGGAATACCACCATCTTCTTCAGCGGTGCTTCAATCTTCTACGGCAACGTATCGACGGGTTATTTTTCGCGTTTCGTCGGTGGCTTCGTCGTTATGTTTTGGGCATACCGGTACCGCTACCAGCTATGGGCCAAGTACAACTTTATTCTAGCGGCGGCCTTTGACGCAGGATTCAACCTTAATATGCTGCTAATATTCTTGTGTTTTGGGAGCGCAAGGGTAATCGGTATGCCGAATTGGTGGGGTAACGATGCAGGTAATGTTGAGAAATGTTATGCGCTTGAATAGAGCTGCCAGCTGTGTAGTGTCTATTTAAATGTGTAATGGTCTTAAATACCTGAATAAAAAGTAAGATTTAACCAGATTCCTTATCGGAAAGAGTACTCATAGAATGTCATTTAAGATGCGCTAGTTTCCTCAGACTTGCCTGTGCCCCTTTTCGCTACCGACGTCGCCGTAGTAACATTCAGACACGACATACTTTCCCGTAGAGACAGGTTAGGCCAGTCAGGAGGAAGACAGGCCACGTTGACGCGTTGGCGGGGTTAGAATGGTCAGGTATTTATATGATGTCTTCCATAAGAAAAGTCAAGGGGCAGGAAGTATTGGTGGCTGCCGATGGGGGGGCTTTTCTCCTTCGCATCCCGAGACAAGCTCAGAGAAAGCAATGAAAAAAAAAAAGTTGGGTTTTTTTCGTGACCTGGAGGCAGTGTAATACCAGGTCACAGGCAGCCGAGGCAACGCCTTGAGTTTCCAAAGATTGATTGTTCGTGAGCCTAGACAACAAAAAAAGAAGCTAGGCCACAGGCAGCCGAAGCAACGCCTTGAGTTTCCAAAGATTGGTTGTTCGTGAGCCTAGACAGAAAAAAGAAGCTAGGCCACAGGTCACGCGAAGCGCTACCTTAGAAGAAAGTCCGGTCCGGTCCTGGAACTGCGCTTCCTCCGAAATGGAGCAGCAAGGGCGGTCGGAAGGCTCCCTCTGAAATGGGAGTGGCGTTGGCTGTCGAGAAAGCCGTCGGAGAAGCTAGGGACTTTCCCGGCTCCCCTCCCCAGTACCTTCTTTTCCCCCCGCGTCTTTCAGCGAGTTCTCTTGCAGGGGAGCACAGGAAGCCCTAGCCGGAGGGTGGTCGAGAAAGGTCGTCGGAAGGTCGTCGGAAGGTCGCCAGGAGGTCGTCCAAGGGTTGTCCAGGGGTCGTCCAGGAAAAGTCGCCGGGAGGTGGCTGTCGAAGAAGCCGTCGAAGAAGCTAGGACTCTGCGGGCCCCCCTCCCCAATACCTTCTTTTCCCCCCACGTCTTTCAGTAGGTTCTCTTGCAGGGGCAGCCCACAAAGTCCCAGCGAAGGGCGGTCGAAAAGGGCGGTCTGGGGTGTCGTCGAGAGAAAAGGTCGTCGGAAGGTCGTCGGAAGGTCGCCAGGAGGTCGTCCAGGAAAAGTCGCCGGGAGATGGCTGTCGAAGAAGCCGCCGAAGGAGGTAGGACCCCGCACACCCCCTCCCCAATACCGTCTTTCCCCCCCGCGTCTTTCAGCAGGCTCTCTTGCAGGGGGGTGCGTAGAGTCCTGGTCGAAGGTCGCCGAAAGAAGGGTCGGGTCGGAGGTCCTGAGATGGTGAGGTCAGCAGGGCCACTAACCATAGTTGAGGGGTAATCAAGGTCATATGAATAAGGAAAATGAGACGGAGAGTGAGACAGGAAGAATGAACAAGAGGAATAGAGAAAGGAAAGGGGTGGACGATACACATTGACCATTGGCGATGGTTGTTGGTGGCAGGTAGTTGTTGTAGGAAGAGAAGAGGTGGAGGTGGAATTGGAAGTTGACGGGAGAGGAAAGACAGCAATGAAATAAAACGCGTAAAGGTTGCCCCGGATACATCAATACACGAGGCGAACACATGACGCGTCGACGAAAACGCGCGCGTACTCGAAGGTAGAATAGGTAACAAGAGAGAGTGAATGAAACAAGCAGATCAAGGAATACAAGTTAAAAGCCAGGGGGAGAGGAAAAGGGGAGAGAAGGGGAAAGCAATACCATCAACAGGAGAAGCGAGTCTGTACAGGCGAACTTCTTGGAAGAAAAGATGTCGGATGGATGAAGACATGAGGTGTGAGAAAACATTGAAGAAAGTTTGGTGGGAGAGGAGAGGACATGATGCCGCGAGTAGAATGTGCGAGTTGCAGAGCAACGAAAGGTGGTAGGATGTAGGGGGACGAGCCAAGGGGCTCTTCTTCCGCGACAGCGACAGCGACAGCGTGCTTTCGGATGGGAAAGGGGAGGCGACAGCAGTTGTGATCAATCATAGGGATGATGATGAAGTTATGGAAGCTTACTTACCAAGTCGAAGTTGGATGGGCGTGGGTTGAGTCGTCCGCGAGCAGTGGTCGGGAGGAAAAGGCGTGAAGGAGGAAAGGAAGAGAGTTGGGAGAAAGCGAGACAGAATCCACGATTTTATAGGCGCCGCAGCGCCAGCAGAATCAGCCATCGCCCGGGAAACCTCGAACTTTAATCAGTGCAGAAAAACGTAGGTCGTGTGCACGCATGTATGGCCAATGATAAATCAGAGAAACAATCGCCATCCGATTTAATTCTGATGGTAAGTGCACACGCACACCTCCAGGCCGCATTTACTGCACACTGCCCCCCTAACCGCATTTACAGCGTTCTGCCGAAATACCAGGTACCTAAGTAACATGTATCGCAAGAAGAAATTGAACAGAACCACTGGGTACTATGTACACCTATGAATGTGCTCTTGCGTACAAGGGATATGGCCATCACGCCTGCCAAACCTCCGTGATAGAGTCTTACTCGTGCAATTCTCTCAAGAGATCACAAGTGTCTGAAGCAACGCAAGAGATTTACTAGTTGTCACGCTATCTAGTACTCAAGTACAGTATCAAGTCATGCCATTAGTTTATTTAGGAAAGCAGTACGAATTAAAGCATGTACTTGCAAGTGCCGTTACTAGAAGTCAAATATGGCTCAACTTGATTCAGGACAAGTTGTATTTCTGTACATGTAGCTTCATACAACGCATCGTGAACGCCACTGAAGCCTCATTTGGGAGCTCTTAGTGTTTGAATCATATGCTATGCCTCCAAGAATTAAGGATTGAGATTTATTGTAGGATTCAGTGTTGAACTCCAAGGGAACCCCTAATCATCACAGCCAACAGAATATTTATTCGTCTTCCCGCCATGAATCATCTACAGTGTAATAACGTGGCTACTTACAGGAGTACAATTGAGGATAACATGCTGTCTGATAGCGTAACTTGTACAGGGAGCTAATGTACTGTCTATTTCTCTGTCGTTAATCATCTCATTTATTACGGGAACAACCTAAAGCACTTGTCTGATACTCTTCCTCCAAGTTCCTCTCCATCATCCTGCCAACGAACCAATCTCTAAGTCGATATTATCTTCAAAGGGGGAGAAGGAAGGGATATATCTTGTGTTAGGTATGTTAACGGTACGATTAGCACGCCTAAATGAAGCTTTCTGAGCTTCACTTAATCCTTATTTAACATGTTTGAAGATTTTAGATAACTTGCTAAAAAGAGTTATAATAAAATAATTCCAAAATAGAGCTCACGATTTCCGAGTAAGTAGGCGATATATTTAAGAACCTGATAATGAGCCAACAATGATTCTTGACTGTCATGATGCGGATCTAGGAGGGCTGAGGTTGGGTTTGAGTACTTACCTGGGTAGACATTACGCGAAGAGCCTAACCTGTCTGCCTATGGCGACGGTATACATATAAGTTAGGAGACTACAGTTTGCCTGGGCTGCTTCAGGACTCGTTCTACCGACAGGTGAAGACTTTCAACTATCCAGAACTCTTCAGATTAAGCCCTCGACAAATCCTTGGTAAGACTACTTCCTGATATATTGACTAGGTAATACATATGAAAAAAAAACTATTATATACATCACAGCCCCTTTTGACTGGATTTCTTTTTGAAAACCGAGAAAGAGCTAGGAAATGTATTATTCAAGTATGCTACAAGAATAAGGCTATCCTACACGCATCGTTTAATTATAGTTCGCGAGAGCCGGTCTGTTATTAAGACAAATCATCACCGTTTACCTGGCTGCCCGTTAGGATGTAATGAATGCTAAGCTAGCATAAGCGCTATACAAGGTACGGAATGATTATAGTATATATTAAATTTAAGTTGATTCGCCTGTCAGCAAAATATGATCATAATTATACAGTATTATCGAAGTCAATAGGATAAACCAACCGTAAAGAGCGTGTGCCAGGCCAGCTCCTCAACCAGAGTTTTTCGACAGTTTTGGACTAGATGAGCAGCCAAACGCGGAAAATAGACTTCACTGATAAACAGTAAATATTTGTATGGCTCAGCTTAGCTAGAGATTCAAAACATAGAATGGCACGATATAAACATGCTAGTAGTGTAAATGCCACCGGACTACGAGTGAAGCCTATTTCATTGCAGCCGGCGTACTCTAGGCAGAATGCTTAGCACACTCATACAAGAAGATCCGCTCGCCGCACCAAAATGCGAGTTTCCACTTGGTATACCAAGTGTAAGCGCTATCATGTGGGTTTAGATGCCATCGTTACACAAGTGTAGTCTCTGATTGGTGGCAAGTATACTCCTCAGTGAGGAGTCTTTAACTCCAATCAGCACTTATCGGGATCGCGAATTGAAAGATCATCGAGCCGTCGTCCGCCCCTCCTCCGTTAGGTCTCAAATTTTGGTTGAGGTACATATACTAATTGGTTTTAGAAGCGCTTGAATCGGTTCTGCCTAGAGTCTTCGAAAAATGACGTTGTTTTGGAGTTCGGGGTTTCAGATGGGGGATCGTTGATCTATCCGGGGAGGATTCGGAGATCCTTTAGAAGTCTATTTCCTGTATATCGGCCACTATGCAGATAGAGTCCTGTGATACATGACCAGTCACAGTCAGGTGAGGCTGCATTTCTTTTTATGCAGGGACGGAGGTCCAGCCCGTGAACATGCGTCCAGCTCCCTCGACTGAGGGAACACAGCCGATGAAGCCAAACAACTCTTTACCTGCCTACCCACCACACATGTACCGTTACAAAACGTATTAGTGAGTGCTTAGAAGTCGAATAAAGCTGCCAATTCCTGATATAACCCCTCAATTTATGGGAACAGACTTATCGCAGTTTTGCCGGCGGAGGAGGAAAAAATGGCCATAGCTAGCGTGGCACCAGTCGATCACACCGCTATGAATGCTAATGCAGCCCAGCGAGCCGTTGACACTATGCACGAAGCTACGGAATGGAGCCGGTGCTGGTAGCGATAGAACCGCCCGAATCTGCGCGGAGAGGATCCGTCTTCGCGAAGGTGATGCGAGGGACAAGCGCTCAGCCACTTCGCACCTCCACAGGATTCTACGTGGCACGTAAACTTGAAGCCAACATTGCTGCTTATGTGGGGGGACGCAATACCGGACTGGTTATGAATATGCCAGGCTAATGTATAAGCTGTCTGTATAACTTCTGTGCGGCGCATATGGGGCCAATGAGCCATATGCGCTGGATCTATATGGGGTAGTTCCTCGCGAATTGCTTTTTTGGCGGGTGGTGATCATTGCAGCGAGGGAGCCATACGGGATTGCCGTCTCGTGTAAAGTTCATTTGCGGCACGTATTTTTTCTTTCCGCATATCAGAGGAGATATTATAGCCGGAAGGATTTCGGGACACGTTTTAACACTCGCGGTGGGAGACTATGCGCGAAGGAATCAAATATAGGTAGATAAATGTTTGCTGTTATTGTGAGGTGGACGACCCCGTAGGACCGTTATCGATCCATCTGGAGTTGGAGCTGGAGCTGGAGCCCCTGTATCCGTATCCATAATCCATAGATGGATCCAAGATGATTGCAGGCGATTACCCCGCGATGCATGTGTTGAACAGGATGTAAAATTAAGAAAATCACGATAAGAGAAAAAAAGAGTCTCAGCGTTCGGATCTCGGAAGGGCTTTATCACAACGAACGGATAGATCCTTTTTATCAAGACACTCGGACTCGAGAAGCCCACTAACCTAGAGGGAACACGGACGATGTTCCATAAGGAGGGGGACCCGAAACATTAATAGTCGACTTATTGCGATTGATAACATCGACCGTCAAACTCCAGTGATACAGTTCGAGAAATAAGCGAACGTTGATAGCAGTGGCTGCTACACCGAGACGTTTCTTGTCACCTGTCGCAAAATCTGGAAAATATACATGCAATTGCCCAATACGGATGCGACTTATTTTGTACAATAAATTCAGTAATTACCCCAGAACACCTCTGGTGATGATTGTCAGTCGACAATTGGGGGATTCATCCCATCGCGACTTAGGATATCACATCCTAATTTCATTTTTAAAGTAATAACCTCATGCTTTAAGGGACCATCGTCTGACATCTGCGCTGCGGCACGTGGAGAACAAGAGGGATAGGCATGTGATGATGTGAGATCGCATCGTAAAAAATAGAAAAAAAGAAAAAGGAAGCCAAAAGCCATGTGGCCTGAGCTTTGCGACATGGGACTCGGGAGCGTCATGGGGCGGCATGGAGCGGCATGGAGCGAAGGGTCCGAAGCGAAATGGAAACCGAGCGAAGCCTACGCACTCCTCCAATGGATGCATGAATCTCAATAATGAGATCATAATATTAATCCATCGTATTAAGATTATTGTTTACTTGCAGACTATTTGTTTATTTCCAATTCTGGCGTATTTCATCTCTTGGATTATGTCTCCTACAAGATGGTGAATTAGGGGAATGTGACGAGAGTTTCGTTGGGACGCTCAATCACAGATTTTCCCGACCCTGACTCGCGAGACAGTGAGAATGGGAAAGGAGAAAAAAAAAGGGGAGGCTACAGCGATGGCCGGCGTCTGGTTTGAATAACCCAATGATGCGGGCTGAACGACTGGTGGGGGTTGTTTGAGGCTACGGCTACGTAGCCGCAACTGGGGGGCTGCAGGCGGGATCCCTAGGAGATGATGGTCAGGGTTACCTTACATAGTACCTAAGGTTGGGTATGATAGGGTCGGGATCAGCGCGCATCAGACGACAGGACCATCCATGTGGCTTTCTTTTTTTTCCCACGGGCCACAGATTAGTTAATCCTAGCCGCCTGCCAAACCTGCCAAACTGCGCACAAGGTACGTACCAAGTGTAAAATAACGTTTAATGACCGAAGGCGTTGGGCACACCTCAGGTCGAACAATGGGTATTGAATTAAATTTAGAGTAAATTTAAATACTCGGCAAATTTTGACCTGATCAACCAACACACACCAGGTTGGTTCCTAATTCATAACCAAGCTACCTTATGAGAAACAAGAATATTTCCGTAGCCAAGTGCTTTGTTAATTGGAAGGGGAAGTGCAGCTGCAGCTTCTTAAATAATCCCAAAGATCAAGAGGAAGCGGTCAATGAATAGACTGTGAGAAGAACCGTTTATGTACAAGTACCACAGTACATACATGTACATGGGTGACGCACGGATTTGGCTTTTGACAAGGGTCGGGATACGTACTGTATTTGGTGGCGTTTTTGCCTCCACATACGCGTCTCGAAATAAACAAACGCGCTTTCCCATACCCTAACACCCCTGTCGGGTCGTGCTGCTGCTGCACGATCTAGCGAACGACATGTACAGTACTTCTTACTTGGCGTCTTTCCGACCGCTCCTTTTCGACGAAACCTCCAAATCCAACCCTATCCGACTAATCCAACCTCTTCACTCAACCTCCTGATCTCCATCTTCCCTCGCCGGCTTCGCCACAAACAACAGTTGATCTGTCAGGAGTTGCGCGCCTACATACATACACGAGAGTCACCTCCTGTCGGCCTTTCTCACTTCCTCGTCGCTCTTCCTTACCCAATCGCCCAGTTCGATACCGCGCTGGACCAGACTGGATGGCGGCATTTGGAGCCCTTAGTGTGTGACTGCTGGACAACTTCAAGAGCATTGGAGAGTTATCAAGGGAAGGAAGTGGTGAACTGATAGTCTCACTTCTATTTCACCTCTAACTTAAACTTGATCCAGCATGAACCGCTGAAGAAGGCGCTTCTTCTTTCCCTTGCTTGGTTTGACATTCCACATGCTCTTGATTGATTAGTTGTACCTCATTGCATTCCTGGAGCGCCAGCATCCATCAGGAGAGCGTTGTACCTTTATTGTCGTCATCGCGAGTTACATAGCAGTATCTAAATCGAGTCCCGCTCAAGGGCTCTCTTACCTACTCCTCTACTACATGTAGAAACCGACGACATTATACCGTCTGCTTCGACAAAGTCGCCATCGCCGGTCTCGTCACTGTTGCTAACCTAATCGCCATCATTGTCGCCATCGCCGACGCTTATATCATCGCCGACCTCAGCATAACTGTCGTCACTGCCGTTATTGCGGGTCAGAGTACCTTCCGGGCTGTGTCTACCTCCGACTCACACGGTCTGACCCGGCAAAATGTCAAACAGTGGTGGCACCTTGACTCTTCCATCACCAACTCATCCACACCATCATCATGTGGATGTGCAAGCCGGTCTGAGAACATTGCGCAGGTCACTTTCGCGCTCGCCATCCAAATTCTCTTTGGTTCGAACTACGTCTCAGAGCAGTTCTGATGCTGGTTCTTTGCCTTCAACACCTACCATCAGACGTGTTCAATCTCAATACTTTGGACAGAACACATCGCTCCATTCACCTCCTGGCAACCAGCCGCATACACAATCGCCACTTGCCACACCTTTCCGACCGAATGTGAGACTATCGCTGCGATCTGCGAAATCGACAAAGAGTCCCGCTTCAACCTCAACTTCAAATAAGCCATTCTCTCGGCACCGCACGTCTCCCAAAAGCCCATCTAGAAGAGCTTTGAGCCAAGCTTCTTCCTCCGGTAATTCAATTCCGCCCCCAGCCACACCTCCTTCAATTCGAGCATCACCTTCCGGGCAAGAGAATATAAACGTCTTCCGCACTCGCAGCCCGGCTTCTCGTAGCCCTGCGCCCCGCAAGGCCGTCGAGAGGGCTCCGAATCGGCATAGCGTACATCTCGACATGAGCGGCTCTTCCTCTCAGCTTGGTATGCCTCGATTTAACGAAGCAGGCAATACTATGGCTCCAACTTCTATCGCCAGTCCTCTAAAGCGAAGCGATGCTACAATGAGCCTCGATCAGTCTCTTTCTGGAAGCCCGAAGGCGAAACGCCGTAGTTACGGCCCTTCGTCCGCGAGTCTCGACTTCAGCATCTTCGACCATGGCGCTACCTCACCCAACTCAGAACTTCAGGATGACTCGACTCGTGAATACGACTGGACTAGCTCGATTTCTCCAAATGTTTCCGAGTCGCTCGCATCACTAGCGTCGCATGCGGCGATGCGCAGAGCTGGATCCCTCCGCAAGTCTACCCTTCAGCAGCGCGAGCGGACGTCATGGGGTAAACGCAGTGCCGCTCAGCACTTGGCTCAGAGTTCTGGTGAAGTCGTTACGCCTCAGCGAACCTCGTGGGGAAAGCGACAAGCTATCCAACAACTAGGACAATCTCCTAGTCAGATCACCACACCGAACTCAAAGCACCGCCCTAGATTATCCTCAGAGCACTTTGTACCTCCGCCTCAGCCGGAAAGCCCCTTTAGCATACCAGCGCCATTACCTAGTCCTTCGGTGCATATGTTCAACCAGCCAGTCCATCAACCACACCCTCTTTCCCGCACTATAACGACATCATCATCTACTAGTTCGAGTCATACTAGCGACTCGCAAACTAATCTTGCCGTGGAAATCACCCAGAAGCCGATGGCCCCTATTGCGCCAATGAACTTCTCCAAAAGCTTGCCTATTAGTGCCTTTCGTCCCCAACCAGAGAAGCAGGATCAAGCTGCGGGATACCTGTCTACCCCTGACTATAAGACCGACAGGCCGTACGCAGGAGCTTTCGCATCTACCGGCTTGGTATCAAAGATGAATCGCAACCCCGAATTGGCCCCTCCTGGCGGTGGGTATGGAGCTGTTCCTGATACACCTTGCAAGAAGCAGCCGGGCGTCTTCGCCACATACCCGCCTGTACCCATATCAGGTATGAGAGGCAGGCGTCTTCGACAAACACTTAATACGCCGTCAACTCCAGTATTCGACCTTAGCACGCCGAATAAACCCGCGAATCTCTTTGGCGATCAAGCTCGACCTGTGCTCTTCGGCGGATTCTCTAACCATTCTCGTAAGGGAAGTCTTCTCAGTTTATATGGTGATGACGGACGAAGCCCTTCGCGATTAGGTGCCGGTAGTGATACTAGTAACGATGGAGATTTACCGCCTACACCTACGAAACAATACAGCATGTCGCGTAGCGCTAGCAAATTGAGCCGTCTATCGACTGAAAGCCCTACAGCTAATCGACGTCTTCCTGCCTCTACTCCCGCAGTTGGAACCGATGTGGCCCTACAGCAAGATCGAGCTGCCAGTTGTAAGTTCAGCCCATTGAAGCAGTCCTGTGGTGATGGAGAAGGCAAAGCGAATGTTGTCTTTGCCGACAACAATTCCGTCTTGCCGATGCCCACCATTCAAGGAACGCCCCCTACCATTTGCGTTTTACAGTCATTTGGTCAATCTCGAGCTAAGCGCGGTTCGTTGTGTACGCCCACGCCGCTCAGGGTCGATTCGATGATTGGCTTTGTCAAGTCTCCCGCCAGAATTCAGTGTGCTAAGAATAACTCCGTCGTTCCAGCGAGCCCATTGGATCGAGTGGGATTTGCAGACAAGGCATCCCCCCGAACTCCTCAGGGAAGCATCATCCCTCCTGATGCGAGTCGTCTCTCCATCTCTAACGTTACCGATGGCTTGCTATTTCCCGCGACTGGCGGCCGAAACTCGACCGGTACACCCGCGACTCCTACTACACGACAGGAGAGTGCACCGATGTTTCTTGAGCGACGTGCTATTACCCCTATTAACGGTATGCCTTCTCAAGACTTGGACGAGGCACTCATGGCTCGATTTGGCAAGGTTGAATTTGTGGGCAAAGGCGAGTTTTCACATGTGTACAAAGTCACCGAGACTCCTCAGGCCGTAAGAACGACACAGCAAGACTTCTTCAACACTCCCACGCATCGACCGGCTTCTGCCCCATCAAGCAAGGTTTATGCAGTCAAAAAGCTTCTCCTTCCGTTGCAAGGCAGGAAAGATAGAGCTCTCCGAACTCGCGAGGTATCTGTATTGGAGACCCTCAAGGGGTGTGACCATGTCTTACAACTCATTAACAGTTGGGAAGAGAACAATTGTCTTTACATCCAGACTGAGTTCTGCGAAGAGGGTAGTCTTGATGTCTTCTTATCCTACGTTGGCGTGAAGGGACGACTTGATGATTTCAGAATCTGGAAAATCATGCTTGAGATTTGCAAGGTATGTGATCCTGCTGAATAGCACGTGGTCGGACTCTAATGTATCGAGCAGGGACTGAAGCACATCCATGATGCGGGATACATCCATCTTGATCTGAAGCCTGCCAACATCTTCATTAACTTCGAAGGTACTTTGAAGATTGGAGATTTCGGATTGACGACAGTATTGCCTTTAGAAAAGGGCCCCGATGTAGAGGGTGATCGCGAATATTTGGCCCCTGAAGCTCTCCGATCAGAGATTGGTCAACCTGCAGATGTCTTCTCTTTTGGTCTGATTATGCTGGAGATTGCAGCCAATGTGAAGCTCCCCGAAAATGGAGCGACTTGGACTGGATTGAGGGAAGGTGACTTCGCTGAGATTCCACTTCTCACTCATGGCACTGCAATTGTTAGAGACGCTACCGGCATGCCAATTGATGACAGCGATCGCAGCACTAGCCTATTCGCGGACGAGCACATCTCACAAAATTCCCGCCGCAGCTACAACTTCCGAGGCACGACTCGCCAGTCGGGGGACATCTTCGGCTTAGGTCGGAAGAACGAATTGCAGCACCCACCGGACTTCATGAGAGACCCCGCCAATCCCAACTCTCTCGATGTCGTTGTGAGATCGATGCTTATGCCGGATCCCAGACACCGACCAACTGCCTCTCAACTTCTTAACCTAGATGCAGCACGTTGGGTCACATCTCGTCAACGAGCAGCTGCAACAGTCTTTGAAGGGAACTGGGGTCCTGGGGATGAGGCGGCAGGTCATATCTCACTAGACACGGAGATGACTGACGTTTAATTGCTCCGATAATGACCACCGTCTTCACGGAATTGTTGGCCTGATCTTGCTCGATCTGGCATAGCGACTGGATATGGAGTAGTATTTGAAGCAATGGCTGGTGTTGGTTTTGCCTTGCTTATATCGGCCGACTTGGCTGGGTATGTTGCGAAGGTCGTAGGGTTCCGACGGCTTTGGCCCAGCAATATCTGCGACACTGGAAATGGTTGGCAAGTCAAAATTTTGCGTCTTGAATGATGCACCATGAGATTCTATATTCCAGTGGCGTTCACAACGCATGGCCGTCTTTACCAACCCGCCTTGACCTTCGCGAATACGAGAAGGTTTTTGGACCATCCTTGGTCCTTGGTACTCCGATATACCCTCGAGGGGTTTCCTTGGTCGTTCTGGCCTATCATCCATCGAATACTCCCCCTTTACAGTAATAACAATTCGAAGGGCGTATGTCATGGACGTTAGGTAGAACTCGACCGATTGTACAATGAGGTTTCTTTCAGGCGGAGGGGTGTATTTTCAATTGGCTTCACGACGAGTTGCTTTTTTTCGAACCACGATTTCGATTTCGGCGGCGGTATGGAAAGGGAAAGGCAAAGGCGAAAAGGAAAAGGGCGGCTGAAACGACAGGCATCAAGGGGCGTCTTTCCTAGACCGGCATCACACCATTGTAGATATAGAACGGAAAAGTCCCGAGAGAAAAGCCCCCCCGGAGTTCAGAAACCGTCATCTTGAGAGGACAGGAATGGTTGGACGTCCTCGGTATTACGAAACCTCATGCATGAATGACGATATGCTATGATTTGCTGATCATGCACCTTTTCAATTTTGTGACGCGTGACGAAGGTGACCGGTTCATCGATGCCTAGATAGTTTTCTCTTCTTTTTTTGTTCAGTCTGACTGAACACTTCTTACCACTTATTTCTTTTAATCAAGAGGCATCATCCTGCAAAAGCTGAGAAGTGTTGGGCTGGAGTAAACTATTCAAGTAGGTTAGGTCGATTGGCTCATGAGAGCAGCTATGCTATGCTTCCTCGTAAAGGTAGGTACATAACGTTGAGTCCATCGTACGTAAGCAAGCTAAGATGACACAAGCCGTCCGGCTGATGTTGAGATGCTTATCAGTAATGGAGTCTTAGACCATGTTCCATACCGACACCCCCCTTTCCGTTTCCAAAGGCACTGACTGGGATATATTGCTAGGCCGGGCGACCAGCTCAGCATCCCCTGCAGCACCATCAAGCCTCCCATCATTCCGCCCACTAGTGCCGTACTATCATGGGTAACCTAACCACACCACTCCGCCATTCCTGAGACATATACGCCGTGTCTTAGCTATGAGGCGTTTCCTTCCCGTACAAACCTTAGACCTACTCAGACGGAGCGATGCGAGCTGAACTAGGGGAAACGGCTAGGTACCTAGATGTTTGTTGGGTGCTTCCTTTTCCTTATTGACTACCCGTACCGAGGATTGTCAAAATGAGACAAGTTTCAGCCCTTGGCCGTCTTCCCAGTCTTGCTCGAAGGCCCGGCCTCGACATCGCCAGCACCAGCACCAGCACTACTCTTACCCTCGCTCTTGGAGGTCGCAGGCGCAGGCGTGCTCTTGGGCTTGCGGCGCACGGGCTGGTAAACATCGTTAAAGTTCATCGCGACGCCTAAGAACCTCAGGTCCACGTCTGCCTGGTACGCGAGGTCGCCCAACAAGACCTGGAGCTTGGAACGAAAGCGCTCGCCCAGGTGCTTGAGGCGCTCCTGGAGCGCGGGGAACTCGCTCTGCGGGCCGCCGGGGATGTCGTCTTTGGCGTCTGATGCGGGGTCGTGGCGCAAGTCGGCTTCCTGGCGTTGGGTGAAGTCCGACACGGACCACGAGTACAGCCCGTCGACGCAGTCGCGGTACGCGAGCATGGTGCGCAGCAGCTCGCCTAGCTGGATCATGTAGCTGTTGTCGTCGTCGTCCACGCTCGCGATGCTGGTGTTAGCAGAAGCAGTGGGGGCGGAGTTGACGAAGCGGCGGCGGCGGGCGCCGAGGAGGCCCTTGTGCGTGATGGAGTTTAGGTATGTGAGATGCGCTCGGATGACGTCGTCGAGCGTCGCGTCTTCCTTGCTGAGCTTCTCCTGTAGCTCGGTCCAGGAGCTCTCGATGACCTCGAATAAGATGTAATATTGCAGCTGGCCCACGAAGTGCACCATCTCGGCCAAAAACCCGCGTGTCGTTTTCCAGGCTTGCTGAACGGCGGGATGGTCTGTTTGTAGTACGCCACGGGAGCCGGTGGTAACTTTGCGCCAGGTGGAAGAGAGGGCAAACTCGACGCGTTTGATGCGCCAGAGAAAGTTGAAGACCTTGAGATACTGGCGGTTGCCGTACTCGGTGACAACGACGTCAACGGGGGCATCGATCTTGTACTCTAAAGTAAAACAATCCCAGCCGATGTCGCCGTGTGAGAGTTGTAGCATGCGGGCGTCGAGGCGACGCAAGACCTCTGGAGAATCGTACTGCGCGTTGGAGCCGCGGATAGCGTGCTCGAGTTGCGCAGTCAGCGTGTGTCGATACTGCGCGCCGGCCGGGCGGTCGAGATTAGCGGCCAGCGACTCCATGAGCAGTGCAATGAAATCGCCCTGTCCAAGTAAGATGTAATCCTTGAGCGCTTGCAAGTGCTGGAAGAGGTGGAACTTGTCAGTCATGAGGTGCAGCAACCGACGCATGGTCGTCTTGTACGCCTCGTCGATCCAGGTCTCCAGGGTAGCCGTGTCGCCGTAGCGCAGCTCCTTGGAGGACTCCTTCGAGTACGACTCAACCCACTGCGCGTCGCCGCAGCTGTGGTGGATGAAGTTGAGAGATTTCCCGATTAAAAACACCTTCTCCGAGAACTCTTGTGTAATTATGGAAGGCGTCATTTCTGGTGCCAATATGTACTTGTCGTCCCAGACATTGACGGCCCCGGACTTACCTTTGGGCATCGATTCTGGCGACTGTTCTCGAACAAAGAATTCGAGGTACGGGTCTGATAGCTCTCCATCGTAGATCCAATGCCTTAGAATTTCGTAGAAAGGACGAGTAACAGGCATAAGGAGACGCTCAGCAAACGCGCCTACTATGGGGTCACCGTGCGACGAGGAGAAAGAGTGGATTAAGGAGATGATTTGACCCCCTTTCTTGCTTTTAGATTCTTCGGCGATTAAGCTCATTAGTCGCAAGCCCATGGTAGCTTCGCGTGTCCAGACGACGCAACGCTTTAGAGTCACGCCTGCCTTTCCAATACCGCTTCGTGGAGCATTCTCGTCAATGGTAGCTAATGCACGTCGGATTTGACCTTCCAACGTTGCAACGAGTGTTAGGTATGAACGCAGTTCGTTACTTATAGCTGCTCGAAGACTTTGGCCAATGAGCCCCTTCACGGGTGTCTTGACGAAGTCCTCGAGGGTACGGTAGAGAAGCGAGGGCTCGGCAAGCGTGTGGAGGAGGCCAATTATAGGTGGAGGAAGGGTGGAAGGTAGCTTAAGGGAGTAATCTTTGCCAAACGGGAGAGTAGTTGAGGATAGCCCCTGGAGGGTATACGGGAGATCTCGAAGGAGAGCAGGTTCAGAGGGTTCAATAGCAGTGTAATTATCTGCTAGCAGCTTGGACTTAATGGAAACGTCCCTCTTGGGCGGGCTTGGTGCTTCATCTCTGGACATCTTGTTACGCCTATGTTCGCTCGCGGTTGAAGGCCGCTGCGAGTCGCCATCAAGCGACTTCATGTCTTTGGGATTCTTGAGCACATCTCGGAGTTCGGTGGGATTATACTCGTCAGAGGTTTGGGCGCGTCTGTAGGCTTCAGCACTTCCTTGGTTGGAAGGAGCACTCGATGCAAACTCTTCTCTCTCCTCCTGTTTCCTCCTCTTGGCCTGCTCCTGCTGGAATTCGGCGAAGGCTACAGGGTCGGGCTCGTTTGGATCAGGGGAGTCGGCTAATTGGTAGAGGAGGTACAGCATAGCCCATTTTTGGTTTAGCACAGGAAGCGCCAGTAATCTCGAGTAAAGATTTGAGTAGCGCAGAGCCTGGCTCGGGTTCGTCTGAACCAGCCTTCGTCTGATGAGTTCGGATGCATGGTTCTGGTCGGCAAGGGGAGGCGGTCTGGGCCTAGTAACGATGATGTCAATGGCTATGTAGTAGTAAGACGTATTCTTATTATCTCACTGATTTAATTGCTGTTTAATCTCATCGAAGAACAAATCGTGTCTCTGCTGTGCTTCTTCGTCACTCAGCTGAGGGTCGTCTGGTATCAACTGCGCAATCAAGCGGTTGATACTGAGATCAACGCGCTTCGTCCGGTCTTGATTTGATCCAGACATCGTGTCATTTTGATTTATTGTCGGTAACGAAGCACAAGCACTAGGAAGTTGTTGCTCGAAGAATGCATGCTACGTTGACGACGAGCATAGAATATGTATCCAAGGCGCTGTGTTTGGGATATAGCGGATCGTCGAGTCAACGCGACGCGACAAACCATCTGCATATGGGTACATGTGGTAGGCATAGGGCTGGCAGCTACTTGCAGGTATGGAGAGTCTTAGTGGTTGGTGGCGGAGGGGCTGATCGGGTAACGCGTCGTAACATCATTATGGCGCCGCGGTAACAATTTGGAAGCCACGGACCAGCCGAGACACTGCTATTGTAGGTCTAATCAGGTAGACGGTACCTCTGCCTGCGGCGTAAACCCTAGCACGATTGAGCACGGTTGTCGCCTGTAAAGGGTACTGGTACCCAGCAACGCTCCCCAATTAGTCCCACATCGACCCCGGCGTCCCCAATCAAATTCCCCTCTGACGAACAGCACCACTCTACACTGATTTCCAATCTGTAGACGACATCCCAAACCTCCCGCTTAATGGCTGTAAGAAGGCGGCGCTTTTTTCATCAAATAACAGCATCCCTCGTGAATCTTTTCATCAGTTCGGACTTGGAATTTGGATCGCATTGACGTACTGCACTCGATGAATGGGGTTTAAACCCTTTTTTCGAGCTGCGCTGTGCTCATAGCTCGCACGCGACGTTCCGCGTGTAAACCGCCCAACTTCGCGCCTTGTCGTATCACCAACTATCAACATTTCCGAATTGGGCCATCGACTTGATAATTCACCGCGCTACCCGCCGACCTCCCAACCCCGAATTCCCTCCCAACCTGTCTCCAAAATGCCCGACATAGATCCTGCGGCCTTAAGCCGCCCTTCCGTCAGCCTTTCTACGCCGACTCTCAAATCGATAACAGTTTCCGCGCCTACTACACAGAAAGTCACCAAAACCAGTCAAATCATCCCCGCCCGCATCGATCTCGAACCCCTATACACCGCCCTAAAATCTGCCATTGGAAATGAACAATGGAATACCTACAAAGAATCCACCACGCAGTTCATACTTGGTTCGTCTTTGTCCGTGTTGCTTGGGCGGTTTATATCGATAAATCCACTTACACTTTATATATAGGACGACTGAACCAAGCAGAATACTCCGAGCGTATCGACCCTATACTATTTTCCCCCAATGGCGACAAAAGCCATCTGCATAACCAGCTCCTCGCTGCTATATATGGGAATCTCACGAGAGAAATGCCAGACCAGGGCGTTGCACCATGGGTTTCCGCTAATGATAAGCCCGCCACCAATGTCGGTGCTAAACCTGTTACCGGCGATGCTGCCGAGCGTAGATTGAAGGGAGAAGTCATGCAGCTTCCGAGTCGCGACAGACGACGCATCAAGGAGCTGGCTCAGAATGATGTTAGTGTGGCCGCTGCGACGCGCTCTTGATTCATGACAACTAACAGCCTGTAAAGTTCGACCCCTTCGAATCTATGGCAAATATGTTCACGGAACACCATCGGGGCAGAACTCCGCGCGTACCAGACATACCTCAGAGCGCTAACGGCTTAAATAAGATGAGTGAGTCTTCTCTAGCTAAAACCAAGACCGAAGTTCGTTATTAATAAGTCAGACTGGGATCTCGAGATTCGCAAGAGATTCGCGCAGCCGTTAGCCGTGGAGTCAGGAGAGTTCCCGGACATAACGAGCATCGAGTCGAGAATGCTACCCATCTGCTACGAAGCAGGACTCGTCAATGGCCACGCTCCGGACGCCGCCCAATTCATGACCGTCGCAGTAGAGACTTTCATCAAGGAATTTCTTTCAACAGTATTTAGCAGAACGAGAAGCAATGGTCCCGGCGATTCTGGAAGCGCTGGATTCGGCGCTGGGACTAGTTGGATTCAAACCCACAAATACCGCCGACAGCTGAGACGGGAAGAAGAAGCATTCAGCAAAGGGGAATTATCCCGAGACAAGAGTGGGCTCCTGCCCATTGAAGCAAAGGCTGCAAGCGAGCGGCCTCCCCTCAGCATGGCCGATTTACGGCTCGCGCTTGAGATAGGTGACTGTGGCATCAGCACCTTCCCTATTGTCAGGAAGTCAGTCATATACACCTATAGGGACGGTGAGCTGGAACACTACAATAATTACACCTGGCTCCACGGTCGCAAGCCCAAAGATTATCAGAACTCTGGTACAGAAACTGTTAATGGCGGCGGCTTCAAGGCTCTTACGAATGGTGGCGTCTATCCGGAGCCAATGGACATCGACGAAGAACCTCCGGCGTGGGAGGGCGCCAGTGGTCAAGATACAACCATGCTCGATGGCGTTTTGGATTCGTGCCTAGCAGCCCCCTAGTAGTTGGAAGAGGAATTGCAGGCGCGCGTGATACCCCAAGCAGAAAGCATCCCAAAGCAACATGACCCCAAGGGGCTTCAGGGGGCGCGTTAAGGTAGAGGATTAACAAGAGACGGTGATCGGTTGTTGGAGATGACGTATCCACGTATATTGGCCCGTCATACCTCTGTATGTCTGGGCGGTTTGCATCAGCATTGGCATTGAGGCGTCGTTTTCGGTTGCATTGCTTTGGCCTGTATGAACACAGAAAATGATGTGAGGGAAGGAGTTTGGCTTGAGGCGTTTGGTCGTTGGCGGACATGTACTCTATTACTGCGATACCCCCTACAATATTGTAGGAAGCACCCTCCGAGTTCTTGCTAGACCTTGCTGCATGTCTGATTAAAAACAATAATTCCACGCAAATTATGCACGAAACATTTTCGAGATTTAAGAGAAGTGAACTGCTTAGAGATGGGTATGAATCTAAATATGCGTCAACTGAAGTTGTTAAATGTCCACAGCGGGTCCATGGCAATTTTCAGGCGACTCCATGGCTGCGTTTTAGTTGACGGCATGACGTGGTGGGCCCCCACTGATATCGGATTGATGCATAAATTGCATGGATCTTGGGTGAGCTCGACGCGAGACGCGTCTCATCAAAGCGCGTGCAGGGGCAGCTGTGTTAATTGCTCCAGCCTCCACCACTTAAACCCTTTCGGACTACAAACACGAATTGCATGTTTAACTTGCCATAATAATATCAATTCTCGTACATGATGCCTTGTTGGTACTAAAAACTTGATCATATCTTTTAATTATCGAGCATCAGTACCTACAATGGCTTCGACTCGCTCACCATCGCCCGCCGAGGGTACTTCCGCACCTACGTCGCCGCAGTTATCTCCTCAGTCCAAGATCAAGGCCCTGCTGGCCGCCGTAGATGATGCGGACTCCGATGATGAGCCTAGCGGTCCAATCAAACCAAAGACTTTGTTCAAGTCTATAGACAAGAACACTACTGCGAATGCCGAATCACTGGCGGCGCAGAATGCGGAGGAGAGCAGTGATGAGGAAGAGGAGATCGTAAGACCTAGGGGCCGGCTCGCTGCGCGAATGAGAGCCACAGATACAAATACAGAAACCGATACCCCTTCAAACATCCCAAAAGACACGACCAGGAGCCCAACGGAATCTAGACAATCACATACCGCCCTAGCGAATAGCGATGAGGATGATGACGAAGATATTAGTGCCCTCCCACGCAGGCGACTAACCCGGCCCGCTCGTGAAACTACACCAGGGATTACAGCAAACACTGAGACGCCATCCTCGCCGGGTCTCTTCGTCACGCCGGCTCCTAAGACACCAGTAGCATCCCGTCAAGCTGCAGCTGAATCTGATACGGACGACGAATTACCACAGAATTTGGCGAAGAATGAACGTTTCCAAGCGTTAGTAGCTAGGAAACGGCAAGAAAGGCTTGCCAGGGAAGCAGAAGAAGAACGCAAGCGAAAGGAGCGCGCTGAGCGAATGGCCCAGCAGATGCCTACCGAATCAGATGTCGATGACGACGTATCCGACATCACTGATGACGATGGCGGCCGCAGGCTCACGCAGAAGGGTACCCGGCCTGCTCGTAAAGCCAGCAAGAAGGCTCTAGAAGAGATGAACCGTGAAACGCAACGAATAAGCCGAAGCTTACAACTTGCTCACGAAGCGAAGACGAAGAAAAAAATAACGAAGGCTTCGCTATTCGAACGTTTCAACTTCAGGACAGAAGCGGCTTCTGCTAATAACAAGCCCATGAGTTCAAGCAGGCCGACAACTCCTGGGTCGGTACAACACACAGACATGGAGATGGCAGATGGTACCCCACCAAGCTCTCCGCCGGTTGCTGCTAAATCTATCGAGAATCCCCCTACCATGCCTAAAGCTATAGAGACCAGTGCAAAGTTGGACGATGTATTCGGAGGGGATGATGCCGAGTTACCTAGCTTAGAAGTTGCATTGGCACAGAGCAAAAAGGAAGACAAGGGCAAAGGTAAAGCCGTTGAAACCGCGGTCGACACTACGGAGACCAAGACAGCCAAGCCAAAGCGTCAAGTCCGGGTCAAATTACCCCCAATGCAGGCAAATTTGGTGACGATAGACTCCGATGACGAGCTTGAGATCACCAACTCCAAGAAAGGAAGGTTAGATGCAATATTTGACCGACTCCCCGAGAAGAAGGCACAGGAGCCTAGGTCTATGAATGTGCTACGCCGCCTTGCTCATCTCTCCTCACCGACGAGGGAATCCTCACGAGGCCGCAATGCCAAACCTTCTATGACTCCCGCCGAGCTTGAGAGAACTTTGCAGCAACGCGCCAGGGCACAAGCTAAGCTAGCGCGCGAACAACGTTTCGAATTTCTGCGGTCTAAGGGTATCACGATACAAACTGAAGAAGAACGGCAGCGGGAAAGAGACCAGGTCGACGACATGGTTGCCCGAGCTCGCCAGGAGATCGAGGAGATAATGCAACGAGAACGTGAAAATGCTAAGAAGGAACGGAAAGAAAAGAAGCGAAACGGCGAAGACGATCCTCTGGCTTGGGACGATAGTGACGACGATAGCTATGGGGAGAGTGAACAGGAGGATCCGGCCGAGATTGAGTACTCTGGCTCAGAAGAGGAGAAAGAGGGTGAGGAAGATAATGAGATGGGTGATGCTGAAGATGAAGATGAAGACGAGCCTGCAGCGAATCCCATGTTTGAGGATGAAGCGGAAGAAGACGCAGAGTCCGATGAGGAGCGCACACCAAAGGCTATCAGAAATATTGCTTCTGATGACGAGGCAGACGACGACCTTCCAGCGATGAGATCCCGCCGATCAAAGAAGCATGTGCATATTGTCTCAGATGATGAGGATGAAGTCCAAGCGACCCCAAGGCCGAAGACCAGCTACCCCAAGTCTCCGTCTGCCAACACAAGTTCTCCTAAGATACCAACTTCTGTCTTGCGGTCGGCTACTAAGCCCTTCATTCCCGGGCTTCCTATCCCTGTAGCAGCCCCAGCAGGCCTCGGACTTACCCAAATTTTCGCTGGCACGATGGACGATAGCCAAGCTGGACTAGCTAGTGGATCGCCAGTACAGTTCGCGCCTAGCTTAGAAGACTTCCCTGACTCTCAGTTCTCGGCCACAGCAGGCCACTCTCAGAATGACATGGTTCTCGACAGCCAGAAGACGCAAAATATAGATACCCAGGCGCGTGAAACGCAGACCCAAGGTGTTCAGTTACATTTTTTGCAGTCGCAAGCGCACGGTTTCGATACTTTGATGCAAATGGACGGCACACAAACGTCACAGCTCATCGAGCCTACCCAGGATGGCGGCTTTCAAGACTTTTCTCCCCTTAAGCAGCGATTCATCGATGCTCCCCAGTCTACGGTCGACACCGTATTAATGGGTGAGACTCCTGACGAGACCATCCTTGAGTCCCCGCTCGTGAAAAGGAGAGGCAAGCTACGACGTAGGGGGGAAAATCCGATCACATTTTCTACCTCAGCGTCAACAGATGTTCCTGGAAGTCCTAGCACCAGGCCCAGCGCTGCTCCCGAAAATGCCGAAATTGACGCAAGCGCAACAGCAAGCGCGTTTAAGCTAATGGAAAAGGCAGCCAGGAGGAAGAAGCGCATGCAGGAGAAGTTCGACAAGAAGAAGAGCAAGGCCACCGAGATGATCGAGGAACAAGCCGAGGAATCCGAAGACGAATACGCTGGACTTGGTGGTGCTGACGGCGAGGACTCAAGCGAAGAGGATGAGGAGCTTGTTAAGGAGATGATCGATGATGCAGCTGGAAATAATGCCAATGACGCTAAATTGGCCGGCTTCTTTGCGTAAGTCCCTTGTTTCTATGTCTATCATAACCCGCAAACTAACCATGATACAGTGACCGAGAACGTGCGGCAGATGCGGCGCAGGTAGACAAACTTTTCCGGGATATTACTACCGGTATGTTGCGAAAGCGGCGCCGTGGTGGAGGCAACAACGACTTCGACCTGTCAGACTCAGATGACGGAGGCGAGGCGCGGCGGCGCATGAAGCGACGCCAGTTTGCCAAGATGCAGAAGGCTCTATTCGCAGACGAGCGCATCGGCAAGATTGCCGAGAACCCACGCAACGCAGCATTCCTCAAGAGTATAGAGGACAGACACAGTGATGACGAGTGGGATTTCGGCGATAACTTTGCGGATGCTGCGCCTGAAAGCGCAGATAGCGAGAGTCAGGGTCAAGACGCCTCGGCGGCAGAGGAGTCAATCCCGAATAGCCAACCTACGAATGAGGGGCGCAAACGCGCGCATGCGGATGAGCACGCAACGCGTCCGCCACCTAATGCTCGACGCACAAAAGGAGGCGTTCGCCCGTCCTCGCTCACCGATGTGCGTAGGGAGCTATCTAACCTCCTTGACGAGCCTAATGGCTCTGCTGCATCGATCATCCCTGCTACGGAAATAGGCTCCGACAGCGAGGACGAGGAGCGTCCGACTACCTCTTCGTCTAATAAGGAGAACCGCCAATCAGAAGTTGCAGTCGTGGACCGCATTAAGCTGAAGCGAGACTCGTCCTCACTATCGACCACGAGCAACGGAACATCGGGCTCGGGCTCTTCGCGCCTCGCATTCGCAGCCCCATCAGCGTCTGGCAGTGGGCTCTTCAAGGTTCCAGCGCTATTGAGGAGAGCAACAACGAATTCGCTCATCTCGAATTCTTCCTCGTCATCCGCCGGCAATACCCCTTCCACTACTACAAGCTTGAACAAAACCAAGGAAGACAGCAAGGTGCTGAAGAAAACGGCGGGCAAACGCTCGGGTATCAATTATTTTGCCCGCGAGAACGAGCGCCGTGCAGCGGTGGCGGACGCCGAGAAGAGGCGCGAGGCCAAGAAGTGGAAGGGCGTCGAGGGCCGGAGTAAAGTTGTTGGGGGCTTGTTTGGGGGCGGCCAGTTTGAATGAAATGAGCTGGGAAGCGAGGTACTTGTCCTTTGATGTGATTTTGCGTCCTGGCTTCTTCGTAGGCTGGTAAGAGGTAATCATGGCATAGGCGTCCGGATAGGAAGATCTTAGCATTTCGGATATGAATTGATTATATTGATACGATATTACGATATTTCGTCGCTACATTTCTTAAACGTCGAGATTGGTTGTCCAGATCCATACAAGGTGGACACGGTCTTTCAGCGACGTCCAGTTCTAAAGTAATCTCCAGTATCATTCGAAAATTCCGTAAAAGTCTGGTCCTAGTCTTTAATATTTTAGCTCATATATTAATGATATTCACGTGAAACTAGTCACATTGGATGGACTTTCCTTTTGCATGTGTGGATTGGATTGGATTCAACCTGCCTGCCTGCCTCGAGATCGCGAAGAGGGCGGATGTGACATTACATAAGCACTTTCGCAGTTCCCCGATGTCCCGCCGTTACATCACCACTCATTTATCTTCATCCCTACCTTCAATCGAGACAACCGGGGAATTTCGTTTGAAATGACGTTGGATGACAGGTAGCGATTAGATATTTTTGTGGCCCTTGAGTCCTACTGTTTTCTCAGTCTCGAAAGCGCGAGAGCGGTATTCCAGGCACCAATGATGGAAAGCCCCTCGCATTAACTGAAAACCTCGAGACGCGCCTCGTCAGCACTGTCCCGGTCTCTATAGGGAGGGATCCTGCCAAACCAATTCGATAATTAAAACAATGGATGCGTCAATGATTGATTGATCATGGCACCTCCGCCGGCTGTAGGTTCCATATTGATTAATAAAGCGCGTATGAGAGGCTGAACGACTACTGATTATGCCAGACCCCGACACCACATCGGTTTCTGGTGCCGAAGAGGTCGCAGCCTAGGAATGAGACGCCAAAGACATATCAGAGCGGCGGACAGCAATTCCATGCGACGCCGCGTTTCTCTCTCTACTCGACGCCTAGGGGGCCGCCGGGAGGGGGAGGTCCATCGCAGCAGCGTCCATCTTCAAGTATCGCTACCCCTGCTTCGACTAGGACTGCGACCGGGACCGGACCCGGCGCCTTTTACCGTCCCACTCAGCGCAACACGGACCCGATCAACGACATTGCTGAGAGCTCGCCGCCGTTCGCAGAGCAGCAACCTGGCGGTGATGGTAATAACCAGCATGACCCCATTGAAGCTTTCGATATAGACACAGATGTAGATGCCGTGCCAGAGTCCTCACCAGCGCGAGGAGATCTTAGTAACCATAGCGAAAGTAGCGATGGCGAAGATGGGTTGAGACATCGATCTCCAAAGCGTCGCCGCATTTCCATATCCTCCGATTTCGACGTCGACGACCACCAATCTTTGGGACATGAAGACGAAAACGCGGAGGATCTCGTTATGCACGACGATACGGACATTCAATCTTCCCAACCCGATTTCTACGAGCCCGCCGATGACGAGGTGAAAGAGGAAAGCGATGATGCTCTCTCCCCTCTTGAACCAAGACCCTTGGTCTCAGCCCACCAACCCACCTTCCAAAAAGCACCGCGCTTCAAACCAGTCGAGGTGCCAGAGGGCTCCCATCACGGCGACCCGCTACCAGACGCCTTCTCGCCCCACCGTAAGGGTGTGAAGTATGTGCCGGGCGGTCTCGCGGCCGAGGTTCGCGACTGGTTCGTCGACGTGTGGGCCGGTGCTAGTGTTGTCGGCCCCGGGGCGGCGAAGCGCGACGGAGAGTGGATCGCGAGGATTCTAGTCGAGGAGGTGCGCTATGCGCCAGGCATGGCGCTTGTTACTGGACGACACTTCAAACACGAGGATGAGCACAACGATCCGCCTGTGAGCGGGGGCGACGCACAGACGAGAAGTACGAGGATTGTACTTGCCGGTAGCCCGAGAATAGTCGGCCTAGAGAAGAGGCAGGGAGTACGCCCCGGCGTCGTAGTCGGAATAGGGAGACCGACTTGGGAGATCTCGCTCCCGGGACAGGGACGCTGGAATGTTGTGTGCGAGTGGGCTATTTTGCGATGAGAACATGAATACGTTGTGTGGAGACTGAAGGCGTTGTCTGTCTCTCGATCTCTGAACGTTCCTAAGTCAATCTACCCAGAGCACGAAACTCCAAGTTTTCCTGGGTAAGACATTACGCCTCAAGTTGCGCCTTGCCTAGGAAGATACGTACAGGCATACGTAATCCAACGGTGATAGGTACCTAGGTAGGGTTATACGGACGCGAGCTCTCCTCTACGACGACGAATTGGAAAAGGCAGAACCTGGGCTATTATGAAAGTGGCGTCGCCAGCCTGCAGATACCTGGCTACCTACCCGATAGAAATCTGCCTACCATCTAAGCCACTTCTCCTAAGAAGAGGCTACAGAAACCCCGCCGTTGAAACTTCGCAAATTCACCATCGCTTTTACACGCAGATCATGTCGAGAAGGGCAAAAGTTCGCAATGGCTCTCAATTCTAAATTCGAAGGTTCAATATTCTCCGCCAAGAACGAAAATAACCTCGCCCTTCTGCATGGCAACGTAGACTTTTCTCTTATAAAAGTCGAGGTTCCTAAACAGTTTGAGGGCCTAGGCAAGGCCCTCTCAAAATATCGGCTAGAGAACGCAGAGAATGGACCACAACATAGGACAGCTCGTAGACTAGGAGCCCTATTCGAACAAATTATTCCAAACATCGACGCTCTTGTTTCCGCATACGGAGAAAGATCGTCGGATATTGCAAAATTGTCCAAACTCGAGTCAAAGGTGAGTGATTTGAATATGGTGTATCTCAAAGGGGTAAATACGAGTGGCGATGTAATTGTCTTGGTTGCTTAAGAAACATACCGCTGATTATGACCAAGGCTACGGAGTATGGACCATTCTCTGGGCATGTGGGGGTTGATGGTACCTCGATATACGCAGCAGTCTCATCTGGGAACAGTGTGATTGCGTTGCACTTGCTGGCTTGCATGTTGGCGCGGATGTTTTCCAGCGCTGAAGCAACGGCCATATGGGCCCAGCTAGTTGACTGCCGGCTGGCAGAAATCAAGAGGGAGTCGAATAATTCCCAAGTACAGGGCCTTGCCGCCCTCTTTGCGGCAGAGCAAGGCTCCCAGATAACGCGAGATGACTTGGCCCTGTGGGATGCAAGTGCGCGTGCCTGGGTTGACGCCGCAAACCAGGTGAAGAAGTTCCAGGATACCCAATTAAAGCTAATTATCAAGAATATTCCGTCAATACAGAATACGGGTACCACCTACTCGAGTATAATCGAGAACTGGATTGTGGCGATGACAACGATCCATAAATTAATCCAGGGCGTACCACAAGAAGTCACGAACAGTTCTGTTCTTTTAGGGCTTATGTCGTGGCACATTTATCCAGACCTGAACATATTTTCTCCAGCTACATATATCGCGTTCAAGGACCATCTGGTGAAGATCGGGGGCGTAATCACGCTCGGACTAGAACAGAAAGGCGAGAATTGCACTGGTGTCACCTGGTCGGTCTCACTCTCTCACTTACGCTACTATGGTGATCCAATAGTCATTGAGAAATCGTCCGAAGAGGGTGGTCGGATCACAGCTGAGGAACTGCGATTCGTGACCTTTGGGTGTGTACTAGGAAGTTGGGACAAGCCAGCGTCAGTTGATGTTATAAAAGCCATTGAATGCTTTGTTGCACTTGGAGATGCTCTCCAGCTTGGCGACACCACTAGAATGAGTTACGATGACCCTTCAAGCTGGATTACTCTACTCATCGATACGGCGAGGACATACCTATTGTCTGACGACAATGGCCGGGAAATCGCACGGCATTTCATTGACTATGGAAGAAGACGGGGTCGAAATTTCCTCGATCCGAATTTCCGAAATATCATTCCCATGTTTTGACTGTCTAATCCCTACCTACTTTTCCAACTCTCAACTGAGTTCGACGCGAACCGCGAAGATACGGAGGCTTCTACAGCCATACTTCGTCGGCTTGCTAAAGCTTGCAATTTCCATAGGGATGACTGCATTATCGTCAACCGCCCTCGGCGCTCTCTTGATACCACAGTATCTAATATCAGAGACGATGTTGACTGGACATGGGAACTCGTTTCTGCAATCCCAGCGCCCTTTTTGACACGCAAACGATCTCAAGATGGAAAATTACGAACAATAGAACGACATGTTCGCTGGGTTCACGTTGATCGCGTTCGAAAACCCCTACTACAAAGATATATTGATGTTGCGGAGACTCCAGATGTTCTAGATGATACGATAGTGCCAAACGATCTAAACCCATATGATTTGATCTTCATCGGGCAAGCAGGCAGTGAAGCTGAGACATTCCACAATTGTGACTGTCGAAAAAGCGGAGACTCGTGCAATACCAACTGTCCGTGCCGGAAACGAGGATTCAAGTGTACTTCAGTGTGCACATGCCTCTATGATTTTTCCGGCATAGAGGAGAGTTTACGCTGTAAAAATGCCCGAAGACGCGAGCCAGCTTCTGAAGTGAGGGATGAGGAGGTCTACTGGCTCTCTGTGAGGAGCACAAATGACTTATACGATGACACTATGCTCACCAATGTTGGGCATGCATTCAATTGGAATGACCCTCCCCATCCGTATATCGAAAGAGGCTCCAGGGTCGATGACGGAGACAAGGGTATGTATGAGGTATCCTTTCTAGGAAGCGATGTCGAGTCCCCGCTTTCTTTCGTTGATTCGATTGATTCGTTAGAGGACGGGCCACACCATCCGAATAACTCGTCTTACCGTATGAACGCAGTTGGCCGCAAGGTCAACTTCCGATCAGTGCAGGTAAATGGAAGCGCCGGGTTGTTTCTAACCAACAAGGCTGCTGTCGACGTACCACGCCTAAGCCTCTCTGAGCTTACCGAGATATTCAAATCTGGGGCCCTAGATCCAATTCTGTTGAAAGTCAAGCTCAAAGAAATTGGGAGAACTGGCATTGTGGATTTTTCGAGCTCTTTGAAAGGAGCAGTCCATTACAGCGACATGTTCTTTAAGTCATTAAAAGCTGTATCCGCCATATCCGACTTATACGACTGGCCAGAGGCGACAATCTCTATCGGCATCACAAGGCAACCACTCGGATCTGCCCTCTGGACCGATAATGTGTGGAACCATTCGATGATTGGCGGCAACGCAAACTTTTGGCGGTCTACTAAGTTCTCCTGTCTGGCAATGCTCGAATCAGGCGGACATGACATACGCCCCGACCAAGTTGAACTGGTCATGGCAATGGTAACGGGCAATTCGATTTACGCTTCAGAAGCGCTGCTCCAGGATCCCATCGAATCGGACTGCTCGAGTCTACCACAATTCAAAGGAATCAGGCGCTTAACCGGTAATGTCGGGCACGCAGGCATAGTGATGCTCGTCCCACCCCCTACCCCGCGGGTGCTCCAGCAGGATACAACGTGGAGATTGGATAAGGTCAACACTTTTGACGGGCAGCTTCAGTCCCCTTTTAAACAAACATCATTGCATCTCAAACTCACAGAGTATAAAATCCCTCTTGCAGGTGCCCGCAGCGCCATTGACCCAGACGTGGTGATTCGGGAAGCGCTTATATCCGTGTATGATGGTTCAAAATGGATTGCCGACCTAGATATTCTCCAGGCATTCGAGAATCCTATCTGAGCCCGCATACCCGGCTGCACCTGTCTGCATCAACAGGTAGACGACAAACATCTAGGCCGACTCCTAGTCGAAAATTTTGGATGTCAGCTTAAAGCCATAACCACTTGGGATGGACTACTGTCGTATAGAGAGAACCTTATGGACGGCGAGATAGGCACTGTGTGCGTTTACAATAATTGGTTTGCGCGATTGGCTGCGACGGCCCTGGTAACTCAGATGGGATCGCAGACAGTTGCACTGCCGTCGCATTGTGTCTGTTCTTGCTGTGGGAGAAAACTCCTTGAGCACATCCCTTGGGCTTCATCTACAGATAATTATGCGCCTCCCAAGCTTCTAATAATCTGAGCCAGTTAGCTCATAGGTATGTAATCAGGCATCTCAGTTACTATCTTCTATTTCCTATTTCAAAATCCCAAGACTCCTAGGATCAAGAAATCAAATTTATAAATGCTAGAAAATCTCCGGTATCGTCTCCCTTAGAACACAGTACCATCACTTTCAATAATGATTGGGCTCGATTTCGTCTCCGGTCGACGCTTTGCCGCTATCTCACGGCCAGATTTCCATGTTCCAGCCTCCAATAACTGCGCCATACTCAAGCGCACACCGTTCTCCATACGAGACAGGACCTTATCGTATAGAATATCGATCAGTACCAGCGTCATAGCACGCCACTCAACTATTACATCGTCCCCTGCCTCGAATAGCGGCAGTTCCTGGCCAGACGCTTTCAAGCCTCTGTCCAGTGACTCCTTTTTAAGGGACAAAACTCCTAAATCGACGAAGAGACCGCCATTGCGATATTCAGGCAAGGCTGTTAGAGATTCTCCATTGACCCACTGCTTTCCCAGCACCCTCTGAAATGGAACCATCAACGAGTAGGTGAGCCACTGCGTAAGCTTATGGAAGGGTTGGATGTAATCCGCACTGTCACCCGGTTGGGGGGACTTCGCCTGCTTCTTCAAAGTGCTCAGAGGCCATGCATCGCCGATAGGGAATCCGTTGATGGTCGTCCGATCCTTGGGCCAAATGGGAATGAGAAGGTTCTGAAGGATATCCCAGAAGATGAGGATATCGAGTTTCGAAGAATCACCAGCGGTCTTCAGCATATGATCTAGGGGTACGCTTAGCAAGTATTTAGAATTAAGAGGCACCAAGATGAAAGCTGCTTACCGACAAGGTTGCCTGGGCGGCCTTCAGCCCCAAATATGTCGGGGTGAGCGAGGAGTGATTTTCCTAGGCTCCTAAGGAGGGCTGCACGAGACTCAACTCCTAACATTGGGTTGCTGTCCGACACTTGAAAGCCTGCGGCTAGGGCATCCGTTGTCAATTGTTCTAGACCCTTTCCTGTATGCCATTTAAGTCAGCAAATTTGCAAGTCTAAAGGACTGATAATAATTACCGTCAACATTTGGGATATTCCCAGACCCCGAAGCAGTAAAAGCCAGAGAATTAAACATGTAAAGGCTGGCTACCGCAATGCCTTCGCTGCGTTCGTAAGTCCGATCAGTGCCGGGCTCCACGTAACGCCAGTGATCACCAGCACCGGCATCTAAGAGTACTGAGACGAAGAATAGATCGATTAGGCGGCGAGTGAGCTCAACGTCATCACATCCTGCTTCCTTCCACTTCTGTACTAAGTCCGCGATACGGGGTACATTCCCGACCTCGAAATGCTGCCAGCGACCATGAGGCGGGATCGTATCGAACTTATCAGGGCCGAAGTCACGCTATCAAGAACATTCAGTATAATGGTAGTAATATATATGATAATGAGTATGAAACCTTAATGACGGACGTTACAAAGTCTGCAACGTCATCCAGCCGATCTCCGTGTAGGTCGAAGTGGCTCAAGTTGCCGGCCTTGGCAGCCTCCCCCACGATTTTGGCCCGTTCCCTGATGGCGCGGAGGGAGAGAAGATACTTGACTTGCGAATCCATGTCTGTCTGTCTGTCTCGAATGTGTAACTATGAAAGTGGAGGTTGAAACAGACGTGAAGTCAGCTAGCTGTGCTGTGCTGTGTGATAAGGTATAGGTACCCAACCCAACCCCGCTTATTGCATTCGACTAGCGCAACCCACTCCCTTCCTCCCGGCTGGCTCCGGGGGCCATACTCTCCGACTCGCCGGACCGGCTCCGCAACTCTCGGCCTTACTTAATCCTCGGCTACTAGCCACGCAGCCACCTCTCCTTTATAGCGCCCCTGGGTGCGTCTCGGTATCCCAATCTCAGAGGTGGACGAGCTATATCCTGCCAGATTCGATCATAGGGCGAACGACAGTGGCCCAGCTCGTGGTACGTCGTCACGGTAATCACCCAGCCGCACTTGCTATCCACCCACTCAACAAGCGTATCCCAGTCCGTCGTGCAAAAGTGGCAAGAGCCTGTCTTCTGGTGCCGTGAATCCGTTGGCCGGCTATTCGTCATTGTAGGCAGGTCTACATCGTATTCTGTATTCCGTCTCAACGCGCCAACGGTTATGTGCTTGCATATGTAGAAGGGCGTGGTGATGATGTATCTGTGCAAGGCGTTGGCGTCTGCCTCTTCGTGGAACAGTTTATACGTGCACGAGATGAAGAGCTCGTTGTCGATTAGTTTGGCTGTCGCCGTTTCCGTGCGGCTCACCATAATCTTGCTCCATGGCAGCTGCAGGGCCAGTGGCACGTAGGTGTGATATGGGTGCTGGTACTCATAGGACAGATACGAGAGGGGGATGCCATGCTCGGGGCCAAAAAGCTGGTAGTTGGTCGCAAGCCGTGCTAGATAGTAAGGCAGCTTGAAGCTGGAGCCGGAAAATGACACCATGGACGAACACGCGCAGTTCGCGAATTGGGTCGGAGATAGCCTGTTCAATCTAAGGCCATCTATTCCAGCTGGAGCGTCGCCGTTGAACGGTACGAGCTTTCGGCAGAAGTGGCAGTATACTACCCCAGGGACCTCTGGTTCCAGGCGGCAGAGAAGTGTCTCCTTAGCGGACGGCTCAAGTTGCATCGTCTTTGCATCGCCTAACAGGCAGAGCAGCGACGTGCACGTCAAGGCAAGGCATACTTCATCTTCTTGTGGAAGGAATTCGGAGATGATTAAGACCAGTTCAACTGGGAGTTGCAACAACTTGAACACATTTCCCTTCGGCTCAACTTTCGGGATGGCTTCGGAGCACGAAGTGTCTGACATCGTGTCGTGCCTATGGACGATAAGAGTTTTGACGGGTAGTCGTAGCTTTTTGTTATGAGTAGGTAGGTAAGATAAGTAAGTGTGAATATTACCTGGCAGTGTGAATATGTGCGAGCTACCGTTAGATGGGAAGTCAACCGAGATTGAAGAACACGATGTAAATGTATCGGAGATGCGACGAAGAATAGCTGGGAGAAGCCAGGGCCATAACAACTATGAACGTGCCCCTGGCGTATGCTTGGCTATTGGCTTCAATAGACTCACTGAATTCATTAAGGTAAAGTCTATTCAGCAGCAACAATCCAACCAGAAACGCTATTGGAGTTTAAGTTGAAGCCTATTGTAAGCTTAAATTTACCGCTTGGGGGATTGAGGCCTCGAGCGCACCTTTGAGCCCCTTTTCAAGCGCACACGACCCAAATTAGTAAACTCACTCATAGCCAAGCGGCTTCGCCTCTAGCAGTGCCTTTCCTATATCCCCACCGCTGTATATCAGAGCAACGCCAGCTTGTACTTCCTTCACGCCCTCTCGAACAATGGTCATGCGCGACTTGAGCTTTCCTTCCTCGATCCAGCGGCACGCTCCAGCACCGCGCACAGCAGCTCGCTGCCCACATTATTCTAGTAGATGTCCACGAAGTCTGGAGTCGCGGCCGCTAGTTCCTCCTTGAACAAGGGCGACTTGCGAACTTTAGGTCCCGCAACCGCGCGGGCGACAAAAAATAGCTATGTCAATACCTACTAATGTATAGGGACGTGATTGGCTTCAAGAGAATTCATCTCGTTACTGTCGACTCATCCTCTCAATAAACGGGGACACTATCTCCGAGGGACTCATATCATAAGATCTAAATGACACAAAATTTATTTAGAGCTATATCAGACAATGTCTAGTTGACCCAAATGCATCTCTGCCCGATAATTACACACCATTCATGTATTTAGAGCAAGTAGATACCAAATGTACTAACGCTATGCTTGTTCCCAAGCCCCTATCGTATCCATCCCAAGAATACACACAAGTCCTATCAATCTCGTAGAATAATAACATCAAACCATCAATCTGTTCGCCGTCTATGATGCGCTCGTCGTCATGGTGTCATGCTGGTCTCGGACGCAAGAAAAGCCTGTTAAATAAATACCCGTACTCCGTGCGAAAAAAAATGATGCTAGGTATCACCCAGAGAATTACTAGTACCGTTTGTACTTCTATAAATCAGTTAGTACGAAGACCCCCTGCGAAGAATTACGAGATAAACTTGCCTGTTCCACTCTTCGTTGATTCTGAGGGTCTAATGCATTCGTAGCTCCCATCAACGTCTGTCCAATCGCCTTGCTTGAACCGATGAGAGGCCTGAATATGATTGTTGGTGCCCGTTTGAGGACAGCCTTGGCAGCTCCTTGAGCGCTCTGGCTCTCCATGACCTCTCCCGGTACCGCTATAATCGCATCTCTTGCCATGTTGAGATCGCGAGCAAGACTCGAGTAAGCACCTCTAAGTCCTTGAATAACGCCCGTCGGCTGGTCCGCATATAGACTGATCTGCTTCGGTTCTTCCGTGTCCAGCTCTTCGTCATCCCATCCCGTAGCCTCACGATGATCGGGTTGCTTCACAAGGACACCTTCAGCACCCTGAAGAGCATACTGCGTACCAACGGCCAGTTTAGCCCCAAGCTTGACGATTTCTGTGCCAGTTGTCTTTGCAAATGCCACGGCGCCCTTGCTAATACTGCGAATTATCCTGCCATCCTTCTTATATTCCTTGATTGGAACCTCGATGAGATTTCTGAATCCACTTCCGACGTTGACGAGAGAACGAACGGGGGCGAGACCAGCAAGGACACTAGGAAGCTGGGTTTTCTTGACATCGGGCATCCAGATATCGTTTAGGGTCTTTCCAAGTCTATCGAATCCCGATACACCGTAGATTATGGTGTGTTTCAGGACCATCCGTGACTGATCGAGGACTAGGAAGTTCATGAATTCAGTGGTGTGACCTGATCGAAGACCTGCGTAGTCGACACGCTTTGGCTTGAAGTCTAGATTCACTGGTATGTTGTCCACTTCGGCTCTTTGTATGAAGGGGATATCGGTAGGTGATGCATGAATCGGAGCGGATTCATCCTTAAACTCGAAGAATCGTGTAATGAAGTCTAAAGCATCTTGGTCCACATGCAATCGAAGTGGTAGAACTGTAGCTTTTAGCACAATCTCGGATGCAGCCAATTTTGGTACTGGCTTGACATTCAGAATCTCGAGATGAACCATACTGCTGCCCATCTCCCTCTCACCCGCGTCCTGATCGTAGGTCGCAAACTTCTTCCACGTTGATGTCGGGACGTGGTCGAAGATATCAAGATCCTTGACTCGAACGTCGATCGAGCTTTGTGTTTCGCCGGAATCGGGGGGAAATGTGACCATGTCTACATTGACACCTTTTAACTCGAAGGTGATCTTATGACGCTTACTACGGTTCAGTCTGAGCTTCTTTTTGGACCGATAAGCGTTGCCCTGACGGCTCTGTGTAACAGTCATCGCTGTTGTTGCTATTGACTCCGTCTCCGTGACAGCATCATTTAACTCTTGGTTGATAGCCTGAGCAAGCTCTCGCGGATCTCGATTTGCGGGAATACCTATGTAGATCGAATTGAAAAGGAAGTCTCCGATCACGGTTTCTTCTTCTACCACCTCCATATCGGTATTTGCACGGGCACGGTCATGACGCGACTGTCGCTCGATAGCTGTAGCTTCGATATCGTGTACAGCCTTTGAAATGACTTCGCGTGTGCGATCCCAATCGTAGCCATCAAAGAGGTTCCATATAAAATGGACATCGCGCACACGGACAGATAGGGGGCTGCGCTGAACCTTGGCATCATTGGCATCATCATATTTGTTTTTTGCCGAGTTCCAACGGTGAGCAGTACCTTGTATGACGGATCCCGACCCGAAGTAGTTTTCATGTATGACTAGTTCTTCATCGTCATCCACCATGTCTGTCCGACTATCGAAACCAGCGACTAGAACGCCGTCGTTCGTGTCTTGTGCCGTTGTTTTTTCCGACATCATAGAACCAGTCGCATCGAAAAGCTGGGCCTCGACTGAAGGCTGGTCATAATAGTTATCATCGACGGCGAGAGGACTTGACTGTCCCGAGTTTCCAAAGTCAAAATCGCTATCATCATCCCTGCCCAGTTCGTCTGCCATTCCAAAATCTTTATCAAAGTCATAATCACCCTCTGCTCTACCGAATGCATCGGCAGATATAGAAGCGAGCATATCCTCAACGGGCACGATATTTGTCCTATATTTGATTTCTTTGCTTGGTGGCGTCGGAGGTACAAGTGCATTGGCAAGGGCAATCAATGTTTGAGTTGAGTCTGCGCAAGTCTCAAGGACAAGCAGATCATCCCGTAACTCGACGTCCACCCATTTGTTCCCGTCAATTTGATTGACGCCAACTTGGATCGTGACTTTCGCTGAAGAAATAAAGCATATATCAACATATCCTCGCTGGCAGAGTTCGACCACTTGTGGAGTCGGGGTGTTCGAGCTGCGCCTTCGAGTGGTCAGGGAAGAGTCCTTGGATTCTAAGACTGAAATATCGTCGATGAGAAGAATCGATGCCCTATTTAAATGACCTAATGCTTTTGCATCATCTCCACTGGAGAGCGCAATTTCGAAGTGAGCATCCGTCATCACAATAACCATCTTCGACGTCAGTCCAAGTGGATTAAGGCCTAGCAAACAATCTTGGAAGACAAAATCAACTTTCGTGGGTTTCGCATCTCCAGCTTTACCTTCATTGGCTATTGGCGAATGGCTTTGGGGCTTTCCTGTAATAGCCGCGTGAGCATGCTCGCCTAGATTTGCTACGGAAGCTGCCAGAGTTGCCTCAAAGTCTTGCGGCGTTGTATCTTCGGCAAGGCCCAGGATATCCATGATAGTCGGCACGCGGTACTCGATGTTCAGATTCATCATTCTGATTTTAATGACTGGTTCCATCTCATCCCCAATCATTCTCATGGTCAAGACAGGTCCGTGTCCCACTTTATCAAATGACGAGATGGCTGTTCCAACCAACTCCTCAGTATGGTTTCGTCGTACCGAGACAGACCCTACGCCGAGTGCGAGCAAAGATGGAATAGTGATGTGGCCAACTTCAGTGTCTTTCAAGGATGTTCGGATTGAGCCGAATTTCCTATCAACATCCACCGTAAGGTCCAAATTGCGGACAAGAGCCAAAGTGAGAATGCCTGGCCGATCATCTTCAGGCAAATATTTAGCAACAGTTGATAGTTTTGCGATCTCTTCACCCAGGGCGGGTAAGACATGGAGATGCTGAATCTTCCCAACACTGACTTCTAGGTCATCTACGTTGATGCGTAACACAGCGCCTTTCCTTCTTTGACGGAGTAGAGTGTCTACCATAATCTCGTTGTCGTTCTGGGAGAATTTATGCTTAGATGGTATAATGAGCTCCAAAAGCCTTTCGAGATCGTTATCTTTCGGCGTCATGAGATATTCGAGACGAGTGTTTGTAATTACGGCGTTGATGGGAGGATCGCCCATAGAACGTTTCATATACGGACCTGCGAGCTGTATCTTGGAAATGCCAATGCCAACTCCTTCTTCCCGACTAACTAGCTTAATGGCGCTAGTGTCAAGGGACACACTACATTCCTTCCCGACAAGATCCAAACGGAAACCGCCCAATCTCATGTTCACTTTATTCTCGGAGTTTGCGGAGGTGTCATCCGGGCGTATAGGTGCATCAAACCTTACTCCACGCGGTTTGGGTGGCGCTCTTGTTGGGCTCCGAGGAGTAGGGGGAGTATTCGATGTCATCGATGAACTCATATTCAGGAAGCCACTTAAACCTCCAAACCAGCTAAATGTCTCATCTAATCGCTGAAGGTCCATTTTGATATGGAGCGGTAGAGTCGTGACTTCACACTTCGTCGTCGTGGGGGTTTGGGCGAATTTGAGAGAAATGTCGGCGCCAGCGGCCGGGAATGCATCTCTCACTGAAGCGCGCATTTGTATACGCTGATCGAAGGAAATTATATCATCATTTCCATATCCAAGTCTGAACTTACCCACATCAACTGATGTCTCAGTCGAGGATGATGATCCTGAGAGTCCCACATTCAAGTCTTGAATGGTTGCAGTTAGGAGAGCTTCAGCGTTGAAGGAATCCGGGTTGGGGTTGAACAATCGTTCAGGCGTATCAGCAATTCCGACCAAATTTTCAAGAAAGTGTACCGTGATCTGCTCCGCGAGAATCTTGATGTCGGGTATCGGCGGTTGGGAACTTTTATTTTCAGCTTTTCCCTTCTGTTTGCCAGACGGAGCTTGAGGCCGCTCTTTTAGAGCGGAAAGAATTCGCGACACCCCCATAGCTAACAAAAACCCAGTCGAAAGGTCCGAACGTATTTCTAGTGATGATAAAATCACCTCTAGGACTTTATCGGAGGAAGCTTCATGCTTAGGTGTACTAGTAACTGGGGCTATTGACGCCGTTGACTGGTCGCCCGAGTAGATAGAGAATGCTCCAGGAAGATTTGGAGAAATGGAATGGCCTAGATGCGCCCCATGATGGCTGGAAGCCGCTTCTTCTCCAGCATACGCTACTTGTATATGCTGGTGGTTTGAAGGGATATAAAGTGAAATGGTACTTAACGAAACGAGTTCTTTCACTAATCGTGTTGGCCCTCTTGGCGTTGCGATCTCTTCTGCTGCGATCCCTTCTTTCTCTAGATGATGTGAGTTATCATGAGATTGTGTTGCTTCCTCAAGATTATCAACGATAGAACTATGATCTAACTTAGGACTAGACGATGAATCTTCGTTCGGTGAAGATTGAGTCCCCTGAGATTTGATGGATGTAGGTTCTGGAGAGTTTGAAAGTGGGGATCTAGTCTGTTGTTTCGAATTTGGTGAATTCTCTAAACTTGGTGGCGCTGAATCCCAAGCCCCAGGCATGGCCAGAGCTTCCTGACTCATGTGCGAAGATGCAGCATGAGAAAATGCACTCATGTACATGCTTTCGGCTTCTTCGTGGCTGAATAGGTGAGATCGCGCAAGGTCTTCACTTAGAGACTGTGTCCCATCGCTCCCGACCGAGCCCGGAGGTCTATCCTCAGTGCTCTGTGACGACTCAATAGAACTCGTCCCCCATCTTTGCCGGTGCTCTAGAGCTGGCTCAGATTGAGCAATGCGTGTCGAGGATGACCAAGGTTGTGGCGGCGTGTTAATGGATGACTGAGCTGCGTGTAAGAATGGAGCTGAATCCAGTTCATCCTGCGGAGAGGATTGAGTAACAAGAGCGCGCGGAGTGGATGGCGCAGATCTCGAGTCTTCATCGTGTTCTTCATTTGACCCACTTAAGTCGTATGGTATATTGAAGGCGTCTTCACTGTCCATGAGGTGTTGGTGGTACTGACTCTGTGCAAGGCCGTCAGTATTAGAACGCCATTCTGATGCAGACATCGCCGGTGAGATGGATTCATGAGGCGCAGTCTGCGGCCTAGTAACAGTAGGCGAGTTAGTTGTAAATGACGAAGGTATTGATGGCGAGCGCGCGAGATTTGAAAAGACATTTGCCTCGGAGATCAAACTTGCTCGAATCTGATTTAATCCGACGTGCCGTTTGCCCTCCTTGTGGATAACCGTGGACACCCCATCAGCGACGGCCTCATCGGCTGCTGTGGTGACGCCTTCCACATTCACCTCGTCGATAGCAAGTTGGAAGGTAACCAACTCAGAGACGGTCGAATTAGGCTCAACAGGGACTTCAACATCAAGGTGAAGGGTGACGCCCTTGATAGATATTTGTACTCGATCAAGTATGCCTTGCAAGAAATCTGCGAGAAAGGTGGGTAGCGAGAGGGGTTGACCAGTTCCCAAAGGATAGTCTTCATCGCTTCCATCCTCACTGCTTGTCACAGAAGCACCGAGGTCTTGGGTTTCGGCTTCGAGCGCAGCTTGAAGTTCGGCCTTTTCTTTCAAAGGCTGCGTCTCCAAGAATGACTGGGCTAAGTCGATAGCGTGCGGGACAGGATCGCCCTCTTCAGGTGATCCAGGCCTCGTTTTCCGACGTGCGGCACCTGTTGATGCTGTTCCGGAGCTATCGTCCTTAGACGTAAGCTTCAGCTTTATTTCGATGCCATCGACCTCGACAGTGATAGGGCTCGTATAAAAGGCAGAAGGCACCGATATTCGGAGCAACAAGACTTTGGCTTTCCGGACTTCAAATGACGGCGGAAGCTGGAGTAGCTGTTCTAGTTTCTACGTGCCGATATGGGGTTAGCTCTCTATACGATAACATATTGACGATGGTATACAACGAGAGATGGAAGCATGCCTGTAGCTTGACGCCAACATCTTGCAATGTGAAGACATTGTTCACGCCCATAGCGAAGTCCAAGTTGTCTATATCCAAGGCATCGGTATCAAAGTAATCTAACTTTGATAGCGTGTACCGCAGCAGCCGCTTGGGCATGCTGGAATTTCGAAAGGACTGGAAGAACAGCGCCATGGCGACAATATCGACGACACCACGGCTACTACGATTAGGCAATTAGGTGAGGAATAGATGAGGCTAACGAGGGCTTCACCGACGCGTAGGTTGCGCGTGGGGGAGCAGCAATATGTGATCTCGATATCCCACGGGTTGGGATGCGGGGTGGTAGCTCATCGTTGTCGGCACTGACGGCGTGGTTGAACAAGGGAAGAGACAACAAGGTGTGTTTAGATGATAGGATGGGCAGATTGCGTCCGACAAAGTGACGACAAATCCCGTGAGGCGTGTCCCATCTACAGTGCAGCAGAAAAGAAATGCTGAGGGTGCGTGGCAGAGGGTTGGCCTGGTGGTCAAAGGTGGTCAAGGTACCTCAGATGTAGGGTACATAGATGTAGTGGATGATGGGGGAGAGGCGGGTGCTGTGCTAGCTTGAACCTTAGCACCTTGGTCCCCTTAAACATGAGCTGCAGCAGAGTGTGTCATTTGATCCGCTTTACTCAGAACGCCCATCAATTGCACTATCGATACCGCGATAACAACTCAAATTACGCTAAATCGCGACGTATCAGCGGCCTCTGACGTCTGTGACTGCAATGTGACTTGCTGGGTGCTATCCACTGAAGGTGGGGGCGATTTAGGCAGCTGACCACTCATCATTGGAACTCAACATGTGTACCGACCGCACCCGCACCTGTGCTGCCTCGCCTTCTTTATTGAATTGGTTACTGCTCCTCCTTGCCTGGTATTGTTGTCAGCCTAAGCATCTAATCAACCTACCTGTAGGCATCAATCGAGACTGTTCTATTTTATTTTTCGAGCAAACGACTGTGCACAGCTCATGAGATGACAATCTGTACTCATTTTAAGCCGAGATGCATTAGTTCGAGCCGTTTGCATCTTAATACGGAAACTAGCAGCAACATTATCATTCGAGGCGGATTAGTCTTGAAGGGCCCCCGCGTTAGAGCCTTGCGAATTCACTATTTGCAACTTCACGGGCGGATTGGAACGTTAAAAAGGGTCGTCTGGCATATGGAGCTTTAAGATAGCATGGGAGGTATCTTTCCTCCTCGGTGGGAACCTAGTGGCCCTTGTTTTGCCGCATGGCACTATATATGGATCCGGTAGAAGGCTATCTATTCAATCCCTGACACTTAATATTCTTAAACCGATGAAAAAGAATGCACACCTTCTGTCTGCCGCCAGCGAGTAGTCTTCTGAACAATTAAATGTGAGGGGGTGAATTTTGTATGCTCATAAATTATGTAATGTGCGATTGTAATAGTATGACGTCCCTTAGATTTCATTTTTATTTAGGCCGAAACCTATCCTAGGTAGTCTTAAGAGAACCTCTACCGAATTCCATCGTTTGCGCATAGGGCTATAAATTTACCACAATCATAGTTCCCGTCACGGTACTCTCTTTGTCAGTCCGTTGAAACTGACTATCCCACTCTGGCCGGGATTTTGCAAACGTTTACATGAAAGGAGGGAGTTTAAAGGGGTAGCCACCGTTCTTGACCCTGAAAACAGAGAGCAAGAAACTGTACATCAGGACCAGGACAGCGCCCCAGACAATTACCGTAAGCTGCTGCATCTTGGGGTCTCGAGTCCTTGGGGCCTTGACTGCTAGAGAGATGGTGGCAAAAGATAATATGCCATCTGGGCTCGTTAGTAAGGTACTAATATCGTGATATGATTTAGGGGCTTACAGATGAAGGCAACAATCTGTGTTTCAAGCCCAAACTGGCTTTGGAATCCGCCAGCGAAGTAGCTAATGCCACCACGTCCATCACCGGCCACGTATGGGACTTTTCGGATTTGGTTGAACATGTGACCGCTGGTGAACATGAGAATACCAATCAAACTCAAGCCTGCCCAAACATTGCGGTTCTGAATGACAGGCAGAATATATGGCCAGGCCTTGAAGAAGACACCTGCAATACCTAGAGCGCTGACGATTGCTACTATCCATCCAATGTAATTAACAGGGCGGCTCACTGGCGGGTGAGGTCGGTCAGGGAGGTGACGAGCGATCCATTCGTGCACTTTCTCGGCAGATTGAGGTCTAAGAGCAATTTAGCATTGGTTCCACCACAGGCGTGTATGGTGACCTACCCTGCGAAATCATAACGTATAGCTTCGACGGTGCTAGCTGCATGCGGTCCAGTTGTAGGCTGGAAGAAGAGGAGCACGGGAGCTGACTGAAGGCCAAGCTATATTGAACCAACAATTAGCTCGGGGGTTGTCAATACTTAATGCATACAGTCATACAGATATAAAGGTGTCTCTTCCGTTGGAAAAGTCGAGTGTTCCGAAAATCAATCGAGACTCGCCATTCTTGTCGCCCTTAGCCCAGCTCTTTGCTAGTACATCCCACTCTGGCTGGAATTCGGTGCAGAGCTGACAACCAAATCGGGCATCCAACGCGGTCAATAGTACGGCAACAGAGTAGTCTCGCGGAGCAGAGGTAAGCTTCTTGTATGAGGCGTCAGCAAGCTTCAACGGAGAAGAAGCCTGAGCTTGCGCGTGGAATTCACTAAATCGATCGGCTGAGGAGGACTTCTTGGCGGCGAGAGACCCGAAGGGGAGGGCGAGGGAAAACAGAAGAGGCAACCAGCGCATCTTGACGATAACTTGGAGACAACCTCATAAAGAACTTAGGTTATGGGAGGCACTGGAACGTTGTGCATGCGCACACTTGACGGCGATGTAGAACAGTGACGCTGCGATATCAGCCGTCAGTCCAACTTTGGAGTTCAAAAAGGTGTCCTCAATTGGAGTTTGGAGCTCAATATGCTCCCGTTAGATGCATGGATAAAGTAATGCAGGGGCCGCGCAACCTTTGACACATCTATGCAGAGCTGTGGGCCTAAAGTTATGTAAATGTCCCACAGTTACGGACCAACCTGAGACGTGGACGCTAATCCCATTCTGGTACTCTGTTGACTTGGAAACTGCCCAGGCCCACCAAACACGACGGTTATTATTCCCGCTACGTAGTGCCCTTCTCATTCCGAGCCTCCCACAAACGAAATAGTCCAGATCAAAGCACCATCGCAATTATTCTCAAAAGGACTTATAATATAATTCTGCGAGGAATCAATCTCGTCCACGCAATCCAATCCCGATATCTTTTTCAGATTAAGACGTGTCTACCTGAATGGGTAGGCTTGCTAAGTCTACCATGGGCCGCGAGGTGCAAGTAAACATGGATGTCGAAAAGGTACTAATCCAACCCAACGGCAATAATAGCTTCATCCAGTAACATTTGTGGTTGACCAATTCAATCTGATCTATTGCTGACTACTTATAATCCAAACAGCGGAAGGAGTTGCTACATGGCCTCGAGTTGAAGCATCAGATGAATGCTAGTAACACCGAACTCCTAGTCAAAGATGAAGACGTCCGCCGGCTAAGACTCCGAATCCTGATGTTGCGAGACGAGAACACGTCACTGCGAGATCAAATAGCTCAAAATAACGACACAAATGCAAAACTCACAGTTCAGTGCGATGATTTGAGCGCCCAGATTGAAGCCAAAATGGACGTAATTCGCTCCCAAGAAAAGCAATTACGGAAACAGGAGCGAGAATACTCAAACTTGAAGGTAAAAATATACCTCAATCCATCACACCAATAGATGCATAGTATTAATTGTACCTTGTAGACCGAACTCCAGGCGATGAACAACGCAACTCAAGATTCCACCAATCTGCTTGCTGAGAAGCTATCTCTAAGCCGTGAATTGGCTGTTCTGAAACCCGAAATTGAACATCTGCGATCACAAGTGAACCACCAACAAGCAACCCTTGCAGAGAAGCTGGCTCTAGAGCGACAAGTCAACACTCTTGAAGTCGAGCTTGCCAACGAAAAGAAGGCAACCAAAAGAGCAATGCAGAAACGCGAAAGTAACGATAGGGTGGAGGACGAACTCCGCAAACAGCTACGCGAGGTAGAAAAGAAATTAACTTCGGAGAAGACAGAGCGCGAGAGGCTCGAAGACCAACTTGAACAAGAGAAGCGAACACGTCGACTTGCATTACAAGACCAAGATAGCACTCGAGAGCTAGAAGCCGATCTCCGAAAGAAGCTCCAAGAAGCCCAGAGACAACTAAGGCAAGAAAAGGACGATAGAGAAAGATTGGAGGAGGAACTTCAAGCTGTCAAGTTAGCGGCGAAGAAGACACAAAGAAATCAGTCCACAAGCGATGCGGAGGATGACTTACGGTCCCAGATCGAAGAACTCAAGACAAGTCTGGAAGCCCAACAGAAAGAAAACACGAAGATGCGCAAGGAGAGCCAAGCGGCGGTAGCCGAAGCCGACGCGCGAAATGAACAGTTCGAGAAGAGAATTGAGAAGCTGAAGACAAAGCTGCGAGAGGCACAGGAACAGCTGAAGCAGTGCCAAGCTGACCTCCGGAAGGCTCAGCAGTCGCGCCCACCAGTCTTGGACGAGACATTGAAAATCAATGGTCGCTCCCAAGTCTTTCGTAAGAGGAAAGCTGGGGATATGACTGTAGATGACTTTACGCAGATTGAGATACAAACCCCTGGTGCTGAAGACAATACGAAAGGGCGGCGAACATTCAAGAAGCGAGGCCTGGAACCCACACTTGTGGGTGAGAAATCAGCATTCTCGATTACCCCTTTCTTAAATCGCACAAAGAGCATCATCGAGGATACTCCCAAGGCGGATGAAGAAATGCCAGAGGATTCAATTCTTCCGGCAAAAGAAACCCAAGTTGCGGAGCCCACCACGACGGTTTCCGTGGCCGCAGCAGCGGAGGTCACTCAGAATGAAACAACCTCCGCTCCCGTCGAGAGTGAGAAGCCCAAGCCAGCTTTGAAGTCTCGCGGTCGGCCTAAGAAGATTCTCGGTGACGCAACATCGGCCAAGAAGAACGCGCAGCCAGTTCTGAAGAAGTCCCTCAAGACTAAGAGTAGTCTTGAAAAGGTGGAGGAGGAAGCAAATGATGACAACCGAGAGAATCAACGTGAACCTGCAGAACCTGTGGAGAAGACTACGACTGTTAAGTTCAATTTCAGTCTCCCGCAGGACGAGAGCACGTCATCTAGCACGAATGGGGAGCAACCCAAAAAGAAGAAGCGCAAGGTCCTAGGCTCGACCAAGACGTTATTTGATGAGGAGGAAGGTGAAGCACCGCCGGCTAGGAAGCCGAGCAAAGTCCAGCTAGGTGCGAAGAGAGCACTGACTAAAGCGCCCCTGGCTGTGAAGAGAAATGCATTTGCTGGTACGGCTTCCTTCTCGCCACTGAAGAGAGACCGTAGAGGTGTCGGCGCTAGTTTCCTGGCATGATACATGGACCCGGAAATACTCAGGATGACAAATTTTAGCATTGGCAACGGAGGGCATGGATTATGCATTTTTCGGCGTTATTGATTGTTTCATTGATTGGAGTTCGGACAAGGCTGTAGGAATAGGTACAAGGTTGCATTGCTAGGTCTGAATATGAACACGATTGCCTTGACAAAGGCTCCATCACTTCTATGGACAAACTACAGGGCGGCAACAGTGACTGTACTACCCTTGCAGACGGGTTTACATGGAACGGCCTTAATCCTCGAAACCTCAAGGTGAGCTCGTTATTCAATGTCACAACTGTCGTGTTTTAGAAAAGCTCGAAGCAACGCAGTGGAATCTTCTACGCCACCTTGGGCTTCTTCCATGTCCCCCTAATGCCACTCTCAATCATCACGAGTCTGTCCTCCCTCCAATTGCAGACCAAAGCAATAGTAGTCCCTGGACCAGCCACAAGCGTGAAAAACGCAAGACCCAACACCGTCTTGACAAGATCCCCTACGCCAGGTTTGCCGAGTATCCGCAGAACGTCATAGGTAGCAAGCCAACACCAGAAGAGCGCGGCGCCAAACGCGCCCCAGAAGTCAACCTGGAAGATGTAGTGCAACCCGAGCGCCATGCTGTCCTTCCACGAGGCTCTGTTAGGCAGAAACACGTAGCTGAGAGAAAGTTGCGGGTTGTCCGATGTCAGGCAGAAGTAAAGCGTGCTGACGTGCGTCACAGTTGATACAAGCCCCGCGACCAGGTACACGCGCTTGAGGTACTTGACGTCGCCGTTCTTGGCAACAGCGCTTGGAGAAGATGAGGGTACGAGGAAGGAGAAGAGCAGGAGCAGTGCGCTGACGTATATCGGAGAGGGCTGCCAGAAAGCCGTCAGGTACTGCACCATCTTAACGTCGCTCCACGGAACGTAGTACAAGGCGACTGTTGGGACGAGATATCCTAGCACAACAGACGGAAGAAGAGCCCGCGCGTAACCACTGGGGACTTCCCGGCCTTGGAAGTAATATGCATCTCCGGCGGATGTGAATACATATGTTGCGTAGTACAGAGGCGCGATGATAGCTCCGCCGATGACCTGATAGAGCAGCGAAAAGAGCGCCACGCTGTGCGCCACTCTCACATTAGCGAAGCACAGTACCTCACACCAAGACATACGTAGTAGCAGTATTGGCTTAAAAAGCAAAGTCCACTCACAAGCTAATGAGCCTGCCCGCATTCCGCCGGCGGCTAGCTTCAACACTCCAGGCGCACACGACTGCGAACCAGTTCATCAAAAAGTACGCCTGCTGAGCCTTGACCCCAACGTCCCAGCCCGCACTCCCAGCGAGGAACGCAGCAACGAGGAACTTGACCGCCTCGTCGATGGCCTTGACGCCCGTATACCGAGATTCCAGCGGCGTCCCGTTCTCGAAGGCGGCTGACTCGACCACGGATTGGAAGTTGGCCGGCACATCGTTGAGCACGGTCTCCACGCGCATAAGCCACGCGAAGAGGGCTGCGAGCCCGAGGAAGGCGAGCAGGAAAAGGGCGTTGAGGGGACGCCGGGATGACGGGATTACGGGCGCGGGAGCCTTCGGCCCTCTTGGGGGTTTGTTTGTCCGGGTCATCTCTACGTATTAGGTCTTTACCTCCTATTCCAAAAATTTTGAAGAGCTAGGTAAGTAGTTGGAAGGAAATAATATGCTAGCATGTGGTATATATCCCATCCCCTAGCTTATCTAGTCCTACGTCGGTGCCTGGTAGGTAAGCAACTAGGAGGTACTTAGTAATAAGCGTGCGGCGCTGCAGAAATTCGTTGTTTTTGAGGACCCCCGATCCTTACCCAATGCATGCAGATCGTGTGTTGGCATGGCTTTGGCTCCGAAGAACACCGGGGGTCTGTATACCTGGTACCGTATGTATACGGCGTATCAATACCTACTATATAGGCACACGGTAAGCACAGGAACATACACAAAGTTCCTAAAGATACAAAATCTAGATGATTTGCGTGTTAAGAGCTTCTCAGGTAAGGTCAAGCGTTTCAAGAACATACCAGGATGTATGCAACAAATATGATTATCTAACTAGCCATGAATGATGTAATCCTCTCAGGTATATATGCATATCTTTACCGGATAATTGAATTAAACGCATTTCAAGTCCTCACGGCTTAATGTTAATCTTTCAAAATCTTCGCCATATTTGTCGTCGCAACCTAATTATAGGATAGCGTATTATCGCAACCTCCATCCTTTTCACAGCTTTGATGCGGGCGTTGGCAAGAATAGCAGCGCCTCGCAATGGAAGGCTCGTGGGGGTTGCCGCCTTAGCAGCAGCAGCAGTTGCCCCATCTCCCAGTAGTATCTCGAATCCTTCCATATCCATCACGTCGGAAAACATACGATGGGCCTCATCCAAGTCAAGGTGGAAGCAGCGGCAAGGTAGCGATTACTACGCACGCGAGGCCAAGGTTCGAGGTCTTAAAAGTCGTGCTGCGTTCAAATTACTTGAAGTAAGTTGGTACGCCATCCTCAAACGGGGAACATTGAGGCTTACGGGGGTTCAATTAGATGGACTCGAGATATAGGTTATTCAAGAGAGGACAGACAGTGATTGACCTGGTAAGCAGCCTGGCTCCTGATGACTTCTGGTGCTAAGTAATATAGGGATATGCACCAGGTAGCTGGTCTCAGGTATGAAGCCTGCAGATCTCTGTATCAATTGTCGCTCATTGAGTATAGGTCGCCGTAGAGCGCACGAAACCCAATGGGCGCGTGGTCGGCATCGATATCATCCCAGCGCAGCCGCCTAGGGGTGTGTCGACCATTCAAGGCAATTTCTTATCTCCAGGTGTTCAACAGTTAGTAAAGGATTATCTGGTTGAGTTTGCTCAACGGAGAAGCCCATCTGTCCCTGAGGAAGAGCCATCAGAGGAAGGGGGGAATATCATCACGGAGCGGCCAAGCTATATCGATGCCGAGCGTGCCGAATCGGTCGAGTCAGGCCATGAGGAACCTCTGGAGAATGACAGAAGGCTAGTAGATGTACGCAACTATTGTTCCTCTCGGGGAGTCCTCAGCACGTGAGATTTAAATCTGGAAATGCTGACTATATGTGACAGATAGTTCTAAGCGACATGTCAGCCCCCTGGGTGCAAACCACCGGATTTTCCAGCAACACGTTGAGTAACCCGTATTTTAGGATGATGAACACGAGCGGTATGAGCTTTCGAGACCATGCGGGTAGTATGGTGAGGTTTCAACCCTTTCTAAATTCAATGATTTGTAAACCATGAACGCCTGCTCATTGAATTCCCCAGGACCTCTGTCTCGCCGCTTTGCAATTCGCGAGCGACACTCTTAAAGCCGGTGGTCACTTCGTGTGTAAATTTTACCAAGGCGCCGAGGATAAGGATTTGGAGTTGAAGCTCAAAAAAATGTTTGCAAAAGTCCTTCGCGAGAAACCTGACTCGTCCAGAAGTGTGAGTCCGTTCAGCTCAATGTATGCTTGTTACCAACGCTAATCAACCACTCAGGAATCACGAGAGGCGTATTTCGTGGCCTTAGGTAGGAAAGGAGATGCCACTCTTTAGCACTGGAAAACCATAGAGGATTCTGTAGTTGACTCTGTCGGTGTCATCTTCTGGGCGAATAAATAGAATCTACAGACGCAGTTTAATGAATAATCTCGATGGAAACAAGTCGCTACAATTCCGATCTCGCTGATGTTGCGATTCATTTCTTTTCTCTCTCTCTCTCTTCTCCCTCCCCACTCCTTTGACGCCTTCCATGTCCATATCCCTAGCACTAACCTAGCAGCACCAACCCGGGATACTGCTCGTGTCTTGACCGTACGTGATATTACCGGGAGGCACGCAGAAGAAATCGGTTCCATTGACCTGCCTCGGATTCACACTAAAGAACGTTCCTGCAGATAATCGCTCATTAGCAGCTGCTTCAAATCAGCTCGGAAGTCCAGGGCAACACACCGTTGACACATTCGCAGACAATATTATCGACGCAGCAATGCGGATCCTCGAACGGAATACACTCGGCGTTGATGTTGAGCGCATGGGTGATATTCGGAAACGGCGGCATCGGGCGCCTGGCGAACGCATCGTTGATGGAGGCCAAAGCGGCGGTGAGGCTCAAGAACTTAAATGGAACCATGCTATCCTCTTGTAGCTTTCGAATTGGGTAGGTTACAGTATGATATAGGAGTGGAAGTGAAACGAGTGTGTTTCTGGCTACCTATGATTGACTGACAGGTACCCAAAAGTTCAAATGTTGGCCACCCAGGAGAGATATTCCGGCTTCAAGAGGTAGGATGAATGATTTATTCTAAGAGGACTAGGTATCATGTGGGTTAGAGACGTACGTCACACAGATAACCTGGAAACACTATCGCCATCGACCCTTCCTAATCTTGCGGAACATGGAGAACGGCTGTAGGTAGCCGCGGGGGACGAGGTTCTCTTGCTTTGCCTCAATCTGGATAGGTATATCCTTGGTACTTGGGGAAAGAAGTACGGGGATGCTACGAGCTTTCTATAGATAACTACCTACGAAGGGGAAGGAGACGCCTCTGAGGTCCAGTAATCTCAACTGCTCGTCCAACTTCGAGGCATTCTAATGAATAATGTCTCTGTTAATCACATCTTGTCCAGCACACTTCAAAATCACCAATCTCAGTACTCTCGTTTTTGAGTCTTGCTTTCATTGATGTACTCTTTGGTTCAATTTTTGGTTGTCGCTGTCCTTTTGGTTGGTTATACTCTATTAACCAATTTGGAATGTCTATTGAGAAGGACGCCTGGGCCTATGGCCCTGGATCTCATGCAACAACACCTGACGAACTCCATGAAGTCTGTCTGGACGACGATGCCAGAGACGCCAGATGCCCTCTGCCGTCGGGAAGTCGGCCTGAATGCCTCAAGAACGCCGCTCACGAATGCCTATTTGTCGCCCTAATCGCCTTTGCAGCGGCGACGCCAGTCTTCCTGCAGCGTTCTGTCCTCGTTGTCGCCGGGTCCATATCCGGAGCTCTGCAAATGACGCCGGCTCAGATTGCGTGGGCCACAGCGAGTTCGGGGTATTTCCACTTCCAAACGGTATTGATCGAAGCATAAACTCACTAAATCACAGATTGACGACTGGCGCTTTCTTGCTTCCATTCGGCTACATCGCTGACACCTGTCCTGTCTTACCTCGAAAGACCCTATTGATTGTCAGCTTAGTGGCATTCTGTCTGCTTGTGTCATGTACGTCCTTTTCGCAGAACGGGATCGTGCTGGATGTTATATCAGGTCTGACCGGCATCGCTTGTGCTGCGAACGTTCCTATCGCCGTCGGCATCTTAAGTCTTGTGTACCCTATGGCGTCGCGCCGCAAGAATATGGTCTTTTCTTCTTTCCTCATGGGCACACCCGCAGCAACCATCATCGGCGGTCTCGGCTCAGGCGCCTTGGCCATGAATATGAGCTGGAAAGCCCCATTCATAGCATTGGCTGCTTTGTATGCTGTCATTTCTGGGCTTGCTTGCGTATTTGTCCCGAATGTACCAGAACCCGAAGGGTTTGAGGAAACAGAGGTGTGCATTATCAACGAGCCAGAATCCTTCCCTATGCTCTCGATCGAGACGCCCAAGAGGAAATCTCTATTCTTACGATTCGATTGGCTTGGGTTATTCCTGCTTGTTACAGGCCTCCTGCTGTTCACCGTTGCTTTGACGATTGGTCCGCAAGGCCCGGAGCCATGGAAGACACCAACAGTAATTCTTCTTCTAACCTTGGGTGTACTATCTCTTGGATGCTTTCTTCTTTGGGAAAACGTTACACGAACACCGATGATACCCCCGTCAATTTGGGAAAACGTGACGGTAACTTTGGTGAGTACTCTGAAACCTAACAGTGGAATAGTGCTGATGGGTATACAGGTGATCATAAGCACTTTAGGTGCCGCTATGTCATTTTACTCCCAGCTTTTTTGGGTCTCATTATTCATGTTGGACCTCGAAGGTTTACAGCCATTCGATGTTGCCGTGAGGTTGTTACCACAAGCTCTCATGGGCTTGGTGTTTAGTCCTTTGGTCGGTTTGATTATGCACAGAGTTCCGGGCACCGTGTTGTTGGCTATAGCTGCAGCTGCTCTTGTGGTTAGCAACGTGCTTCTCGTATTCCTACGCCAAGGAAATAATTATTTGGTTTGGATATTCCCGTCTGTTATGCTGAGCACCATTGGAATGGATTGGACTATGAACGTTGGGTCGGTAAGTCATCCCATGAGATCAGAAACTACTTACCAGTCAAAACTCGTGGCTGACAAGATAATAGCTCTATATCTTGACGTCTCTTCCACTGAAACATCACTCCATCGGAGCTTCATTACTTCAAACAGCAAGCCGTCTTGCAGTCCCTCTCGGTATGGGGGTTACTACTGCAATCTGGTCGTCATATGATGGAAAGAGGCTGGATGCTTATCCAGAAGTGGCATATACAAATACGTTTATAGCAACGACAGCATTCGCAGGAATTTCCCTCACTCTAATACCATTCATTCGAATTGGGAAACAAGGCCACTCGAAACATGAGCTACCAGCCCACCAAGATGGCGATGTCAAGCCAAGTATGCCAGTTTCTTCTCAGCCTCTACCCCCTCCGCCTCAATATGCTGGAAACGACAATGAAAATCGTCCAAGCAAGCGATGGTCCCCTGTTGATACATTGGCTACGTCGGTCATTGGCGAGAGACAACACACAGTAGCTCGTTCAGTGTCATCGCAGTCATCACGTAGAAGCGCAGACGCCCCGAGCACCAATGGCACAGCGAGGACGACTATTCGCCGGGGACGCAGTCCGTCCGAACAGGTTGTCTGGGTTGTCTGCGAAGAATGCGGGACAAGCAAACGCCACAATCAACCACGTAGCGTCATGGGCGATCCGACCCGGTACTTCAACGATCCTGCATTTGGCGGGGCGACTAAGGGTCGCAATCATCAGATGAATCCTCTTGCCGCCGCCAACAATAGCAGCCAGAGTTCCCATCATGCTCCACCACAGCTTCCAAGGCCTTATGGCGGACGTCGACGTCTACCACTTGTCAATCGCCAGATCATGACCCATCAGATAATAACGCAGGGTTTCCAGCCTTGATCGACCTTGACAAGAGATCATCCACTCGGAATTGAGAAGTAGCTTGCATTTATTCCTGGGAGAGGGGTCAATCGTGGACACTTTTGCTTTTTTTATGGTTGTTTTTGCGACGCTTGACAACAAACTTGGTACATCCGTAGCAGACTTTTGGTTGGGCTTCAGGCCATTTTGGAACTTTTTGGCGGGGTTAAGTGCTATGGTAGGGAACCGAGTCCCCTAACTCAGGGGAATTAGTGGATGTGGTTTGGGAAATGTTAGAATGTCTTAGGCATTACTAGAATTCCCCCCCTTTTTTGTGAAGCCGAACCGTATATAGGTATCTCAGTGCCTCGTCATACAGTCATAATATATTCAACATTCTGAGGCCATGGTGTGATATATGTTTTCGTATTTCTTGATATTCCATCTGTAGATTTAAAGATCCCCTAACTCCGTAGTTGATGCTACCCATAGATGGCGCTTACCCCTCACTCCCTTCCAGGGTGGTAACACAGCAGGTATACCAACTATCTACCTAGTTATAATGTATACAGTGGCTCCTTTTTTATCAATACTCCATCGTACATCGAGCCAGATATCCTTTAAACAAGCCACCCGCCTAACATATAGGGGTTGTATCTCTTACTCAAAAGCCTAACTTATAACTTGGCATTAGGCATCTGCCGCATAGCTTGTCGAACACCCAGATCAGCAAGGACCTCCTCGGCGCCTCCAAGAATCGCATCGAACTTGTAGGTGCGGTGGAACATCTCGACGACCCTGCCCATGCCGCTCTGCGTCAGGCCGCGGCCGCCGAAGATCTGGACGGCCTCGTCGGCGATCTCGTGGGCGGCGCGCGTGATGCTCATCTTCAGCAGGCCGATGGGCCCGCCCAGGTGCTGCGCCTGCTGCTTGTACGGCATGTGGTTCATCTGGTACGTGATGGTCTCGAGCCACGACTGGTTCGCCTCGACCAGCGCGATCATCTTCGCCAGCTTCTGCCGGATCACCGGCTGCTCGATTAGCCGCTTGCCGAACACGATGCGCTGGTGCGACCACTTCAGACACTCTTCCACGACCGTGCGGCATTGCCGGATCGATGCGCCTAGGGATGGTTAGTATATATGACTTGGATGATTTGGGGAATGGGAGATTGAGGGAGAGCACTTACAAGCCATGGTCCATCGCTCGTGGTTGAAGTTGGAGAGGATGACATAGATGCCCTTGTTCTCCTCCCCGAGGAGGTTCTCGGCGGGGACCTTGACATTGTCGAAGGTAATATACGCAGTGCCGGCGGCGGTCGAATACGAGGTCTTGATGGGCTTCGTCTCAACACCCTCGCCCCTCTCGATAATCAACACGCTTAGACCCTTGTCCGTCTTGACACCGGTAATGAAGTAGTCGGAGAAAACACCGTTGGTGATCCACTTCTTGGTGCCGTTGACGATGTAGTGCTTGCCGTCGGGCGTCTTGGTAGCAGTCGTCCGGAGGCCCGCGACGTCGGAGCCGGCGAAGGCCTCGGTGATGGCAAGGCACATGTACTTCTTGCCGCTGAAGACCTCGTCCATGATGGCCTTCTTGCGCTGCTGGTCCTTCATGTAGTTCATGACGCACGGCAGACCAATGACCATACCCGCCAGTTGTCCGTCTTGGAACCCACGCGCGTTGGAGCGCACACCCTCTTGAGACATGATCAGGTCGTGGAAGTAGTCAAACTCCTCGCCCTTGACCGCGCCGTCTAGGAGGTTCACTCCGTGCAGGTGTTTCCCGGGCCCGAGGCGCATGTGCAGCAAGCCCTTCTCCGACATGCGGTCGACCAGCTCCTGGCTGATGCGCTTTCCGTCGGCTTCGCGGGCCTGGGCCTCGGGCGTGATATATGTGTCGGTGAAGATGCGCATGGCCTTCTGCAACCGGCGGTGGCTCTCGTTGTAGTAGGGACTCTTATAGACGGGGGTCAACCACAGGGGTTCGGCGTACGGGACGGTGCTGAGGTCGCCCGGTTTGGGAGTTACGACTTGGGGCTTCTCGCCCTCGAGCGTGCCGATGCACAGGTCCTCGTACTTGCTGAGCACCTCGTGTCGGTGCAGGTTGTAGAACGCGACGGTAGCGTCCTGGCCGGCGACCTGCCGCAACACGGACTCGCCGCCCGGGTGCGCGTCGACGAAGTCGGTTACATCGTAGACCTTGCTGTCGATTATGAACCACACTGAGTCTTCGGTGTTGTGCTTGGCCACCTCGGCGCGGGTGAAGGTCTTAGACATCGTGACGGCGGGAAGGCGGATCGTCGCTACGAAACAAGGGAAAGACTTGAGAGGAGTACAAGAATCGAAGCAGTTTACTGAGGCTAGCTGAAGTGAGCAACGCAATTGACAGTGTCTTCCCAAACTATGAGGTCCCCGCTACAACACACGAAGCTCAAGAGGTTCCCAAACTCGACAACAAAGAAGGAGTGCATCTTGGAAGGGAGAAGACTCCCAGTCCTTTTTGACGTCAGCTGAAGGCCGTGGTGGATCTGGGGAAGATGCCTCGGCTCAGTGAGTCGTGCAATGGAAGTAATCGAATTTACTCGCCTCTGATTGGTTGATTCGGCTCTTCCTTTGCCTGTTACAGTATTGGACCGTGGATAGCCCCGGGGTTAGCGTGCTGAAACCCTTGATAAGCCACTAACCTATAGTGGTCTTGGGGGGTTTCTTCAGGGGACTTAACCTCGGGGCACCCGCATGAAGGTTAGTAATTGCTTTCACCCTTATGGCTCGAGACTCACATGCCATTTTGGCTGTATATGTCTCTGCTCTGTATAGAGGCTAGCAGGCTTCGAGTGTGCTGAAGTAACAGCTCCTATACAAATTTCTTACCCCTTATTACTTCAAAATGTATCAATTTACTCTATTCACTTATGTGATTCGGATATTCTCTTCATTCATGGCTCCGTTCGCTTAGTATGAAATGACCCATGTGCGCATAACACTGTAACGGACTATCCACAGATGATTACGAATACATCTTTGAGAAATATAAATTAAGATTACAATCTGATAACTAATATGAAAGCTCTCAAGTCGCTCTTATTTGTATATATTCTCGCTTTTTACACCCCGACACTAAGACATCAATTCGATATCTGTATTCATAGTCATTTATATGAGTATACAGTGTATTACAGTGCTATTTGCACATATGTTGCTATCAAACTGCTCTTGAGGATACTAAGCCAAACTGATCGTAGCAAATTTCTATATTTGCAGGTGGTGGGTTTGCCCCATACACATCACCCGAGTACTACTATCAATCAGACGATTTGGACGGGGATAAAACAAAGAGACGAAAGCTAAATCCGCAAGGGAGAAGACGCCGAGAAGCCGAGTAACCCTTTGCACCGATCCAACCTTGGAAATATGTTGCCAACAAATTCACGTCATAACGATGTAGCGGAGATAAAGAGTCGCGAGATCTACGCTCAAGATGCGGAGATGTTTGTACATAGCACATGCCACAAGACGTGTGACAGCGGGATAGACAATATAAATTTGGTCTCCTGATTGCAACATAGCAGAACTAGAGATGTCATTAGCAGAAACAAGAGATCATTACATCTACAACTATTTTGACCATAGTATCAAAATCACGAAAATGACGGTCCCAAAGTTTCCGGAGCTCTCTACCTATCGCTATTCCGGCAGCAACGAGAGCAAGCGCTGGGCCGTCGAGAATCCAGCCACCGGAAAAGTCCTTACCACAATCCAAGCCGGAGACTCGGCCACTGTCGATGCAGCCGTACGTGCCTCGCAGGTGGCCTTCACAGAGCGTTGGCGACCCCTGACCCACGCTGAGCGGGCATCATACCTCCTACGCTGTGCGAGCGAACTCGAAAGGCACGTCGATGAGATCGCCACACTGCTGTGCCTGGAGAATGGCAAACCTCTTCAAGACGCCAAAGTCTTCGATTGTGGCTTCCTTGTGAATGCATTTCGGTACTTTGGCGCTTTGGCAGATAAGTTGCCGTCACAGTTCTACGACAGGGGTAGTCTGTACTCGACCGTGATGCACGAGCCGTTTGGCGTCTGCGTCGGCATCCTACCATTTAACTGGCCTCCAATCCACACGGCTGGGAAGGTGGCACCTGCGCTCGCTGCGGGTAACACCATGATCGTAAAACCAGGGGAACAGGCACCATTGACGGTCATTCGAATCGTTGAGATCCTGGAGAGTATCCTGCCCAAAGACGTAGTGCAGCTCGTTCCAGGGCTCGGTCCCGAGGTGCCTCAGACATTAGTCTCGCACCCACTCGTTAAGAAGGTCAGCTTCACAGGGTCGACGGCTGCCGGAGCGGCAGTAGCGCGGACCGCAAGCGACACTATCACGCCGGTTGCGCTGGAGCTCGGCGGTAAGAACGCGTTAACCATTTTTGAAGATGCAGACTTCGATGCGGCGGTGCGTACGGCGCTCGAGGGCGCCTTCTTTAACAAGGGGGAAGCCTGCACCGCCACCTCGCGCATTCTTGTCCAGCGCGGCATCTATGATAGATTCGTCGAGAAGCTGGCGGCGGGTGTGAAGCAGATCAAGATGGGGAATGGTCTTGATCTCAGGACGCATGTCGGGCCGCAGGTGTCCAAGGCAGCACAAGAGCGTCTGCTAGGTTATATTGCTCTCGGGGAGAAAGAGGGCGCGAGGATCGCTGCGCAAGCCCAGTTGCCTTCGGATCCGGAGTGCAAGGATGGTTTCTTCGTCCCAGCGACCCTCTTTGCAGACGTGGCTGAGGACATGCGAATTGTTAAAGAAGAAATGTTCGGCGCTATTGGTAAGTCAATACTGGATTGCTAGAAAGATACCTCCTATAGATCTATCTGACACCTCCAAGTGACGGTCACGCCATTCAATGACTTTGAGGATGCGGTTCGCATAACGAATTCGGTTGAATACGGCCTGACATCCGTCGTCTTCACCAACGACCTCCTGAAGGCGAATCGGTTTGTCCGCGCAATCGAGGCTGGAATGGTAGGTCGTGGGCTATACCGCGCTCTTCTAATACAAACTGACTGATTCTAGGTCTGGGTGAATAATTACAACAGGAACGTGATGGGCACACCATTTGGTGGAGTGAAGCACTCTGGATACGGCAGAGAACACGGAATAGAGACGCTGCACGAGTGGACTCAACCCAAGACGGTGCATACCCTGTCAGGTATAGGAGAGGTGAGGGAGTGGCGTGGTGTGGTGGACATTTTTGGTGTTGGTGGGAGCGAAGTCGTGCAGTAAGACTCGGCCGGATGGTCACAGTCGAGGCGTCTCCTTCGCTTATTGGTGAAGGCAAATGCGCGACGGATATAGGGCGAGAGATAAGGAGGTAAGTAACTGTGAGGCTTGCAGAATTACGCCGATAATTCCGAACCCGCCATCTAGTAAGGCAAGTCCTGCGCGATATAAGGTTTAATCCTTCAGATTTAGGTTCTACAATTTCGTTTCTCGTCGTACCTACCTCTTAAGTATAATCGTAACAGTCGTGAGCTCTTGCTTTACCGTAAAGACTGGATGATAGTCGGTAGAGCTTCCCTTTTAGCATTGCCTCGGTATGTCGCTTTCCATTCTTTTCATCAATCGTCGTGAACCTGCATTTTCTCCACTCTTACCTTCTACCAACGCCCACGGGCGCACCTTTTCACTCCCATCTTCCGACACTCCCGATATCACCAATGGCTAAGTGGTTAGAGCCTGAATGGTCCCTCGACGAATCTATCTATCCAATCAGACACAACCACCAGGCTGCGTGGCTTTTTAGCACTATGCTACCGTGGCGCGCCAATGGACGAGAGTCGAGCTCGCTTTATTAGATGAGCAAGCTTTGTTGATAACTCTACAGTTATCAACGGATGCGGCGCTTGTCTGCCCCTGAAGGATCTGCCCTGCTTGATGTTACTGCGTTAGCTGTATCTCGTGCACACCAACTCAGACTCGAGTATTCTATGCCCTCATTCCTTCTCAAGACTTTATCCTATCGCGCCAAGCAGGTCTAGGTCGACCTTTGTATCACATCTCTTACCTTATACAAACAAAGATGTCAAAGATTGGACAAGTGCCGAGTCATGCGAAACGCCTCTCACCTACCTCCTTCACTTAGTGCCAACCTCAGCTTTGGCCTAGTCGGCCTCTCCCGCCCTCCCTACCATCATTATCTATCACACCTGACACCAGCCAGTGCTTAGGTTTCACACACATACTAACGTACTTTGCATCATATAACATTATCCACACCTCCCAGCAGTTTTGCTCTCATCTTCTAGCTCCCTTCAAACTTCTCTGTTGATTCCATAGTAAACCTCTCTTGGATATTCATTTCTCGCAAATACCCCTACCCTTTCAAATATTATAGCGAATTTAGAGAAGGGAACAATAAAAAATCTTGCCAAGCATGGATGCTTACTCGATTTCATTCACCAGTGCCTCGCAACGGAGCTTCTCGCGTATCTGGAAAGACCTCAAGTCCTGCCGCCAGTACAGCATCGTGGAGATGACCGTCCAAGACGTATCAGAGAATCCAAGCTTGGGGCAAAGGATAGGAGAGGTAATCTGACCTTAGCGAAGCTCCTCTTGGGTTTATCATGTGAGCGAGGCACCCATCGGTGGTGAATCATGTAGTAAATCGGCTAGATGCGGCCCAGTCTCCTCATAGTGCTACTACTCAGCTGAGTGAACCCCATATGCAGCACTAGGCTCACACATTTCATAGCGCCGAGCGCGAAGTTCCGGCCGTAAGCCTCATATCGGAGTCATTGGCGCTGGTTTAGCTGGTCTACGTTGCACGGATATTCTCCTCCAGCATGGATTCCAAGTCACTTTGATCGAGGGTCGGAATCGACTCGGAGGGCGGGTACATCAGTCAAAGCTGCCTTCAGGGCACAAAGTGGACGCAGGACCGAATTGGATACACGGCACCAACGACAATCCAATTCTGGATCTCGCGAAGGAGAGTGGGACTATAGTGGGACAATGGGACGAGAAAAGCTCCGTCTTCGACGAGGCGGGTAAACAGATTCCTCTCTCTGATGCCATATCATACTCCAGTATTACGTGGGATATTGTGGGGGCCGCATTTGCGTACAGCAATAAGCACTCTGCGACAATCAGTCCCGATGAAAGTCTCTGGGACTTCTTCCACAAAGAGGTCCCCAAGAGGATACCGGAGAGCGAACCGGATTTCGAGAAAAAGAGAAATATTGTCTATCGGCTCGCCGATCAATGGGGGGCATTTGTGGGCAGTCACATATCTACACAAAGTCTAAAATTCTTCTGGTTGGAAGAGTGTATAGACGGCGGTGAGTTGACATAACCTGGCTTTAACTCCAGCTGGGAAATGCTTACGTGCTACAGAGAATCTTTTTGTTGCGGATACTTATGAAAAGATCCTCCAGCTCATCGCGAAGCCGGCTCTAGAAGGTGCAAGAATCAAATACGAGACTATTGTAAACAAGATCCAGAGTACAAATGACGACGGTGGCATGTTGAAAGTTCATACCAAGGGCGGCGAGAGCCTTGAATTTGACGAAGTCGTTCTCACTGCGCCGCTTGGTTGGTTGAAACAACACACCGACGCCTTCGAACCGCCATTGCCGTTGAGGCTCACGAAAGCTATCAGCAGTATAGGATACGGCTGTCTTGAGAAGGTAATATCCGTCTTCCGATTAAATAGACTAATTAATTTTAACCCTATTCCAGGCTTACATTAGCTTTCCGAAAGCGTTCTGGGCCTCACCTAACCCTGAAGATGATACTGTTCAGGGGTTTTGCCAAATGCTTGCACCAAGCTACGCAGGCGACTTGAATCCACACAAGTGGAATCAAGAATTCATCGAATTAGCTTCTCTAGCCCCTTCTGCCGCTCAGCCAACATTGCTGTACTATTTCTACGGCGACCAGTCAAAATTCATTACCGGCGAGCTGGCGAAACTTCCCTCAAAGGAAAAACAAGACGCGTTCCTAATTGAATGGTTCAAGCCATATTACTCACGTCTGCCCCACTACGATGAGAACTCTCTTGATTGTCAACCTGCTGGCTGCTACGCGACCGAGTGGCTGAATGACGAACTTGCAGGAAACGGCAGCTACAGCAATTTCCAGGTGGGCCTTGAAGAAGGTGACGTGGACATCGAAGTTATGAGGGAAGGCCTGCCGAATCGAGGTCTTTGGCTTGCTGGCGAGCACACGGCACCTTTTGTGGCTCTGGGAACTGCTACAGGGGCGTATTGGAGTGGCGAGTCAGTTGGCAAGAGGATTGCAAAGGCGTACTCTAGAGGAGAAGGCGGTGTTCTGGACTTGAATTGAACTTAGAATGGATTTGACACTACTTATAGTAGTACAGAGGTTGTTCAGCATCACAAGTTGGAGAAAATAGCGCTGAAAGCCATAGACAAGATCCCCATATAGCCAGTTGGCGGCATATCTGGATGGGAAGCGTGGTTGATCCGAGCATACCTAGAAGTAGAAGCGTATCAACCTAGAGGTTGAATAGCATCATTCAGAATACACTATCGTTAAACAGGTCGGAAATGCCCTGGCTATTTAGTGCTAAAAATTCAAACTAGGTATAGAGGCGGGAACACTACATGTCGAGTCCAGACATTCCACAAGCTCACAGACAGAACAAATCTACCGAGATAAATTAAGCGACCGACGGAATAAATATAGGGTTGACACACTACATTATATCATAAGACGGTGGTTATTTTCCGATATTTTCTGGCTGTTTTCCAGGTTGTCCCTATATGGGAGGTAGATAGCTATGATCCCGCTGTCGTGCCTCTACTCAACATGTGTACAACTTGTCACTATCTCATAGGGGTATTTAAACCGACACCATTGACGTCGAACAAGGTCTTGTCAAATTCTATGCTGTATAACGGTGTTTCTTCTAGCCTTTGCGGGTGCCCCCTCGGTGATACAATCCTGTAGGGTGGAACGGGACCAACCTTAGTCATACATATGAAAAGGAGATATGAGATCATATTATGAGCCCCCTTCCTTGCAAACAAGGTTTACGTTACAGGTATACGTCCTTAGCTAGTCTAACGAGGGTGGCGACTTTCCCTTTGTAGAGCGACGGGACCCATCGCGATTTTCGTTACATCTTGATAGTACAGATGGTTCCTTATTGATGCTCGCATCTTACTGCGAACTTTTGAGGTCCAATGTTGGATGCCTCTAGTATCAGCTTATGGGGACATGAGTGAAACATTATCGTTTGATTAGTTCCTTCAAGATTAGACAAGCCGGTTCACAACATCGCGTAGGCAGGGTCTGATGGGAATTGCCACCGCTACACAGGAGGATGTTCGGAGCTCCGTCATAGAGAAAGTAACCCTACCGCAGCGTATAGAGATGTGCTCGTCTCCCTAAATAACCTAGACTTTTTTTTTTTTTTTAGCTACAGATAAATAGAGGGTTCTTGTAAGACTAGGCGATGTTGAATTATAGCTCCCGGCATCGGCGTCAGTTGGATTGAATCGGATGTCTCTTTGTGTATTTCCTCGCGTATATCGTCGTACTCCTAAGCTCCCACCGCTTCTTTAATTAGACATCCTTCAGGAAGACGTCAAAGATATCGAATATGATGCAAGGTCGATATTATCGGTTGGTTACATGGGCACCCATAGTCAGAAGAGAGAATCCGATCGTCTTCGGATCCACGGTAATCATTTACTTACACGAGCGGCGATGCTGGCGGATGTAGTCTCTAGGCGGCCCTTTTAGAGGTCGGTACGCGGCGATGAGACCATAATGGGTCGAGATGATAACTTCAAACAAGCATCCCCAAGTCCGAATTCGCCGCTCTCAGCGCAACATGGCTGCCAATGCAAATGAAAGGCTTGATATTTATCGTGGCGAGTGTAACAATATTAACTGACCCCTTCATCGGAGCGCCGTTAGAAAATCACTACTAGTAACAGAAGAAATGAAGAGGTTACGGTAGCTTGAGGTCTCGTCTCCTACGTGTCCGAGGCGTGTCGTTGCATGTCGCGGTCCGCGCTCACGCATTTGGCCACGTTATCCTCGCCCCCATTTCAGCGTGACCAATGGCATTATGTCCTTTGACACATCACATTGCCTATATATACAATTTTCCCTTGCCCCATCCTATAGACCCTTAATATTACAATGCATCTAGTAAATCCCGATCGCCTCTTTAGACCCAGCTAGACCCCATTCAAGCACTCGAATAGGTATGAGAGTGAATTTATTGTAATGAAGCCGGTATACAGCTCATTTACGCTCTGCACAAGACGGCAGGCACTTCGAAATCCGGTTGGAATAAGGCGGCGGCTCAATTTCTGGGCAATATACCTAGTCAACTTGCATAGCGTGAAATTCTGCTCGAGGTCGGATTCTAGACCCCATATGGGCGTAATAGTGATACCGCCACAACGTTACCAGAGCCTAAGGGAGGCGACGGGAAGAGAGAAAGTGTTGGCGGCCTGGCCGCTCAAGGTGAGGTTCTGAACTGTATAGGGGCCATCTAGTATCTCACAATAAAGATAATTGCTTCATATTGTTAGCGTCTAAGTCTGTTGATTTCATATTGAGATGCCTGGATGTTAGTTGACCCATTACTTTAGGGCCTTCAATCTGACTACACCTAAGATTCTGTATACGATAAATGAGCTCAAAGTAACTCGAGTCGCGCCATATTCCGGAGGGAGCTTTGCGGGACAACCTCCCGCGCTAGGCAAGCCAGTCAACTGATGGCTCTATATCGAAAGACACAGTAATTAACTGGCGGCTAGATCCTTGCCCGCCATTAACCGTGTGGCTTTGCCTCCGGCGAAGCCTCATTCGCGGTGGAGTGTATCACGAGGACCAGCATCAACAGCTCTCCCATCGGGAAGAACCTAGCCAAGTGGCGAGCTCGGGGGGATGATTACGGCATATGCTCGACGACGAGTCTCGCCGCGGTACTAGGTAGGAGGTAGGTATGGGAGCTCGTCGGAGCTGCGTTCCGGGCCAACGCTTGAGCTCAGGAACGTCCTTTCGCGCGGTAACACAGCACCACTCTCTTTCATTTCTAATTCCGTAGACGCAGCCAAGGCCTCGTTAGTTGGATGCCGAGACGTGACGTCTGATTCCCGGAGATGGAGCAGATTTTGGATGTTTAGCCGCAGCGTCTGATTCGTTGGATGGTAAACCGCAACCTCCTTTGCGGCTAAATGGGGGACCCTATTCTGTTTCGCAGGGCAGTCCTATTATATCGTGTGTTTCACCTAAGAAGGAGTTTAGCCAAACAGAGAGGCTTCCCTCTCTGTCACTAGCAGGACGGTACCTTACTTGTCTTGACTTAACTCCCCCAGGGATTGCCCGTTGCATATTATCTCCCATGGGGAAATAATCTATCGTGCTGCAGATCACTCCAGATGGAGAAGTCTTGGCGTTCTCAGTCTAGACATGTTGCCGCGAACGAAGTTACTATAAGCCGTTAACTTGTCTTGGCTTGCCATGGTATCCTGGTGAATTCTTTCCTATGCCTGTCCTTCGCAACCGCCGAGCATCGCATGGCTCAGTGCACTGAGCCCCCACGATTCTCAAGGCCGCTATGCGAAGCGAGCAGTCGAGCAGGTTGGCTGGGGTCCGATTAAGAGCGCATGAGTAAGGAAATATAGCATAGATTGAGGTTTCCAGGTCTGCTATTCTCCACACAACCTCAATAGGCCCGAACGGGTGGTTATACAGATGGCAAATTAGGATCACCGTAAGGCAAAAATACCAGAGAGGCGTCTAGTCCGACCATGTGGTAATCACGGTGGCCAACAGGACCCCGCAATCTCTTCCCCGCGACGAAGGAACTTACCGGCATTGCCTCTGTTCGGAGTGGACATACCGAGATCTTTCGCGATTGACGGGCCTAGTTCCTGATTGCTACTCCATGCACCTTGAAGAAAGACGAATATGGCTCGTAGGGGTCTAGGTTAGCCACCTCCACCCCGATGAAGAGTATAAGAAGCTCAAGACGTCCGGCCCGAGGCTTCTCTTGACGTCCTTCTCACCGCACTCGCTCATTACTATCCAAGGGTTGTATTCGGGTCGAATCGAAAATGAAGGTCTCAACTACCAGTGTAGCGGCGTTGGCCGTCGGTGCTATTGCCGCACCTTCGAATACCAAGCCTCGCTCAGCTGACAAGGCTGCCGCTGTTAAGCCGGCTGCTGTCACGCTCGACCCCAGCACCAACCCCTTCAAGACGTACAAGCTGGCCGCCAACGCCTTCTACCGCGATGAGGTCAACAAGGCCGTCGAGGCTATTTCCGATGCGACTCTGAAGGCTCAGGCTGCCAAGGTTGCCGACGTCGGTAGCTTCTTGTGGCTGTAAGTCAAGGAAAGTACTAACTCGGAAGAGGGCAATAGCTAACAGGTAACATAGCGACTCTATCGCCAACATTGCCAAGTTTGACCCTGCGGTTGAAGCCGTTGGCGAGGGCGAGATTCTTGGTCTCGTCATCTACGATCTGCCCGGTCGTGACTGTGCCGCCAAGGCCTCCAACGGTGAACTCAAGTACAACGAGCTCGACAAGTACAAGACCCAGTACATTGACCGTATGTTGACACCACTTCCCCCTTTGAAGTGGAAATCGGGTAACTGACTTTAATGCAGCCATTGTCGCCAAGGTCAAGGCCAACGCCGACACGGCTTTCGCTCTTCTGATCGAGCCTGACTCCCTGCCTAACCTTGTCACCAACGCCGACAAGACCGAGTGCTCGCAGAGCAAGACCGCTTACGAGGAGGGTGTTGCCTACGCCCTCAAGAGCCTTAACCTTCCCAACGTTATCATGTACGTCGACGCTGGTCACGGTGGCTGGCTCGGCTGGGACGCCAACCTCAAGCCCGGTGCTGAGGAGCTTGCCAAGGTTTACAAGAACGCTGGCAGCCCCAAGCAAGTCCGTGGTTACGCCACCAACATTGCTGGCTGGAACGCCTGGTATGTTTCCGTCCCAAGATTTACCTCCCGCAACAAAAGCTAACCGAATAACAGGGACCAAGAGCCCGGTGAGTTCGCCGACGCGTCGGACGCCAAGTACAACTCGTGCCAGAACGAGAAGACGTACGTCACCAAGTTCTCGGACGCCCTGAAGACGGCTGGCTTCCCCAACCACGCCATCGTCGACACTGGCCGCAACGCCGTCACCGGCCTCCGTGAGGAGTGGGGTGACTGGTGCAACGTCAACGGTGCTGGTTTCGGTGTCCGCCCCACTGCCGACACTGGTCTCGAGCTCGCCGATGCCTTCGTCTGGGGTAAGCCCGGTGGTGAGTCTGACGGAACCAGCGACTCCAGCGCTACCCGCTACGACTCGTTCTGCGGCAAGCCCGATGCCTTCAAGCCCTCTCCCGAGGCCGGTGAGTGGAACCAGGCCTACTTCGAGATGCTCCTCAAGAACGCCAAGCCCCAGTTCTAAGCGGTTGGTAAGGACAATGCTGGCATTTGCGTCCGACTTGGTGATGCAGGTGAAATGACGTGGATCAAGGCTTCATTTAGGCTAAGTGACACAAGTCAATTGTAAATAAGAAGTACCTGGCTGTTCGGACCGCAGACGCTCTTTTTCCCTCCATCAAAATCTTGTACTGGAGATTCAACTGTATATAGCTTTTGTGCAGTACATACACAACTTTTTCTCACCGCTAGTCAACATATTCGTGACGAGTGCAAGTGAATGTTGTCTGATAACAATATCGACTGACTGGAATTGACCCAGCAGCTTCTATTTAGAGATTAGTGGGACTTTGGTTTGACGGTGACGGTTATACCCGCACAGAACCCGCTCGAAGGATGCAGGTGGTAGGGCAGGTGGTAGGGCAGATGGGCTCCGTGCGCTGAAGGTAAGTTACGACTGCCCGGTGTCAGGGTGTTAGCTTCCCGCAACTTCGTCTATTAAACGCGTCGCAACTGCTCGCCCTTGGCTGTATTTGTACACGAAGTAATCCGTGACTGGAAGTTGCAAAGAGCGGTGATACGTAGGACGCCTTCCTGAACGTTCGACAAATCTGATACCACGTAGTGGCCCGGATCGAGATTTCCCTGTCATCAATGAATAGGAAGCGAATAGGAAGCGGCGAAAGCCTGAATCAAGTAACTTGACTCTCCCAACACGCTGCTAACGTGAAATCGGATGATGATTAAGCCCCTCGTCTTGTACGACTTCTCTACAGTGCGTGTTTGCATCCTTGTCAGCATCCAGAAACAGGAACCCAACTGGGAACTTCTAACGCCCAAAGCTCGTAAAAAATTAAATCCTGCCTGCAAACGCCAATTCACTACACCATTTCTGCAACTATCACCATAATATTCGGTTTGTCGTGACCCTCACAACTCCTGTGAGAAGAATCCCTCTGAGCAAAATGGTGGAGGAGCGGGAGATCTCCTCGTCTAGTAGCTATGAAGAGCCCCAGGAAAATGAAGACTCCCAAAAAGGCCATCAGGGCTTCGTGAGTGATTTCCTGGCAAGGCTCGAGCACTTCACCTGGGCCAATTACACCTTTCCCATGAGCACTGGTGGCCTTGCTTTGCTGCTTGCAGAACAGACCCAGGGCTTCGTATTTCCGGGCCTTCAGACAATCGGAAAAGTCGTCTATATTTTCGACCTTGTCGTCTTCGCGCTTGTCACCGCCGCAATCACGTATCGTTTCGTCAAGTTCTCAGGCACTTTAAAGGCCTCTGTTACACACCCCACCGAAGGCCTCTTTCTAGGAACATCAACTCTCAGCTTGGCGTCCATCATCGCCGGCATTGCCCGCTATGGAATCCCCTCGTGCGGCCCGTGGCTAGTCGTGGTCTATCGTATCCTATTCTGGATATACTTCTTAATCACATTCGCGATTGCTGTTGGCCAGTATTCTTTGCTCTTCACTTCACCGCTCTTAAGAATCCAAGACATGACGCCAGCCTGGGATCTCCCCATCTTCCCGTTCATGCTCTCCGGCACAGTCGCATCTTCAGGTGCGGCGTTACAGCCACCGGATGAAGCAGTCCCTATGATAATCGGCGGCCTAACTGCTCAAGGTCTTGGGATGTGTATATCAATCATGATGTATGGTATGTATTATTCCGCATCGCAATGCTATGTTTCTCATTTCTCGATTCTCCTTGATCCTGTTGTCAGTATATGGATGCTAACGACCCCGCAGTAAGTATTGTCATTTCTTTTCTCACCTAAGATTTATTTCCCCGACATGCATAGACAGAAGCATGTTTCAGAAGTATCGAGCCCCACGGAGGACTGCTAACCTAAGCAGGCGAGCTATGTACGGCGGATGATACAATGGGGATTCCCGTCGCCGAATTCACGACCCGGAATGTTCATAGCGGTTGGGCCTCCCTCGTTCACCAGCCTTGCCATCATTGGGCTTGCGAACGACTTCCCCCAGTATTACAACTACTTTGGCGCCGACTCAGTCACGATCCAGATCCTCCGGGTCCTCGCAACCTTCGCGAGCATATTCATTTGGTCGCTCAGCCTATGGTTCTTCTGCATTTCCGTAGTGGCCAACCTTGCGGTCAGAAAGCAGTTGACGTTCCATTTGAACTGGTACGCTTACGTATTCCCGAACGTCGGATTTACGATAACGATCATTGCTCTTGGCAAGAACTTCAAAAGCTCAGGAGTTATGGCAGTTGGCAGTGCCATGACCTTATTGCTCGTCGCAATGTGGATTTTCGTGTTTATCCACCATATCAAGGCTGTCATCAACCGAGAGATCTTGTTTGAGGGCAAAGACGAGGACGTATATGTCAATGAGAAGCAGCACATTCATGTGAAGCCAAACCAGAGCGTAAGCGACATAGAGAAGCAGGCCTGATGAAACTTGCGACGAGATATCTACGTCACGCAAATATCATCTGGCCATCTACGGCCGGAATAGACCGTTCGGATAATACATTTCGCCGGCCAAATATCTTAATGATGATAACGAATGAAATGAGCTTACGATTATTTAGACTTTAAGATTACTATTAAGGGGGCGGGATTACTCAACGAGCCATGAAGACGGCTCAACGACAGGTGGGATAGGTAGCAACGCATGATATTTTAATAATAGACGTTTGTCAAGCACTTCCATTCCGATCCTACTTCTTGACTTCAAGAATCTTTACTAAATAGCCTACTTCAGAGCTCAGCATGAATTCAGCCCTGTGATCTATCATTCAAGCCACTCTAGAAACCGCACTTGTTGGCGCTGACATCAGCGCTCTTAGCGTCGACTTTAACCAGCTGCATCGCTAGACTCTTTTTTGGCTTATTTTACGATGGTCCGATTAGTGCCAACACAATCTGCCGTCCCCGTGATGCCCGGAATAGACACGGAAGTAAAGCCTACACTAGTAAGCCAGTCCTCGTTCGTCTCCTTACACCCTCACCGGTCTCAGCCCCATGGATATAATGTTGAATAGCCGTGCAGACCGCCCGCTAGGTCGGGTATGGCATACGCTTGCAGGATTTACCAAGGTGAGCGCCAAGGCCTTGGAGGATCTACTATTGTGATGAATACGAAATGCCGGACGACTATCTCGTCGCCGGCCTGCTCAGCCTTACAGCCTCATGCAACGTTCCAGCCCGCCTCAGCTCAAGTCGGCGGTCAGCTGAGCTTAGCATGGACTTAGGACTTTCCACTGCTGCCGGTCTGAGAATCCGGGGTAAGCCCACAGCTGCTCGTCTCGCTCTGTTGGTTAGATGAACGAACGACCTGTGGTGGCCATGCTCGTATAGCCTTCTTCCAGCTCGTCGACGAACGAGAGTCGAGGATGACCGGCGGAGGGAAACTCGTGATAGGATATATGATGGGGTGACATGGGGTGAGGCTTCTCCTATATAAGGAACCGATGTTCTGGGACAGATTCGACTTCGATCACTACTACCTCACTCCAACATCATCTAATACAGCATCAACCACACCGTCTCAACTACTACCCTCCAGCTTACCAGCTTTAATACAACATAATCGCTTTACCTAAGCACACTTTCACACATACATACAAAATGCGCTTCACCACCGTCGCCGCCTCTCTCGTCGTCGCTGCGGCCTCCGCCTCAGCAGCCTGTCTCGAGCAGGCGCCGGCTGCTCTCGGCTTCCCCATCAACTTCGACATCACGCCGTCGCGCCCCAACACGATCTCGTTCCAGGTGCCGCCCAACTCCGTGGGGCCCTGCACGCTGATCGCCAAGTTCCCCGACGGCTACCCGATCACGAGCACCGGGTCGGACCTGGTCAACGTGATCGCGCTGGACGGGCCCGCCCAGGGCGCCCTCGTCGGATCCCTGCGGTTCCGCGCCGGCGGCAAGACCTTCATCAACAGCTTCGCGTGCCGCGACGTCATGACCTACGAGCTCGAGATCGCCCAGGGCGAGGGCGAGGTCAAGTTCAGCGAGATCCAGGGCGCCGGCTTGTTCATGGATGTTGGCGACTGCTACTAAGCAGTCAACCTGCCTGCCTAAGGTACATACCTTAGATGCCTACCTCCCTACTCATTGGGACATCTTTGCTTTCTTGGGGTTATGGGGTCAGGTTCATTAGATGGTTCATCATAGCGTTTGCATTGTGGATGGTTTAGGATCGGGTATTCCACTGGTGTCACTCCTTTTTTGGGCTTCATTGGGTTAGACTATTGCTATAGTTCGGTTTATTAGGGATTATCAGGAATTACAATGGCTTTCATGGTTACCATATGGGAAAAGTTGCAATAGATAAGATTTTCTCTACCGCGATTTATAAGTGCATATGGTGATATAACTTGAGCTCTCTGTGTGAAAGAAAACAGCCCCTTTATTCCTGACTTCCCCATTTTTTGATTGTTCTCCATATTAACCTACCTATAGGCATTTTCGGTAATTTACCTGGTAACATAACGCGTAATACTGTTTCCAAGTTGTCGCAATATACGGAAGTTGTCCTCGTCGAGTTGATGCCACGATAGCATAATTCACGAGACGTTCGAGAACATGTTCGGTCTACTATGTCAACATTCATCTAGGTAGCCAAATGTAGGTCTCTACTTCGCAACGCACATTGGGCGAAATACCTAACATCATGTCCGCTAACAACTCAAGATTTACATCCCGCTCCAACCCGGAGTTTGATTTCTTCAAAGACCATTGGGAGCACTGCAAGGATGGCCTTATATCGAGATTCACCCTGTATCCCCCCGACTCTTGCACGTTCGAATACGGAGTGAAAGCTATCGACCCCGCAAAATACAAACACCCTCAAATTACGGAGGACTACTCGCATAAGCTCCGTCATGTTCACATGGTTGCTCCTACCATCACCGTCACAGTACCAGAAGACCAGGGCTTTTCCCAGTCCCAGATACACAAGCAAATCGTGGTGGCCGGCAGCTGGCTGCGACCGTATTCCGAGTACTACCGCATTGAGATATTCGATCGGCTCCGGGAAAAGCTCCTCGTAGTTTTGCCCACGAACGCGATGCTGCCTATAGGGCAGCGCAGTGGCCGGTTTGTACACTGGCAATGGGGCAATCGAAAGCAGCCGAACAAATACCTTAATTGGCAGGACAGGGGACTCCCGTTCTTTGACCGTGATCATGAGGAGTTTGGTTTGGCTGTCGAGCCCATCGATGAAGAAAGCGAAAACTAAGAGCACGGAGACTAGTCATTTGACTTAGATCTGTTGAGGTAAGTAGATGTAGTGCCCCTATAGGCTAATGAAATAGGGGTCATACTGTGGAATACTTAGCGTAGATCATGTTAGACGACAGCAAATAGACTACATCTGCTTGTCTGTGTGTACGTGTGAGTGTTAATGACGTGAAGTGACTGCGTAGACTGAGATAAATCCCCCGTTTCTTTTGAATCTGGTTATAATGTTGCCTTCCTCGCTTGTCTCTTTATTTCTGGTTCTCTATCACTCTGTTGTTGCCTATATATAATGTGCTTGGTCCCCATTGCTTTGTCACGAATAAAGTATTGTCTTTCAGATAATGCCACAATAAGATTATCAAATATAAGAATTGATAACATCTTTAGTTCACCGTGTGGAGATCTGTCTAGCTAGGATAATTACCACCTTGGTAGTAGGTGTCTATCTATATAAACACTCCTACCTATATAGGAAGCCGATCTCAAATATCCATGTCCCCAAGGCACATTGAGCGACAATGTTTGGCAACTCAGAAACGGAATTTACCCCCTGGGATGATGTCAAGTTCTTACTTAACTATTGGGAGCAAAGAAAGGCGGACTTTTACCTGGGCCTCAACCTATACGAACCGTACCGCGTGGACGCAGAGAGAGCGGCCCAGTCCGATCAGCCCAAAAACCTCGACGACATTCCGGGAGAGCTCGTAAACTACATACGGAACTCTAAACGGATGGTCTCCCCTAGAATCAAAGTACGCGCGCCCGATTCGTTCACCAGTACTGACTATTCTCGCATATACGAACGAGTCATATACGCCGGCCAGGCGCTGCGACCCTATTTCGGTTACTTCCGCATCATGATAGTTGCGCGGGAGGGCGCGAAATCGCTTTGCATTGGTGCCAGATACCCTTTGCTATCCACAGATGAAAGCGGATGCGGGCCTTATGTCCACTGGAGATGGGGCGATTGGGAGCACCTGGATAGGTTTCGAGCAGATCCACTCGCGGCGTTGAGGAATCAGTCCCGCGACGGGCTTCCGCACCAAGACGGCCCGGGGCTAGATTGGGGACGGCCTGTAGGCCAACCTCTTCCGGAAAACGACTCGAGGAGTCAAGAAATCGCTGCTCTGGCTGACGAAATTATGCGTTCCTGCCGACTTGCCGAATCAGAACCGCTAGATAATAGTAAATAAACAGGGTTTGCCTGCATATGTGTTTGAAAATCTTAGAAGCCTTCACGATGTGATGTAGTATGGTGTAGAACAAGTCAACCCCTATTAAGGTTAGTCCTCGAATGTCGGGAGTGTCCACCCTCTATTCTTCCATGTCCTTACACTCGTCACAAAAAAGGGGCATACTCTTTTAAACTTCAAATTCTTTTGTATTATAGAAGCCTGCAGAGCACGACTTCCTTCCGGTCCAATTACGAACGACCGTCAATGGTATCAATACCGCACGTTTACCTTCGACTCTGTAAGCGAAGATCGTTTATACGACAAAGGAAAAATAAATTCGCTCCGCTCCTTTCCCTTCCGTCCCCTTACTGCACACGTTTCCCCTGCATTTTAAACCCCTATTCCGCGATCTGAAGACTTCTGGGGTATATTCTAAATAGTACAGAGAGAATTTTCTTCTGATGATACAACAGACAGAGGGTATTCTAAAACATAAGAAAGAGCAACGCCGTCTGTGGTCTCAACTATCCCAACCAGTATATGCTTCCATTATAATAACCGAAGACAGTCGTGAGTTCGTAGCATCCAAGAGGGGCCAGGCTGGCTGGCAGCTTAATTGTATGGCGAATATCTCAATCAGCATCGAATGCGTGGTTTCTTGGCTGTGGGCTTACGGCGCCACTACCGCTTACGCTGGCCGTACCGGAGAAGTAGCTCTGGTCGATGCGGAAGATCCAGTCAAGTTTCTCGCGTTCATTGCGAGCTGCAAACAACCACGTGTTGTCCGTTCCATAAACGGCAAATACGCCTGCCTGCAGGCGCTCGCTTAGGCCGCCGAGGCTGGGACCCGAAGACCTTGAAGTTCCAGACCAGATGGTCGAAACGGTCCGACCCGACGGTGTTCGGCGATGGCCTGGCTGGAAGTTTCCATTGGTGTTGCCATTCGGTGGTGTGAGTAGTCCATCCGGTTCGTCATCGTGGCCGTTGAACAGCGCCAGAATCTCCGGCTGACTATCGACCCTTGAATTGCGAAGACTGACAATAGCCACTTCATCTCCATCGGTAGCATTGTGGATGTGTAGATATGGTCGCCGGAGTTCCACAAACCTCTTGATCCATTTGCTATAATCATTATTTGGAACCAAAAGATATCCTCCTTTTAGCACGTTCGGATTCTTTGGGACGCGAATGATAGTAGAGATTAATCTGGGTGGCGTAACTGACTCTGGCGCACAACCGTCTGAAGGAGGTGCTGTGTTTGCTGGCCCAAGGATACGAAGTAGAGGATCCGGATGTCGCGACCAGAGCTTTAGGCATTTGTTTAGGATGAGAGTTTCATGCTCATTGTACTCTGGTTCTTGAGGCTGAGTGGGCGGCTGCTCTACCGGTTGTTCAGGTTGCTCTGACGGCTGTTCGTTTTGTTCCTCTTCGGCGGATTCCGGCAGCTTCGGCGTTGATGGTCGCGATGTCTCCGGGGTGTCATTAAGAAGCGCGTTGATTGAATCTTGATCGTCATCGTGGGCCTTGAGGCCTGGAGATACATCGCCATCAGACGGGTCCTCATCTTCCTCGGGCTTATTCTTTGGCTCTGGTAGCCCAATTTTCTTGAGAAAGAGTTGGGCAGCTGCGATTTCGGTGATGCGCATCTTCTTCTTTCGTGCCGCAATGTAGTCGCCTATAAGCGAAACTCCCCTTGGGCCCCAGTTACTTAGATTTTCTTCGCCCTTTACATAGTCATGCTGACTGTTCATTCTCCATAGGTCACCAACTCGCTTAATCGGCGCTGGTCGCATGCTTAGAGTGAAGATGGCCGTGGAAGAGTGTACGATCCTAACGTGCTGGAATAGAGACGAAAGCATTGACGTTTGGCGGACGAATGTCCTTCCCAGAATTTGGCAGTAGACATTGGTAGAGAACTTCATCGGCTCGGCGAGATTATCAGCAGTTATGTCCCAGGAGAGAGTCATCTGAACCTTGTATTTGTCCGCAGTCGTTCGATCTAGCAGTAGAGAGTTGTGTAAACTGGAATCCCACTGTCCTGTAATAGTCATGCTTCGTGTGCCATTGGCGTTTTGGCGGAATGTTGGTTTTGCGCTCAGTCTTAAGGGGATATCGGGTGCTGGAGAACCCAAATCGGGATTTTTGCCAGCATGATCGACGAGCTCAATCCTGCCAATTCGAACAGAGCTGATATCTTCCCACGGCAATGCGTCCCCTGAGCTGTGTGTAATATTAATTGCGACTCGCCTCTGGAGTCCTTGATGTAATTGGAAAGTGCCGGTATCTAGCTCACTTGTCTGTGTTACTTCCACAGGGACATACTCTCCATTCTCATTTAACTCAAGGATCTGGATGCGGGCTAGCAGGTCATGCTTCTCTTCAGTGTAGAACTGAGATTCGTTAATCCGAGCACCCTGAGATTTGCGGTCAGAGTTAGGGGTGGAATCGCGCATCTCATCCCAGCTCAGCAACTTATCAAGATGCATAGCGGAAACTTTGGCGAATATAGCAATTCTGAGGTTAACATCTCGTGGCCCAAATAATGGGACGCTCATGCTGTGAACGCTGTCGAATCGTATCGGGCCTTCGTCAAAATCTTTTATCATCTGAGTGGTAGTAACACTGTCCGAGACACCGGGGATAAATAATTGAGCATGTACGTCGGTTCCCTCTCGCTCAGCGAAGCCAACCATGTCGTGCATAACGACATTGTACTTCAAAGTGCTTGATGGAGCTCGAGCGCTGGATGGTTCTAGGGAAACTTTGATGATCCCAATAGCATGGGAGGTGTGAGGGGAGAGGACATCCAAAGTAAAATCTTGAACTCGGCTGTCGAAAACAGCTCGAAGAGGGACATCAACCTCGCCGACGAGAGAATACTCTGGCATGCAGTTCTCGACAAACGGGTTGTCTAGCTTAAAATGCTGAGAATATTCTGGCTGGTCGAGGTACTGATGCATCTGACGCATTTGCCGCACGCGATCGTAAAGTTTCTCTATACTCCAAAGATGGACAACAGAGTTCTTGTAGTCGACGACACGAATTCCTACGCACGGCTTTTGCGCCTCATCAAGAGCTAAGTCCTCCCCTTCACTAGGTACGTCGTTCAGTACCATGTCGTAGGAAGAGCAGCGGGCGTGGCCAACGTCTATAACAGTGAACTGGAAAACGACATTTTCCCCTAGCTCTTCGCTCATGATCTGCGCCTCCTTGAGGGTAGCTGCATGTTGCAGAACAGCCTCGGCCATTTGGACATAGTGTCGACTTCTCCAATGCCTAATGACCTTTTTGGCTTTCTCAATCTCCTCTTCGGATAACTTCGGTTTCGCTTTAGGTCTCTTAAGTGGATCCAGCTTCTCAATCTTAGCCTCGAATTCTTGCTTCTGGACTTCCAATTGCTTCTGCATGTCGGCTTTTAGCTGCGTCAGGGTTTCCTCCATCCTAGCCTTTTCCTTTTTGATCTCTTCTACCTCTACATTAGCTGCCTCGGCGCTCTTGAGTTGTCCCTGATATTCCTCCTTCTGCCTCTCCAACTGGTTCTGCATATTTTCTCGTATCTCTTTGAGGCGATCGTCTGATTCGCCGCCCTTCGGAGTGGAAGGCATCGTGAGCGCCGTATCCAGCGAGAGGTTATCGATTGTACCAGTTGACATATATTTCTCTCTGATGGGATAAGAGGTGTTCGACTCTAGATCCTCGTCTCCTTCACGATCATTGACACGCTCTGCTCTTGCACGTTGGACGTCTTCAAACAACGCGTTGAGTTCTTCGTCGGTTAAGCTCTGGAGGTTTTTATCTGTCCCAAGAATAGCACCAGCGGCTTCTCGTCGCGCGAATGACCAATCTGAATCTCGCCCGTTTCGATACGGAGAGTCTGGGCGGCTCTCAGCGAACTCAGAGCCAGCTTTGCTCACAGACCGTTCGTGACCTGGTCGCGGGGAGGGTGAAGTACGATCCAGAGTTTGCAATTGGCTCGCGGTGACAGATTGACGAAGCAAACTTTGTCGGTTCTCGTCTCTCTCCGCGCGAGCTTCCATCGGGTGATTGAATCTAAATATGTGAAAGTCGCCCAGAATGACTCGATAACCAGAGTGTAACCTTGTTGTCTCTGTGACACGCTTTCCGTTGACCATAATAGATGCGCCTTCGTGCGGCGTTACCGTAACAGTACCATCTGGAGCATTGTCAAAATAGCAATGTTCATGAAGGATTCGAGTACCGTTGAGACGGATATTTGCCTGGTGTTCCGAGTTCGAGTCCACGTTCCCCACCGTGGTCTTGCCCGGTTTGAGGTTGTAGACCAGACATTCCGCAAGAAGGGGGTCATCAGACAAGTTGACCAAATGAGGCATCTTTTTCGGAGTGTGCAATCCTACAAATCCCTTCTCGATACTAATACCAAGCTCCTCGAGGGCGGCTTCTCGCTCCTTGTGGATCTCTTCCGTCTTTTGAAGTTTCTGCTCCCAGGTCTGGTTGAGATCGGTCAAGAGTTTCTCGCTTTGGCTTAGCTGCTCAGCAATTTCCGCCTTCGATACCTTCTTGACAGTACCGTCGGCTTGGGTTATGCTAACGATCTGCTTCTCGAGAGGTGTGCCCTCGGCATAGACTTCTTCTGGCGGGACAGCAGAGCCGCCTGTACCGCCACTCGCGCCACCTCCTAGTTTGCTGCGCAATACCGCTAACTCTTCTTTCAACTCCCTAATCATGCGAGCATTTGCATCCTCGTTGACGACAGCGTGGTTCTTGATTCGCTTAGCAGAGTCGGCATATCGTAGAGTACTTAGAGTTTCGTCGTAGTTAATATCAGCCGGACTAATTGCTGCAATCATAGCAGTCATACTGTTACCACCAAGTGAGTCCTTCAAAAGCCACGTCAGAACACTATCTCGATATGGGACAGTTCCGCCCGGCCCTTTCTTTTTCTTTCCAGTTGAGAGATCAGCCAATGCCGCAATAACACGGCCAAGCGTCGAGAGGGACCTGTTGATCTCAGCACCTTCCTTCAGTCGAGCACCTGTGGCACCCGTCGACGTTGCTCTCTCCGAACCAGCCAAATCGACTAAACTAATTTTGGCCTGCTTCTCCATCTCCATCTTTGTCTCGGCATCGTACTTTTTCTGGGTGAGCATGAGCGTGAAAACAGCGTGACTTCTACTGGACGTTTCGTTCATGTTTGTTGCGGCAACTGTTCTTGCTTTGTTACCCTCGTCCATGAGGTTCTCGATCTCCTGGAAACTGCTGACCACCAACTTGGCGAGATCCTCCACATATGGACCAGTCGATGGGTGTTCTCGGACTTTCAAATTGCCTTTAGTGGATGGATTTAACAGATCTCGTACCCTTTCGTTGTAAATTTCGAGATACGACACCTCGACAGTACACCTCGTTGTTTTGTCTTTCTGCAACTCTTCGATTCTCTTGAACATGTCCTGGCAAATATTTGGTATAATACCAGCATCTTTTCCATATCCCATCATGGAATACGATTTACCAGAACCCGTCTGCCCATAGGCAAAGATACAGTTGTTGTAGCCTTGGAAGGCATTATCCAAAAGGGGTCTTCCAAGATCGTTATGCAGATGTTCTTGGCCAGCGTAGTTCGGGTCATTTTTGTTGAAGGACCAGTACGACCTGTCAAAGGCAAATGTTTTTACTGAGTTGTCCTTTGAACCTTTGGGGCCATGAGCAGCTTCGGCAGGTGGCGTGAGAATGGTTTGGTTCTCCTTCATTTCAACGATACATTTTGACCCACGGTCAATTTCTGAACGAAGTCAGTATTAATCTGGGTTTGGCAGAAGGGCTTTTCTGGGCTATTCCCAGTTCTAACCGCTTGATAATGAATACACTCGTACCTCTACTGTTGAAGGGCCGGACCCTCACCACCACCTTAATGTTTCCTCCACCAGCGGGCGCCATGGCTGATAGACGAAGGCGATACCTTCCTGTCTACTATAGCTATAAATCGGGTCTCAGGTAAAGCCGAGGCATCCGACAGACGAGGCGCGCACGACGGGGTATAACGGGGACGTGTAACGTAAACTTGGCGTCGCTAGAGCTCTCGGAGCCGATCGAAGTTTTCGCAGTAAAAATCGCAGTCGGGTAACCTGTTTAACTTTATATTTCCAACAAATCCTACTTTCACAACAGCGTCGAACACTCATTCATCGTCCCCTTTGTTACGCAGGGATGGCTGCGAATACCGAGTCCGTGATCCCCGCAGAAACACCCAGCCCCAAGTGGCGGAGAGGCGTGGAGGCGTGAAGGCACGGAGCAGTCGACAAAGAGCAGCCACCCGGCTGCGCGTCGCTGTAGAACGTAGGTGGTGATGGACAAATCGTATGGAAGACTCAGTGGGGCGCACAGAAGGTTTACGGAGGTCACAGAAGTCTGTCTATCGCTGAATCTCGGGCGTTGTCGCGGAGATGCCTATTGAAATTTGGTTGGTGGGTTCACGGTCAACAACTTGATCGTTAAAGAGCAGATGGGGACGCGATTCGCGACCGCCACCTTATCATTCGTCGCATAAAGGGATAATTATGGGGAAACCGCCAAGAAATTCACGTGTCAACATGATCAACCCACCAGGGTAGGTTAGGTACTTAGTACCTAGCATGACTCAGCTGCCAGTCCCTATCAGGCAGTTGCAGTCAGCTGACACTCAGAATCAGGTCACACAGCCGGGAGCTCATCTACTGGAGCTACGTGCTCGCGAGGCTCGGGCTTCAACATGCAAAAATGATTCAGAGCCTGACGGATAGCTACAGTGACCGAACATCCGTGGACATTCCAATCATCGCAAGGCTTCACATCAAATTGCAACTTTTATTATTCTATATACCCCTGATAGAAGAGCCTGATAGAGTGTCTACTTCAAGCCTAGAATTCTCTGTACCTGCCCTTTGGTGGTTGACGGGTAGAAGTCTTTACTCTGCTCGAATGTCTTCAGCGCCAGGTCCCTATCCAGCTCATTCAGCTTCCTGTACAGCGGCTTCAGGAACTTCATGCGGCCGATGGAGCCTAGAAGCTCAACTATGCCAGGGAACTCCTGTTTGTCCTGAGCAAGGAGAGAGATGACATAGTACGCCGTTTTTAGCTCGACGTTCTTAGAGGAGCTAATCTTGTACGTAGTTCCCAGTAGATGGGATCTCTCGGCGCTCAGAGGTTTCGGGAAGTTCTGTACCGTCTGCAAGAAGACAAGCGTCTGGTTTGCTGTAAACGACTCGATGTCCTTGGGGCTCGGTTGATAGGTCTGTGATGAGTTAGCTATCTAACCTGAGATTACAGCCGTTTTATTGGCTAGATTAGGCGAGGCTCCTTACGTCGTCCTTCCACTTCTCGGCTAGCGCAAGGCAATTGTCGACATAAGCCGTGTTGAATTCGGGTTTCGGTGGCAAGCCTGGCTTATAGAATTTCTCTTCCCAAGGGATCTGGGCAATCTTCTCCTTGATTTCCGCGTTACCGTAACCCTCAAAGAAGTCTAGGAAAGTCTTCTTGAATTCAAATGAATCCAGAGACTTATTGGCCCACGTCTTGAAATAGTGCGGGATGAATTTGTCGAAGTGTTCTCTTCCAACTAATCGGTCGAGGTACCAGAGGAAGTGGAAGCCCTTCTCGTAGGGGATTGTGCTAAAAGCATCCTCCGGGTCTACCCCTTTATGACTAATAATGAGCTTAGTGAACTCATGATCAGCCCCTAATACCGAGACTGAGTCCTCAAGAGACTTCCAACCAATAATGGCCGAGAAATCAAACTGAGCATCACCGTGGACGGCGGCACCGATACGGCGCTCAAGGTAAGTAGTCCATCCTTCATTCAGCCAACTAAAAATCATGTTAGCCCCTCTTGATGAAGGGGTCATTAGTGGTCATACTTACAAGTGCTCCCAGGATGCGCAACCAACGAGATTACCACTCCAGCTATGGCTCAGCTCGTGCGCAATCACATCAACATTCTGGCGGTCCCCACTGATGATCGTAGGAGTAGCAAAAGTGAAGATCGGATTTTCCATCCCTGGGTACGATTGTAAGTCGATGGAACCCTTAATCGCATTAAGAAGTAACTTGGAACCTTACCTCCATATGCGAAACTCGGGGGCAACACTAGTACGTTGTACTCCCCCCATTGATAATCGAAGACCAACTTCTCCGCCACTTCGATGAACTTGTCCATGTCTGCCTCAAGCTCCCATTTTGCGGCCTCGATGGCCTCCGGGCCAGTTGCAACCACAGATCGCTTCCCAATGCGCGCAGTTGCAAGATCTCCCGAAGCTAGCGCAAATAGGTATGAGGGGATAGGAACCTTTTGCTCGAAGCGGAACAGCTTGTCACCATCTCCAGTGCCATCCGAAGGCAGGGGCACTCCACTTGCCACCACGGGTAGAGGGGAAGTGATGTTGAAAGTGAAGGTTGTCTTGACATCCGGAGTATCTTGACACGGGAAGATGGAACGGGCTAGAATAGCTTGGCACTGCGAGTAGACATACGGGTGCTTCTTGTTGCCGGTTTGAGCTGGGCTCATCCACTGCAAGCCGACGCAACGTTCGGTGGTCTCTAGGGTGATATCCAACTTGACAACGTCGCCCTGGGGTACTCCATCCGGCACGGAGACATGAAGTGGAGCGCCGTATGGCTCAACTCGGTCCTTGACAACCCATTCTGAATCGGCAGAGTTGAGCTTGACCGATGAAATGGAGAGGTAATTTGTGTCGAGGATGATCTCGCGACTCTCCTTGTTCGTCAACGACTCCAACTCCAGGAGGACCGAGCCTTCTAGGCGCTTCTTCTCAAAGTTGACCTTGAAGTTCACGGTTGTGTGCTTGGTGCCCCATTCGCCGTAATTGGCAAGGGTGTTGGGGTCGCGGGGCGCCATGGCTCTTCTTGGGACGAAACTGAATCGTCGCAAATGGAGGTGCACTAGCGAGGACCTCGAGGGACTCAGTTGGCGGATGGTGAGCTGGATGTTTATCCTTCTCAATAGAAGACTACCCCTCACGAAGCTATTCGGGTCTCTCATCGAACTGGTGCTGACAAGAGTCAGCCGCCTGCCGAATTAAGCTACGCACCCACAGTGAGATGTAGGCAGTTGTACGTGGACCCGTTTCTTCGTTCGCTGTTAAACACCCAAGCGGGGCTTAAACGGCTTGTTCCACTGGTCCTAAAAGGCGTGATCCCCCGAGGAAAACCGCCTGCAAGCCCTGAAAGAGAGGAGTTTAACTCTTTACATTCATATATTTGCCAATTGAATTTCCGACGCCGAATATGTACATATTAGGTATATGAGCTTTATTCAGTACCTAGTATTGACATTCATGGATCTAAGCAGCCGTCCAAGATGATCCCCCTTGAACCTCTTACATCATGGTAAATGCAGCCATCGACAATAAAAATAAAAGCATAACCGACCATGGCGAAGAGAAACTTGGAAATCAAGATAACTAGCATTGTATGTAGATGTTAGCTTACTTAGGTAGGTGGAAAGGCTGAAACGACGTTTCTTCATGGCTTAGGGTTGTGGCTAGCTGGTTGACCTGCATCAGATCCATGCAAAACGGCTTCCCGCCCTGAAACAAACCAGCTAGCTACCGACTAGGTAGATAACAAGCCGCTTTTCCCTCTTCCCAGTTCCGGAAGCAGGTCGAGGATTCCGTTTCCTGGCAGAGATGGGACGAAAATGCTCCTCAGGGTCTAGAGCGTCCAAAACGCGGGAGCGAGTGCCTCCCCCAACTTCGCGACCCCAGGAGCGAATCCTCTGCTATACGTAATGGGATCTATGTGATGGTGCACGCTTAATACTCGAGCTCTATTGCGGAACGCGGCATCTGAGCTCACTGGGAACAGGGGACCTCATGTTTCACGAATTATATCGAGGAATTGAAGTTGTTGGTAATTCTTCCCAACACCGCAATGTCAGGATTCGAGGGGTGAAGCACGCGAAAGTGGGATGGCAATGATGTTTCTCGCTTCTGCTATGGCGGCACGTTCTAGGTAGCACTCGAGAGCTTCAATCCACGTGCTAAGCCCCTCAATCCCTCCATCGAAGGATGATGGTGAAGTTGGTGACAGTGCTCCGGCGCTGCCTCGGTGATTGTGCTTGCTCATCGCTGGCTGACTGGCACTGTGACCATGCGCGATGCCCACTGCGTTTGGTAAAGATATGTTATTTTAAGGTCCCAGGGGAGCCCCGTGCTTTGGATCTTGGCATCCATAATGCAGCTTTCAGCACAGTTTTTTTTTTCGCGATAGCTTCTTGGCAGAATGCACGCTGCGCAGCATTGACTTCAAACCATCCAGGTCGGGAAAAACCAACTGCTCTCAGACCTCGTTCTGATTGTTTTCGTGCATATGTCTACCTCAATCAGTGATATTCACATCTCCCATATGCAGTCCTGTTATCGTGAAGAAAAAGGAAATAGCCGGAATTTGGTGCATAATTCTAATGTTTGAAAATTTGATTGTGCCTGTCTAAATTGACGGGCACAACCCGTGCTTAATGGCCTGTATTAAGTTTCGACGACGATGGCGACGAATGAGACTTTTCCACATTGGTTGACCGTCGCTTTCTCCTTGCGGCTCTATCAAGATTGAATTCGAAGCCTGGAAAACTTCCAAGATTCTAATTAATATGAAATGAGGGGTGAATCCTCTAAAGAACTGCGGGCGATGTTCGAGTGCATATCATGCATTATGCGTCATGCGTAGGTATCTAGGGTAGGTGATTATACTTATGTGCAGCAGGCAAATCTTGCCCCCTTCCCCAACCCAGCAATTAGAAAAATCTCCGTTTTTCGTTAGGTCATGTGAGATACACTAGGTGTATCCCATCCATGATATCTTGTCTTGCTCGTGGACAGTGGGAAAGGGGTTCGCCGGCACTCTAGCTCACGGGCGGGGAGTCTAGGGATCAGCCCGGCGCAGCGTACCAACAACGGCACTCAATTATTGGGGTAGGTAAGAAGACGGTCTGGATAATCACCGACATGCGTATAATTGCCGTCCTTTGATATCGAGCAGCAGAGTTCCGCAAAGTCATTGTAACCACGGAAATCCCTTTCGAATCTTGGCGTTTGCTTATATGTGGAGGTGTTAAGTTTGACGTAGACTTTCTAGCCGGAGAATTCTCAACAGACGTGTTCTAGCCTCGCTCCTAATCGAGTAGAAGCTTTTCTGGTTTGGATGGGAAAGACGAGGCACTGGTGAGGTTGGTCCTGAGGCCGGAAATGAAGTCTGACTAACAGCTTGACAGCCCTGCTAAATTGCCATGTGGTTGTTAGTTCGCATTAGTGGATCTCAAGGCTTCAGACGTGGGGAATAAGGCCATCCGAGACTTGCTCCTAGGTTGGATTCATGACGATCGGTTGTTCAGGTCTACGGACTTGATCCCCGATAAGGCTAGAGGAGCCATTCATTTACGCGAGCAATGTTGGGACGCTCTACTAATATGGCTATCTGGACTGTAGCCTCTCAATTTCGCATATCTGGATTGACATCGACCTGAAGTAAGCTTAAAGAGTTGATCTTATGCTAGAATAACCTTCTATGCCGACCTTGCCGGCCTCAACTCCGCATCCGATAATACACTCTAGCTTCAAGCCCAATGAATCCCGCCGCGCTTTAACTGTATTGTTTGAATGGTGTCGAGCTCGACCACGCCCCGCTGAAGCGAATCCAAAATAGAGACTAATCGTAAGTGTCTAAATGGAACCTACACAAGCTCAACCGGCAGTGGTCAGTAACTCCTGCATACCCCATCTAAATGATCTGCCTACTACGACTTATTTATTGTCTCGAATCCTCGGGGAATTTTTGGTGGAGAAGAATCCGAAGTGTCGTGCTTCGTTGCAAAAAGATCTCGACGACTTTTCAAGCTGCAAGTATATATCAATGCTATTCGATCTGTTGCTGTTCAGGTTCAATACTGCACATCTATACGCTACAACTGCAGAAAGACGAGGTTTACAAGATCTGCGACAAGTAAACTGAGGATGGAAGCCGTACATACCCGTAAACTAAAAGGTCAAAGAGTCGCTGACGTCGTCATCCCTTGTGTGACGCTATGATGAAGATTAATGCGACTGCGATGCCCCCCTGGAAAGAATCCATATATGTATTACCTACCATCCATCGAAAGTCAGAAGTCTGGGAACGAAAACTGCACGCGAGCTGCTCGGGTACTTACAGTAGTGTATGTTAAATTTAGCGAGATAGGCCACAACTGTGTACAAATTTTTACAGTGGTGGTGGCGGAGCATTAGAAGGCCTCCTCGATTTCCTTCATGTTCCACAGCAGAGGTACGGTTCTACGCGGTAGGTTTCTGTACCTGAAGACCTCAAGGGACCCTAGGAACGGAAAGAGGCTTGCTAGGGGTCCCCTGTCCATATCGGTGTATTTTATCGGCTAGATCCCTTAGTGCCCAGTGATCAGTCAAGATCGCAGTTTTTGCTCCAGGTCCAGTGCCATGGCAGGCGGGAAATGTGATCATAAAATCCGACTTAAGCCCTCCTCAACGTTTTTGGAGGGTTAATCTCAAGCTTCATAATCCAGCGTATAAATATCTGCTTTAACACTATAGTACATAGTATGAGGATCGTAATGTCATCTTTTCTCGGCAATTTGCGATTTCGAACGATATCGTATTATAGCGACGAACTTCATTGGCTACATTCTGGGCTGTTCGCTACCTTTCCAAATATGGAAGGGTACGGGAACACTAATATGTTGTACATTTACCTAACAGAAGATGTGACAGCTCCGCCTTGCCTCAGGTAGAGCTGGTCTATGTTCAGCTGTAAAGCAAACCCATTCTAGCGCCTTTAGGACGTCGGCGGATATAGCACTTTTCGAAGGCCGAGATTTTCTCGCTGTTCGCCACGCTTTCTCGCCGACAGCTGATTGCTTCGACAACATTAGGTCCTTAGCTCGAAACGTGGGCGACAATTGATCTTCCCGACCCTTAGGGCTAGCCGAGTTCGGATGATGTTGCGGACTAGTTTGAGTCGGAGCAGAAGCTGTCTCAGCCTTTTCTAGACGCCGGCAAGGTGGTCGAATCCTACCAGACTCGTTTGTCCTATACAGTAATGACGCACATGTTAATGGTTTTCTAATTGTTTCGAAAAGCCGGACTTTTGACACACATTCTTTGTAGACTACTCAGCTTGCGTCACTCTTGAGCGAACACTGGAGAAGAATATGTCGATCATGTAATGGGAAACATTATGCGCTTCCACGTTTTTTCTCGTAAATCACTGCATGCCAAGAAGCAGGTCAACTTGCTTTAAGACTCGAGCGGTTACCCAAAGCGGCACGGCCGGTTATGTCACTCGCCTTTTGGTGACAGCGGCACTGCACATATCTGAAAAGGGGGCCAGATGTAAGACGTACTTCGTCCCCCCACCCGCTACAAGGAAAAGACCCCTGTTCGTCTGATAGGGTACATAAATACAGCGGATTCTTGTTACAGAGGCGAAAAGCTGAACGTAGGAATACAGAAGAGCAAGCGTTTTGATACTGGGTTGCCTCTGTCATAGTAATACTTGAAGCAACGAATAAGACATTTTGAACTGGAGGGAATCTCTGTACATAGCAGCCATATTCTAAAAATATTTATTAGAAGCGGCAGATGATCGACTCTGTAGGCAGGAAAAGCGAACATTACCATGAATTACAAGGTCAAGGTCAAGTTTGATAACGCGCCATAGTGAACCTATTCCCTTTTGAGGGTCGGTTACAGCAATACCCAGTAACGGTGTTACGCACTGACACTTAACCAAGCACGGATGACAACCGATTAGAAACATTGAGCTTATTAACGAGATACCCGTATTTGAGGGCTATTCACTTCTCGGTGAGGAGGTAACTATCAAATATTACTATAGCGGAGCGCAAGCACAGTTACTTCAGATCAACTTATGATACCAAAGCCGGCCTAGACTTTGAACAAGATCTGTACCTACCTCATAAAATGGCATTGATTGCCAAATATGGATGTATGCCTGCCTATACGGTACCCTGTTTCCTATTTGATCATTACGCCAATACTATCTCTTGACATGAAATGCTACAGCTAAGTCTAGTACACCTATCTCGAGTTAATATATAAGTGAACTATTAATATTTGAGTATCGGTAGATGAACCCCAGTATTACCATGCAGAGTCGGATCTAGATCACCTGGTTCTCTACTTATGCCGTGATAATATGTAACCCTCTAGATATCAGAGGCTACAGGTTGATACTAAAGTCAATACACCACGCAACCTCTAGGTCTGTAACAACTAGCTACTCAACTCTGCATTCATCCCCATCCATCCCAGTAAGCAAGTGGAGGAACTTAGGAGGAACGGCTCGGAAGTTTGACAGGACTACTCAAATGGGAAATATACGCTGGCGTCACACGACAGCATCGGAGGTTTTGGCTCTTGAAAGTTTACAGTCGTGAAGCTATCTACCTTTTGATCTATCTTGTGGCCATACACGTTTCGTCGCCATATTCATATGATGATGATCCTCCTTACCTCGTACTCTACCCTTCTGTTCATGATTGTCAACCTCTCTGATGCCTATCGATGACAATGTGGCTAACATGCACGCGCAATCCTCTGATCCCACAAAATCTGCCGGCAAGAGAGCTGCAGAGCTATAAGCCATTACGTACCTAATCTTAGTGCCCGCTTCCACCAACGGCTGTCGTGCATGTTGCATGAGTGGTCACATACATGAGTTATCTAGGCTCATCTAGATGAAGCAATCCAAGGGTTGTCAAGTCTGAGATCCCGAAGATGGATTCTGTCTTGACCAGAAAGGACTGGATCGCTTAGGCGTGGACTTGAAGTCTACTCGAATGGATATATCCCCCAGCTTGGCTATTGGACACTCTTGTGCTTGGATCCTCAGAACATACTGACGCCCGGTCCCGTCTTTGCATGCGACTATAATAAATCAAGGCATTCACCTTATAAATTGTCATAGCGACAATTAAAGCTGCATATGCGCCAACGCAATATCCTGTGATAAACAAGCCGGTGAGAGAGACATAAGAGCATCTTCCCCGACTTCTGCAGTTGCGATGTCACCGTCTCCGCAGATCAATATCCAGGTGCATGCATACCAGGTAGGTACTGTTGCCGCCGCCCTCGGGTATTTTGGTAGGATTTCATCTAGTAGGCCTACAAGCATATGCGGGCTGACGGAAACGATTTCGTGCAATTAACAGAATTTCTCCACATTCTCGGAACTTGCCCGTATCACACACACTGCCTCGTTTCAACTCCTTCGGAATTGGAAGAGCTTGAGATTGTGTTTATCCTACAGCACGCGAATCACGTTTGACTGTTAGTCCTTTGACTCTTGCTTATTTCCGGCTGGAGGTGATGTTTGGGAAGACCTCGAGTTATCAACCAAAGAATTTTGACAGGTCGTCCTCTGCTTGCAGACCCAGCCAGTCGGGTCTACCCAGGCTGCCAGGGCGAATATCTGGTGTGAATTGGCATCCATTAAGCTTATCAGTCGCTTATTTTTGGCGTCCTCTAGCTTTCCAAGATACGTGCCGGTACCACTTATGGCTAGCTTTAACGAGCCGCCTACGTCCGTTTAGGGGGGCCCCCGTGGCCGCAATACAGTGAGATACAGTGAAGTTGAGCTGTTCGACGTTGTCTTCCACAGCTGCGTCACAGAAAAGTTCCCTTCGTTTCAATTAAGCAGCGTTTAGAAGCTTCGGCTATTAGCAAGCATCGCTATATTGAACCGCCCGTCTCCCCCTGTTCCTCAACCATGGTTTGTAAGATAGCCATGGGTCATCCCTGCATGGCCAGGGTCAAAGCTCTACCCACTCAAGCTACGGTGACCCTGTCAAGGGCTTAAGCGGTTTCACCTCCTTGTCGGAGCAGCATTCTCAACCTCCACCAGTCTGTTTCTCGATGTGTCTAAACCCTTTTCCGCAGCCTGCCCCGATCCTGAGTGCGGATACCCTCATCAACCGCTGTTGAAACGCTGCCTTGCTGTCGAGGTGAGGTCGCTACAGCTGTACGTGCGGCATCGTTGGGCCAGGTCGTACCTATGTATTGTCCAATACCATACGTGCTGCATGCAGCAGTATCATGTCTCGCTCCTAAGTGGAGGTTGCATCCCAAGTCCCCTGATGCATTTGGCCTAACAAAATCCCCTTATTCGCTTCGCCTATACGCACATATTAGAGAGCTGGTACCGACTATACTTTACGTATTAAGGCCATGCATGTCCTGTTTCCCTGTCTCTCCGTTTCTCTCCATAAGTCTATTACATTATGTCTATCAATATGAAAGGCAGGGCTGTCTCTTAAGTGTTTGCATATTTCTATCATGCAGTTTCGTCGCTCTCGACATAACCGGTTTTTTCACTGTACTCTTATATGACTTCCCACCCTTCACTTGGCCCGTCTATCATCCACATTGGAGAACTTTATTTCCCTTCCTTGTTTATAATAATTCTTTAGCCTGGTTTGTGATTCACCCGGGGACCCCCGTCACAGGTCCAATGGCCCATATAGCTGCCTGCATGGTCGACAGCGATGGTGAAAGTGGTAGCCTCAGGAGTTATATAGTAAATGCCTTTTCCGCACAAGCTTCTACCGATTCGGTATGACTTCAGCCCTTCTGGTTCAAGGCGAAGCTATCCAATGCCCCAGCTAACTAACATCACGGTACAGTTGTCGTCGATCAGCTCATCTGAAGAGAAGAAGCCATTTGCTTGGAGGATGCAGAACCCGGAGATTCGGAAGTACCAGCTGTTCCCGAGAGAAAAACAGCTCCCACCAGTCACTAGCGGGAAGCAATTGGACCCCGAGCAAGCCTTCGCAATGGCTATGGGACAGGCAGACAAAACCTCCGTAGCGAACGGACTTCGGATGCGCATCAAGGAGCACAACTTAACAAGGAGGAGGAAAATCAGCGTTCCCGAGTTAGGTCCTATGACGACGGTACAGGAGGTTGCTATGGACTCTCGTAAGTAGAGCTAATAGCTGATACATGCCCTCCTACTAATTAGTCTTTAGCAACAATTCCAGGCCGGCCTGCATTGCATGAACGGTCCATCAGCTCTCCTGTCAATTCCTGGCGCCAACGCCACGTTCCAGAGACTGGTAGCTCCTTGAAAGAAATCGTGGATGAAATGGCAGAAATATCTATTTCTGAAGATATGCAGAGGTCTACTTCATCAGCCTTAAGACAGCCCCTCTCGCCTAAGGATCTGGCACCTTTGACGATACCCACGCAAAGCGGCCCAATCCCACGACTAGCTCGGCAACTATCTTTAAGCCGCCTTAGAAATAAGGATAGGGATAACCAGCAGGAGACAGCAATCAAGTCAGCACGGACTGACGAGTCACCGAGGACACGCACGCCATTCACACCCGCCTCGACTTCGGTATCAGCTACGACTCCTATGTCGGCGACTACTAATATGACTAATTCAACGCTTCCAACACCGGTGTCTGCACCTGCAGAGTGCCGAAGCTCACCGAAGCCATGGGAAAGATTGGGGGCGGCCACGCCTATAGGCAATACACAGCAGAGCAGTGATCACATGGCGACACCCAAGGCAGAACCTGGGACACAGACACGAACTGGCTCGGCCATGTCACACAGGCGTGGCCACTCTGAATCTGGGAGCATCATGGACCGGGGGCGGCCACGAAAACGAAGTGACGGTACACCAATTGGTGGGCACAAGCGAAGTGCGTCTAAGAGGAGCATCAGTGCTGAACGTCGGGCCTTCGAGACCTTGCCTCAAGGATGGAAGTCCACTGAAGCCGTGAGGGCTTTGGATGCCTCCGAGGTTGTTTATTTGCAAAAGCAAGCTCTCGGTCAAGCCTTGAGGTTTGAGGTGCTTAGGAAGGACGACGTTGAAAGCCTCTCAAAGGTAAGTTCTCATATCTATTCCAATCCTTCATCTAATCATTTATAGGAACTCCGCCATCTTGACGAACGAACCGAGTATCTACGTCGCACATACACATCTCTACGTGCTGGACGCCGAAATCTTCACAGTCGTATCTGTCAATATTTGCGGTCGCCTCGTGTTGCTAAATTTAGTTATGAGTCCATGCTGAAACAGGAAGAGACACTCGCCGAACTCGATGCCTCCATTGATGATTGGGTTACTAAGCTTGAGCATGCCGAGAACCGACGAACACGCGTCAGGCAAAAGCTCCTTGAACATGTTGCTGCCGCCGCCACCCTTTCTCTGACTAAGGATGTCGCTGGCACAAGCGAGGTTCTCCAGCAAGCCATGGGAGTTCGAAATCCCGGCTCTGATATCTCGACGCCACCTAGGAGCCCAACAAAAGCCGGTACTCCTACTCAATCACAGTCGTCATCCCCCTCACCCTCGCCTCAACGCGTTGTTGCTAGAGTACCCTCAATGATACCGGAGCTACCAGCTGAAGAACTCGAAGATACTTCAGTTACCCGAAGCCGCAAAAACTCAACTGAATCTACTCTTCAGAGGATGGAAAGCATTCGCATCTACGCTGACAGTGATGTCTACGCGCTCCTAGCAGATGTTGAGAACGAGTTCACCAAGCTAAACGGCGGTGTTGGCAGCCCTGATTCTACAGGCCGACACGAAACAGAAGAGCAGCGTAGGGTCTTACATCGCGCCCGCAGCCACGACATTATCAGCAACGGATACTCGAGGGCTCTCAACAAAACGCCTCCAATTTCGCCTCCTGCTCCCACCCCACCAGTGAAGAATTCTCCCAGAGAAGCAGGCGATGTTTTCTTAACTGCCGCCGTTTTCCAACCTGACCGGCCGGCTATATCTGATTAAACTTATCTATTTTCTAGCGTTGGATTTAAAAGCTTTTCATTATTTGTTTTACCTATCTAACGTCTTATCACCTTCATTTTATTCATGACCCCATTACGATCGACGATTAACGGCCGGCCACAACGATCAACTGCATTCGCATTATACCATTCGCGTCATTCCTTCAGGCTATCAGCATTTACAATTTCGGACCTCCGGCGTTCATTTCATTCTACATCTATATTCTCTCCTTATCACATGCTCGGCGCATGTATATTCACATTTGCCTTCATTATTTCATATAAGTTTGTCACTAGAGGTTTCATCATATTTCTATTTCAAGGCGTCAGGGCCGTCTTAGGGTTTCTCATCGCACATCCATGACTCAAACGGCCACCTCTATACCCAGTGCGCTAGGTACCGTTCAGCAACGTCATTGCGGTTGAAAAGGATTACTATTCAAAAGAGTGTATTTTATCCCACCTCATTCAAGCATAAGGAGTCCGTGGGCTTAAAGATTACATGGGTTGAGCGTGTGGGATTATGGGAGGGGGGTTATTAGGGAGGTAGAAGAGAGTGCACCATAGTCCCAAGACTGAACTAGCAACATGATCTAGACTGCCCAGGAGTCTACATCTACAGTGTCGCTATAGGAATATCTGTCGCAATACAAAAAGTATTTCAGCCACAACCATCACTTTTCACAATCCATCAAGATCTGCAACCATTGAGGAAGATTTACATGCCTGCAGGCATTGGTGACATTCAAAATGACATGAGGTTGATTTTTCCTCGTTTCGATCCCCCAGCTGCATCTAAGCCCCTATGATGGGGTCAGCAATAGCCTTATTCGAGCCAGGGAGTCGTTATCTGACTTTCCTAAAGCTGTCGAGCTGAAGAAACAGACGATCCTTCCCGCCCGATCAAACAGTTTACTAGAAGCCGGAATCCTTCAAAACAACGTTGAAGTCTCGTGGCCTAGCTCTCTCCACCATCCTTATCAGGCTCACAGGATTCACGCTACAGCGCAATCCACGAGCGCGCGCCCACTTATTACACTTTATGACCTGCAGATGATTTCGGTACATCGCGGATCCTTCTGATCCACTCTTCGCGATCTTTCCACGCCTTCTCCTGCCCCATCCTGATCCCAGACAGCTTGGATGAGAGGTACCTACTTACCTACCTACCTATCTATTACGCCATCCTCCCAACAATCCTTCCCGTAACACGGATTCTGCTCATCCAGGTAGACAAGCCGCGATCATTGCAGCCTGAGGAAGAGACCGGATCCTTGGTGATGCCCTATGACGAAAAGATGGGACGAAGGAAAAAGGCGCAGTAAGCTACGATTTCGGAAGGAGGTGTTTCTCCCTACAGCCTCTTGTCAACCTCATTTCATCTCGAATTTGGGAGATCCTCATTCACATTGACTCACCCGGCCGCCACGCAGGGACGGGTTTTCCGTCCTCCATGAATCCTCGGGCCAGTCTGGCCCAGCGCAACTAAGACCTGACGTGACCGGGCCGGGTCGGAAAAGTGAGGTTGCACAGGAAACGCAATGGCTTCCTTCGATAGAGTAAGTCCTGTTTGAGATGCCTATGAGTATGGTGTCGTAGTTGTCTCAAGCCCCCCCGCGTAAGCCTAACCAACCTGCAGCTCCCAATTCAAAACTCATAAACGGGTGAATCAGAGGCTAAGACATCCAATACGAACGTAATTGGACGCAATGATCTACAATACATTGCCTTCGAATGCCATCCTAGTACTGATCATCATCACCAGAATACTCCAGGTAACTTGGGGGCTACGCACAGTGGAATCTGCTGCATGGGCGGGTATCTGACAGTCTGATGCACTTCATCAGCCTGCATACAGGCAATCAATCCGAAGCTCTAAGCAAAGGAAAGACATCGTCTCCGAGAGCAAATACGATAATCCAAATTAAGCTTACACCATCTCATAGTCAGACATATTCGAACCTCTCTCTCACTCTGAGGTAGTCAGTCGGAAGTAGCCTCTCTAACCAGAGGTAGGTACTGTGCCGCGAGCCGTGCAACTTAGCCGTGCCGTCCTCTCCTCCGTACAGACGATAGAGAGAATATCTACAAGGTAACCTAGGACGTATGTACTACGTAGGTGGTCCAAACAAGGCCGGTCCTTACCTAAGAACCCCAATACCAAGCCGTTCCGCGCTCGCATCATTGCCGTCTTGTCGTCGACGCTGCGGTGCAACGTGCAAAAAGACCCCGATATGTTGCCTCGGAGGCGATTGGCGCGCTTTGCCTCCGTTGCACTATGTGGTTAAATTTAGCTACGAACCGAGCGAGACAATAGATTGGACCTAGTTACCTAGTAGCAGGGTAGTGCAGTGTAGTGTAGGTGTGAGAGAGAGTTCCCGTACGCAGAGGTGAGTGGTTGCGAACACCCACCACCACCACCACCCCTGATGCAGGAGGACGGCAAAGGGGACATCCAGCCAAGATGCGGGCCACACCACTGGACACCGACGTTTTACTGTATGCGTCTCATGCGTGTGGACGTTGTTTCGTTTCGTGTGTGGCTGCCCTTTTTTTTTCCCACCCCGGGATACATACCTCCCTCCATACAGGGGATGCCGATAGCTTACCGCGCCACAATTATCTACTCCTGCACGTGTCGCACACCGCAGGTTTTGGGGAGCTTGGGGTCTACGGGAGAGTTTGCAGGTTGGTATGCGGGATGCTAGCAGAAAGCTTCATATGCCGAAAGCTGATGATCTGATTATCGTCACGGATGCATCCAATATGAGGGGTTCAGAGCATCCTGTCCTACCCACAGACGTAATGTGTATAGTGTATAGCTGTTTCCAGCTCGTAAAAAGACTACATCATCGACTTCGTAGGCAGAGAGCTTGCATGTACTTATCGGCAGAGGGGTAGTATTACAGGATTCGTTTTGTTTTACAGCAGCTTGAACCGAGACTGGCGGCTATCGGCCACTTACTGTAAAAGCTCTTCACTACCTAGGTACCTAGAGTACATAACTCTTGGTAGCAAGTCGCGCAAGATCACGAATGCGTTACGTGAGTAGTCACATCGCGATCACTAGAGATTCCTTCAACCAAGTCGTTGGTGATCACATCCACCACATGCAGATCAATGAAGAAGATATGCATAGGAGCGGGAAATTTATGAGGGGTTACACCCTGGGGTAGGTGAGAATTAAGCATGTTTCATCAGATCAACGCTGCAGAACACCTGCATGAAGGGCACCACACCTTGCCCAGAATCAATTGTCCCTTTAGAAGGGATATGCTCCAGCTATGCAATAACTGAGATGGACAGGCATAAACCGGTATCCTCGATAAGACCCATGTTCAGGACTCCGGATGCAGAGCTCCAGACTCTAGAATATTCGTCCAAAGTCCTCCCACCTGCGCCGCAACCGCCTCGGCTGTCCTGCCTTGATTATCCGTAAGTGCCCGGATATCATCCGATGCTAACGTGCTGGGCCGCTGGATTCCCATTGCTTGCGCCGCTTGAACCGCCGCCTCGGGAAACGCTGATGTAGGCAGAGTAGACGCTATCCATAAGAGTAGCCAGACTACTTCTTCTTGCCCCTTTTCCACTGCCAGGTGCAGGCCTGTCTTCGAATCTGCTAATGGATCTTGATAGCGAATGAGTTGGGCAGCGTTCATCGCAGGCTCATCTCCTGCAGCTTGTTCGGCGTCGCGAAGGAGCTGTACTATTCCATCTACGTCGCCTTCGCTACACATGACGTGATAGGCGCGGGCGGGTCGAGCCTCTGGGTTGGCCCCTAGATAGGCCTCCTCGGTTATGGCTGGGAGAATGTCGTAGTTTTCCTGGATGCCGCCTTCGTTCGTATATCTCGTCAGGATAGACGCACCGGGGGCAGATTGCAGGAACGGGTTGGTGGCTGAAGGCCCTGCCACGTTCGTCGCAAGTCCTGCATCACATGAGGGACACTTGAGCGAAATGGCCAATTCTGCGGCCTGGTCGAGGAGGCACTCCCAGTGGAAATGGCAGCCGCAAGAGACCTCTAAGTCATCCGGAACATACTGTGGCTCATCACTGCCGTTGTCATCGTCCACTTCTATTACGAGTGGCTGCTCACACGCTTTACAAACCGCCATCTTGGAGAAGTCTGGTTGGTATCCGGGAGGGGTGACCGATGGCCCTATCAGGGAGGAATGAAAACGGCCAGAAAGCTAGGAGAAGGTGTGAATGTGGTCCAAACCCAAGTGTCTGTATCCATCATGCGTGAGAGATGGTCCAGCAAGAGAGGTGGGCCCCGAGGACAAAAGTAATCTATCTCCGCCATCCGAGTGAATCCATGCACTATATGAGCAACAAGTTGCTGGATGCAAAGAAGATGGCAGTGTTGAGAAGCAGAAGATGCCGCAAGAACTTACCGATATTGGTCTCTCCACTGGGGAACGAATGACGAAAGCTGACACGTGCCCACACAGTAAGCGGCGTGAGGCCAGTATAGAGCAAGATTTCTTTTTTAGTGCGAAGCAAAAGTACTATAACCAAAGAGATTCAGAGTTTGGTTGTCGAGGTGAAGTTTTTCTTTTGCAATCGCGTTGAAATCAAGCTTCTGTTCGCAAAATTTAAGCGGGTCCGGCCTTTGCGGGTTTATCCGATGTGGCCCCGGTCCGAATAGACGTGGAGGTGCGTTAGGTGAGGTACTTGGGTACATCGATAATATGGACCCGTCCACTCAAAATGGAGATCGTGGTCCATCTTCAAAGATCTCGGAAGTTAAGGAGGCAAGATCATTGGTAACTCAACATCCAATAGTTCCGAGTCCGTTCAGCTGGGCAAGGGGGACATGTCAATTCACAGAGCCCTTATAACCCGTATGAGGACATAGGCTATGCTCTTTCAGTACCAGTAGAGTATCCATCAGTCGTATTCTTATCCCATGACTTGTGGGGGTTCTGTCAAAAAACTTTGGTTCTTCAACAAAGTCGTGGGATTCGGGTCAAAAAGGAAATCAACGCTATACCAAGAGTTCATGGCACTGGCATTATCCCCATAACTGTAGGTACCTACCTGGTAAGTCTAGGTAGCTGAAAACCTAGGCTTGGCCCTAATCTCCTACTAGTCAGTTTGTAGTAGTTGCCCAGCACGAGGAGTTGGCCCTGAAGCTTAGGGGCGTCGTTTAGGGCTCACTGAGGCACCCATCGTTCGGTGGATGCCGCCGACAGCAAGCCTAGTCTCTTCGGTTGTGTCGCCCATAGGCTCCGTAACTAGTTGCCTTTAGATCCTTGCACTGCCATGTGGCATTGAGGTATCCGGCACGCCGTAAGCTTGTCCTAAACCTCCTGTGGATAGAGGTTCGTCGTCATCTTGTCCGTGGTTTCTGAAGCTAAAACTGTCCGGCCGTTGGGTTAGCAGCCGTGAACCCAACCTCACGTTGCGTAGCCCCCTACCTCCAGCTGCCATTTCGTGTAACATCATTCCACTAGATCGGTAAATGCTACCACAAGTCTAAGCGAGCAATTAGAATATCTCCGGAGTCGGATAGGGATAATTTTAGCATGGCGCTTCTTTAGAGGGCTTGAGTGGGCTGGAGTTTGCTGACGCACTGAAAATACTGTTCTTGGTGGAGAAAAAGATGTATTGTACTTGATGTATGAAGCGATTGATATTCTCATCCGGCACTAACACTATCGTTGACCGAAGTCAACCCTATAAGCCATGTACAGTATTTGGTGGGTTATGTACATTTGTTGATACTGCACCGGGCAGCCACCTTTCAGACTCGCGGCGTCCCCCCTTTTTGGAGAGGCCCTATGAACAGTATTTTAAGAATAACCCACCAATTTGTGGACTTGTGTGATCTTGGTAATGAGCGTTTCCCTGCTGTGTGTTTGCCGAAGCTGTCATGTTCCCCCTTTCCCTGTCTAGTCCTCCACTCGGTGCCGATGTCCAGTGAATGGTCCTCCAATTGTCAACCTTATCCTATCATATGCCGTGTATCGTAGTCCAAATCTAAAGTCGAGGCTAATTGTAGGTCACTAGCCTCCAAGAGGTATTGTGCTCCGCTTCGACGAGGGAATTAAGTTGTTTGCGGGCGTGCCCGCACCCAGCGCTGAACCGACCGCAGGCTTGGGTCTTCGGCCGTCCAGCGACCCATGTTGATGTCGGAAGTTCGGAGCTCTTGATAAATGGCATCATCCGTAATCTGTGACAGTTCCTGAGGTGGGATGTTAGTGGAAAGGGGGTATGAACGTAAGAGACTTGTATATCGTAGCAGGACGTCAGGGGTAGGCTGTGAAAGGGGTTTACCGTACACCTCGTAGCTGGTCATCGCAAGCTCTTAGCTGCCGTCGGTGGGAAGAGTTTGGCCGCTGGCCCTGGAGAACACTCTCCCGGTATTCGATCCATCTTTGTGCCGCTGCCTGGCGGAGGTAGATCTTCTGGCCTTCGTGTCTCCGAGCGTAGGCGTCTAAGAGGATCCTGTAGGGGGGTGTTTGTCAGTGGCTTCTCCTTTCCGATTGGCAATCGACTATAGTCATCTAGGGGGGTTTAACGCACTGCTTCAACTCTGCTTTTGCTTGCTCCGCTTCGCCGCCGTTAGCTTGGGGTACTGTGACGTCCGCTGCGCAGTTGAGAATGTGTTGGCCGTCTATCGCGCATTGGCGCAAAGCTGCCCAACCTTCGGTGTAGTAGTCGTCGGCATTAGGGGGGTCTACTGGAGCTGCGGCGATGTAATACTGAAGAGTTCGAAAGTCGGAAAGAACCTCGGCAACCCGTGCCGTTCGGTATTCGTTAACTGAGTTGGTTGTTAGGACGAACTTTTATAAAGGAGGCGCCTCCTATAGTTCGACTTGGGTATCTATAGCGCGAATTTAACGGCTTAAACTTACGTCCGTCCATTTCTATTCGTTTAAAAAGTAGCTTGTAAGTTGCTCGTCTTTCGGTTAGATGGTCGCCCAAAGAGCACAATGCCGAATTACGATATGAGGGTTTTCGGATGCGGTGAACTGGTAATAGCACAGCGAGAATAAAAGGAGAAGCCCGGGTCAGGAGCGAAAATGGCAGGAGGTGGCAAGGCTGCAGGAGTCTAGGAACTCTGTTGGACTTGGTTGAAGAAGAGGCATCATATCGAGCATCTCAAGCGGCGAATACACTTGGTTTTTGTAGAATCAATCGTCTATTACGACCAACTAGTAACTCTTCGATGTCCTTCGCGATACAGAGCAATTCCAGAGAAAGAAGATTTGCGCTGGAGTTCCCTCCCCCCGGAGTGTAAGTCACGGTACGCATCATAGTCAGCTACATACTCTCCTTTCACGCTGCCGCTTGCCGAATCGGAATTATTATCGACCAACAAAGCGGGACGGTTGAATGACAGCTCAAACCTGGGAGATCCTGACTGAGCTGGAGGTTTGTTGTATCAGATCTGCCCCGTAACTCTGGTTTAGGGCTCTAGCACGCCTGGGATGTTACGTGCAGACGCTTGCAGACGCAGCGACGCCATCTGGGTAACCAACGCCACCGCTGCAAAGCAAATGCAGGGACCATCGTCATATAGGGCATAGAATGGACACCCGACATTAGCGGGGACCCTTCTGTAAGGGTAGGGGTGAGTTACAATGGGGGCTCTAATGTCAGGGCAGAAGATCGTAGGGTGAGACGAGAAGAGCCTCTTCATAGGGCACGAGGGTTGGCTAGTATGGGAACGCTAGGGAAGCAATTCAGCAACGCCACACATGGCGCCAGTATTCAAAAGAGAATAGTGCAGCATAGTGCTCAGGTGAATGGGAGCAAGCAGTGCGACTATTCAGACAGCCGCCGACCAATCGAGAGCCGCCATTGGCTCACAGCCACCGTTTGGGCGCAGCTGAACGGATATTTTTCGAATCGTCGCCCTTCCTATTTGAGGGTTGGCCGAAAAAGGAACTTCCTAGCCCAGCTGCGCGAAACGTGAGATCTCATCCCCATATTCGTTCATTGAACACAACAGTTGAAACAGGGAGAAATGAGAAAAGTAAAAAAGAAAGAAAAAAGTAAAGAATAATTGTTGTTCCGGCTCCTAGATTGGCGATCGTCTATTGTCATCCCACGTTTGTGTTCCCCTTGGCTACCCTCCAGAACTGTCACGGCGTCCCGTTCTCTTGGATTCGGACATTTCGAGGCAGGCAGTCGTGTGGCTGGCGCCGCGACTTTCGCTCGCAGCCTTCCGGTTCAGATGGACTTACGGCCCCGAGATGCGCATCTGTTCGCAGTTGACCTGCTTATGCTACTGCTCTCTGCATGCTGATACGTCACATCTGCACTTGAAGATGTGGTTCTTGATGACATGTATTCACCGCTTGGGGCTATATAACCCCCAGATCGTCCGTATCGCCACCACCTGAAATACCCGAATCTCATTATCGCGTGCTTCAGCTATAGCCACTCCAGGCTACGCTTAAACGCGATTGTGTTTCCAAGACCGGCATGCAAACTGCAATGGTGATCAAAATGTCCCGTTAATGTAGGATCTAAACTAGTGACACACAGAGACATGGATGCAGGACGAACCCACGCCTCCGCAACATGATGCTATGGTCAGCATAGACGAATCAGCTGTGCTGATCAGAACCCAGCCCTACGCCACTACCGCCTCACCCGCTAATCTTTCTCAGCAATGGCCTGTAATCGTTCATCGATCTCGTCCTCCGTCAGGGTTCTGAAGAATGGATCTGACCCCTCCTTACCGTCCGCTCGGGGGCCTCCAACGATTCCGATCTCAATCTCACCCTTCTTAAAATCCATGCTAAGTACCGTGCTCAACGTGGTAATGGCTAACTCCACAACGTCCTCCCATGTGCCTTCTGCATGATCCTTGTTCTTGAGCTTCTTCTCCAGGTGATTGAGTGCCTCCTGCTGCTTGGGTCCGGCAGCGGTTCCCTTGTAGCCGACGTAGTATCCTGCAGGGTCGCACTTGTAGAGCTGCGGTCCGAATTCAGAATCTAAAGATATCAGCGTGGTGGCCACACCGTACGGACGCATATAAGCCTGTCAGAAAGAGTTAGCTTCGCGGCTGCCGAACCACTCCGTTCTCGCCGGAGCCTTACCTTCTGAGTGTAGACTTGACTAATATTTGCCAGCCGCTTGGCAAGGACATCGCATGGCATTTCGTAACCATAGTTGTACCGGAACTCAGCAGCCTCGCCCTGGGCGCGCTGTGCAAACGCCCGCGCATCAGCAATGGATCCGGTCATAACGCAGCCGACCGACGGAGATATCTGGAAGATGTGGGAGACGGACGAAGGATCGATCAACTTGTCCTATTGATTACCGTTAGCTTCGGCGCTGAATTGGACCTTCACCGCAACTGGGCAAAAGCTGAAAGCACATACGGGAACCTTCTTCTGGGAGAGGACTACGGCGCAATCCTTGCCCCGGACCCCAATCGACATGATGTTCGCAGCAGTAATCGCTTTGAATGCATATTCTAGATAAGGACTATCAGCTTAAGGTCCCCCACGTCGCATTGCTTTTGCCCCAGAGTCACCCGGAGCCTCGAATGTTCGTGACTGCTGAAGATGACGACGCCTTGCAAGTGTCGGTGGGAACATACCGACTTGGTAGAGTCTTCCTTGCTCAGAGAAGATGGTGATATGTCGGTCAAAGCCTGCGCTGCCTAATAGAGCGCAAAAGGTTAGTTTGGACGACGAAGTGCAGCTGAAGCAGCAAGCGAGTGTTGAACGCACCCGACATTGTGAAGGATTATCAGGACTGAAGCTGGTGGGAATTGTCGGTGTGGGAACTAGGCACAATTTCAAGAGCCGGGTGTTGTTGGTTCGAAGTTGAGAATGCAAGGTATAGGTAGGTTGCTTTATTTTCGTAGGACTAAGGCAAGGCAAGGAAGTGCAGGTGAGGTTGAATCGGGTGGTGCAGCCCTGTTGTTAGCCTGGGAGCTCTGACGCGCCAGCCTGTAGCCTTGGGGGGTGCAGCGACGAGCTATGACCGGGTCCCAACCTTGGAAGCTTGCCAAAGCTCGGTCCTCCACCGCCAGGTGCGGGCAGGTGCCCGTTTTCCCAGACGGATATAACTGACGCCGAGACACCGGAGTACCTACGTACCTACCGGCCAGAAAGCTCAACTTATCAATATCGTTATCACACCCGATAAGATAAACATTCTCAACTCAATTGCAGTAATCCATCAGTCCCTATCAGCGAATTCTCCACTGAAAAGTGCGAAGCGTGAGGTCCTCCACGAAAATTTCATTGGGTGAGACCTCTATCCAAGGGAACATCATCCTGCAGATTATATCCTGGGCTAGTTGACTTGTGCTGTTGGTTTTACATCTAGGAAGGCAAATTCTTGAATTCAGCCACACTCTACACTATTGCAGTAGGGCTTGAGACAGACCAAGCCAGGGCGAAACGAGCAAAGGCACGTGGGCTGATATCACACAGTAGCATCTCGATCTGCCTGGTGCTAGATGGTGGTGGTCACACTCAAGCAGTATTTGTATTGCCCATCTTCCGCCCTTATTGAGCCAATTTGTCTACCTTTTATCGATGTCTTCCTTTCTCTCTACAGGGGACGCGCCAGCCCAGCGTGTTCCAGCATGGAAACGATTGGGTCTCAAGCTTAAACCTGCATCCGAGGAACAAAGTCAGAACGCCGTCCTGCTTACAAGTAGCGCTGCTGCGCCGGTGCCCAACCATCATCGGGAGAACCCTACCGGCCCCGTCAATGGCATTGCGAAGAGGAAGTCTTCCGGTGTTCCTGCATTAGACCATTCGGCGAAAAAGGCAAAGCGAGACGTTTCTCAAAATCAAAATCCTTCCACTCAGACCCCAAAGAAGGCCAAATCTGTCTCGTTCGCGGCTGAATCTACCCAAGAAACCGGGTCTCCAGCAACAACAAACGGCACACAACTCAGAAATAAGCAAAAACCAACGCCTACCAAGAAACTCATTCCGGCCTCATCAACAGCGGTCAAGAAACAGGCTCCGGTCAATTTAGAGCCAGCTCTTGCGTATCTACGACAGTGGCATACATCTAAAGATACTTGGAAATTCAACAAGAACCATCAGACTAAGCTACTGGAGCAAGTTTTTGCTGACGAATTCACAATACCAGCGGCTGATATTCACATTTTCTATGAATATATTCGGGGCTTAAAAGGAGCCGTTAGAACTAGACTCAAGGAGCTTGCGTCTGGCATCAAAGCGAAAGATTTGGAACAAGGTTCAGGAGGCTTCCCTGGCTCAAGCAAGGAAATGGCCGAGAAGAAGCAGAAGGAATATGAGGCGGTCATCGCAGCTTTTCTAAGCAAGCCGAGGATAACTGGGAAGCGACGTTTCGACGAGGTGGACTATGTGCTCCGGACTTCTGACATAGAAATGCAACGTCGGGTTGTGAAGCGGATGCGGTGCGAGAATGTATTGGATGAGCTCTCTGACAGCGAGAGTACAGAAACAGCGTCTACAACCACCACAACCACCACTTCTACTGGGAAGGACAACAGTGCCGGGGACTCCGAACATGCTATAAGCGAAGGCGCTTTATCCGAAGCTGAGGGTGTTCGGCGCCTCAGGTTGAACGACGGCCCCGAGCAAAGAGTCAAGCGCAAGAGGAAGTTGCGGACTGCGGTTGTCGACGAAGATACTAGTTCAGAGTCGGAATCTGAGTCCGAGAGCGGATCAGATTCTGATTCTGATACCAGTAGCAGTGGCAGCAGCTCCTCTGAGGAATCGGATGACGAGGTCGTACAACCTCAATTGCGTGCTAACGAAGCCGACACCTCTTCCAGTAGCTCCTCCTCTTCTGAAGCGGATTCCGATTCCGATTCGGATGATGACGACGATTGAATGGAACACGAAGCACACCTATATCCCCATTACTCTTAATAGATGTGCTACGCATGCGCTGCACAAAGGATACCCAAGTTCTCTTACGATAAGGCCATCAAATTTGGAATAGACCTATATGCTAAAAGTTTATACGGAACAAAACGTTACTCTTTCCGTAATTACCTCGATATTTCATTCAATTCTGCATGATTGTGACAACCTGTCTGTGTATCAAATGCAACATAGACGATAACCATGCGTCTTGTGCAGCCATGAAAAGCAAATCCTTGGAGAACGCCATATGCCTTATATACTGCGAGCTCATAGACTGAGAAAGCCGCAGAAATGTCCCTTAGCCGAGACCTTGACCAAAGAAAATAATGGGGTTTCCGGTAGGCTAGTCCTTGACGGAAGCCCCGAGATGAAACCTTGCCCTTCACCTATTCAGCGCCTATCACCCACACCTATCCTCCGCCTATAAGGTGCCCTGAATTGTTCGGTCTTAAGCGTCATTGGGGTCCTCGAGGTACTCGTAGTCGTCTTCTGGCGGAAGCAGCCAAGCGGAGGCAGCCAAACTTGCTGCAATCAATACGGAAACGCTTGCACTGACAGTGCACAGAATCCAGGACCAATCCAGGGACCAGCCAGGAATGGCGAATTGAGAATCGTTGTCGAAGAGATAGGCCTAATGCACATCGTCAGAAACAATCCCTGGGACATTTAAGCTCCTCCTCTGATGAAACCTACCACAATGCCCATACTCGCGAACTCGACCGCGGCGTCGGCAATTAGGAAGCAGCCGATCAGCTTCCAGCCCGTCTCCCGCTTGTATTTACCGCCAGCCATGACGACGAGGAAGGTGATCAGGGTCGCGAGCTCGACGATGGTGGCGAAGGAGATGAGGAACCCGCTGCTCCTCCACATGGAGCAGAAGAACTGGTCGTCGCGACAGTCGTCATCGTTGGGGAAGGGTCTGCACGACGGATCATCGACCGAGGAACAGCTCTTGTGAAGCCCGATGGATTTGGTAAAAGTCGAGCCCGTGTCGGCGGTGACGGAGTACGACACCCAGTGCGGCGTCAAGATGGACACAATCGTGAGGATTGTTGCTGTGGTGGGGAGAGCTAAGTGTTAGTGTATTGCAGCTCCGCACTTGGAATAGCTATGTCATCCATCTCCCACGGGTTGAATAGGAAACAACTTGTGGTTTGCATTGGATGGAATAACTTCCAACATAATTGTCCTCCATACAAGCTTTTTCGTGGACATTATTTCCAGTAATAGAGAGAATGGGGTTGGATGCTGGGTGTTGAGTGCATCAGGTTTGCTTCTGCCTGTGGAACGATAAGGAGACAAACAATGACGTACTAAAGACGAAGACGCTCAAGGCGACGCTGTAGACAATTTGGCGTGTCATGGCGTCTGCAGGTTCGGAAAAAAAGGGACGAAAAAAAGGAGCGAAACAAAAGACGGGAAAAAAAGGTATTCTATCCTTCAATTATGTGTCCCTTCTAAGACGACTCCGAAGGTTCGTTCATGTCAGATTCTTGAAACTGCGCTTCGGAAGGATGCGTTGGGTTTTTGGGAGAACAGCACATTTCATATCGAAAGATGGACGACGCAAGTTTGATAGTGCACGTCTGATGCAGATCATGTGGCTGGCGTCACTTTGGGGGCTCCACTCGAAGCCCACAAGAGCGCAACAGCTGGCCGAGATGGTAACTCTATGAGTGGTCAGTGCGTTAGAGAAGCCTCCACAGCTTAGCCTTATCTTATCTAGTTACCTAATCTGTTATGGAGGGGCTTAACATTCCAAAATCGGGCAGTCTCTACTAGTCCTCTCGACAATGCATCTCTCTTCATGTTTCTAATGTATTTCCCCGTTGACTAGGAAAAGCCATATGGATGGAAATAAATGAAAATATTAAACACCATGGATACTGGAGTCCTTGAGAAAGTCACCTTATGACTGCCAATAGAGTCATGATGACGTTAGCTACCCGAGTGGGAGTACATGTTCTGGCTGCCGTCCGCCTCGTAAGAATAAGCTTCTGCAAAGCATTCACAGGCACAGCACACCGCGTTTTCGTGGGATCTACACTACTCTATCTTGCCGATGGTGGCATTTGGTGGAGTGCTGCTACTGCATCCCTACCTATTTCTACCCATCCCTTATTACTGACCCTTTCCATATAGCAGTCTTTCACAAGCTTTTCAACCAGAATGCCTTTCCGTGTTTGCCGCTGACCCTGCGTGTCTCCTGCGAGTCTGGATACCGATTTTGTCTAGATGCAGAAGACGCAGAAGCGTCTGCAGAACATTGCGGCATTTCAACCCACCTCCACAAGTGCTTTAACGCAATGTTAGCCTTTCTATCTATTCCTAGATTTCGAGTTCAAGTGTTCATAAGATGCTCACAGTTTTCGATGGCATCGATTGGGTAAAGTAACTCTCGGAATTAATCGAGGCACTGCATGTCCTCGTTCGACTTGATTCCGACGTCAAGGACGCCAGTGATGGCCTTTAAGTGGGTGGTGTGACAATCTGGAGGCTGCAGCTCTCCTATTCTCGATTATGCGGGGTTACCTGAACCATCAAAATTGGACTTCATTATCCTCGCCCTTCTTAGCTTACGAGAAGATGTCTGAAGCTACATATATAAAAGGGGGGCCATTCAGAAGCTGCAACAGTGAATCCCCGCTGTTCGCGCTAAAGCATCGATCGACCAACACCTTACCGTTGATACCACCTACCTATCATAGCCAAGTAGCTCGGGAAGTTCGCGGATATGCTATCTGCCTAGGTGCATACCTAGGTAGCTATCACGGTATGACGAGGGCCTAAAACCATGGATTAGATGAAAGAATCTCATGCGGGTCATCCCACATGAAGACAATATCACTGGATTCCACGGTGCTCTTTTGCCGCAATCGGCATACGACGAACGCATGTCCGTGAAACATTGATATATCCCAAACCTCGCGAGTGCGGGTAGCCATGCAAGACATGTAAGGGCCTCTAGCACGCAAGATCCGATCCGTTACACGTCAATGGCTAGCTTTCCCTAGGCGCATAACCTGATCCCGAACCAATCCGTTTTCGGCCATGATTCATCAGTTAATCAGATAGTCGGCCCTCCTTGTAAGCGTCGCCCTTTGCTTAGCTTCGGCTTTAGCGGCTTGGGCGGGCTCGACTGGCTCCGTATCTGTTCGATTTGTAAGTACAACTCATCTGCTATTTTCTTTTCGAAATTTTGCTATTTTCCATTCCGCTCCTTTCCTACCAGAACGCCTGGTCTGTTTCAAGAAACGACTTGACCCTGGAGGTCGCCGTGTCTGTCTAGAAGTCTATTTACAGTTGAACGGCGCTTTTTCACTAGCAACGCCACTTAAGAGGTCTAATCGTAATAGACCTCCATTTGGACAAATTTGGAAGGGACCTAAGGCACTTCAATTTCCCTTCTCCCAAATACTCATATTCTCATCGCTATGGACGGCTGAGCTTTATATCTTACGGTCCTGTGCTATGAGCACCCTGGAGCCTTTGAATTGGGCGATTTTGTTGTGTACAAGCGTAGGGACAGCAGTTGATATCCTCTGTGATCCCTGACCTTCTTATCTCAGCAGCCTATCGGCGTAGGATATTGGTATATAACAATGGTTGAACATCAGCCTGTCCATAATAGCGAGGTCTATCTGTTAGGATTGACACCGCGCCCTACAATTCCTCCTCCTTCGCCGCCATCCCCTTCGATTTTGAGAGATGCCGAACCAAGTGCAGCTATAGACGAACTCTGCTTAGACGATGCAGAGGACTTCGAGGACCGTTTAGAGGCGAGCTCACTCACTAAGCAAAGGATCTCGGGCGCCATTCATGTCCTAAACACTGAAGCGACCGCTCTTCGAAGTCTTACCCATCTATACAAGACGGATACGGCGGCTGCACGTGGTTTCGATGCTGCGGTTGGAGCTATAACGAGGCACAATGGAGAACAAGGCAAACTAGTCATTATAGGGGTGGGCAAATCTGGGCACATTGCGAAGAAGTTGGTTGCTACCTTTAACAGTCTTGGGGTTCATGCAACCTTTCTCCACCCCACCGAAGCTCTACACGGCGATCTCGGCAAGATTGGGAAGCATGATACCGTCCTCTTCATCACATTCTCGGGAAAGACACCGGAGCTGCTTACTTTATTACCACATCTGGATGCGGCGTTGCCAGTGATTGTACTTACTTCGCACACACGGCGAGATGAATGCGAGCTCATCCAGAGGCGACAAGACACAATACTCCTCTCAGCGCCCATCCATGAATCCGAGACTGTGTCCTTTGGGGTCTCTGCGCCTACGACGTCAACAACCGTGGCATTGGCGTTGGGCGATGCGCTCGCAGTGGTCGTAGCTCAGGAGTTGCATTCTACTGTGACGTCTGTTTTTGCAAAAAACCATCCTGGCGGAGCGATTGGCCAGGCATTTAATAAACCACGCCAAATCCGTGACATCGTAGTTCCACTCTCCGAGATTCCTGCTTGGCCGCAATCGAGCGATGAGCCCTGTGGCGCGGATATCCTTAAGCTGGGCTACGATTCGCAATCCGGATGGGTCCGTATCGGCGATGCGATAGCTTCCCCTGGTCGTATAAGGCGGCTTAATACGGCTCATTTACAATGGCCGGTATCTACCATTCCAAACTTAGCAATAGAGAGGGGCGAGTGGATAAGCATCCGCGCCGACACGAGAATATCGCAGGCTGCGGAATGGCTCAGGCGACCCCTGAAATCCCCCGATTATGGCGAGGCGGGTTGCAACGAGGATTCGATCTTGGCGGTTATTGAAAACGGCGATATCATTGGCGTCCTAGAAGCCGGCCAGCTTTCAGGCTGGCAAGAATAAATGAGGGAATTAATATGCCAATAAGTCGAGTGTTGGATATAATAACCAGCGTGGGAGGCGACTATCCTAGATCACTTTTGGAAACCCCATAAAGCATGTTAGCGTTTTTTTTTTTCTCTCTCTTTTTAGATTGGGATAAACGAGGTTTAATGGACTTTCGTTTTAGGCTTTTGGATACTCGCTGTCCAGAGCTGTATTCAACTGTTTGATTACACGGTTCATCTGACATTCCCATAGTGAACGCGGCAGGTTCTCATACATAAGGTCATGAGCCAATCCTTTGGTTTTTACTAACTTGTAAATTCAAGATTCGAGTACCCATTAAACAGAAAGACGCTCTCGCAATACCCGTTTATACCCCTTGCAACACTGAGAGTCCAACCCTGAAGAAATGGGAGACTGCTAGATTTGAGGGAAGTTATCGGTATGGTAAGAAAGCACACTATGAATGATCCTGGTTTCGTATGTATAACATTTCCCTCAGTATAATATTATCAATTGTTTATAAGTTGGCTGTAGCTCAAAGAGTGTTCGGAAGTTCCCTCTTAACCGTGACCTAATATTGTTCCTGATTACGCCCTGACAAGAAAATAGCACGGTAACTATTTCGGAAATCAGAAGAGAGAGTACCATCCGTGAAACCCCATCCTAATCTCTTTACGTTGTTTTCGCGAACTTTACAAATGAGACTGAGAGAGAGTTGGTCCAACGCTGTACGAACGTGTGAATAAGGAGATAAGTACCGAACATATAGGAGGACTCAAGGAAAAAAAACGGAAACAAGTCTATCTCAAACGAAGGTACCTAGCTAGAGGTTTCGCGCCACTAACATCCATCAATCCGACATCAAGGCGTAGGCGCAGGCGTAACCGTCTCCGTCGTCGTAAACGGCCAGGGCTCCTCACTGTACGTATCCTGCGAAGCCGTCTCCTCGGGCGGCGCATCCGTCTCCGTCGTCGTATCCGTGATATCCTGGGACCACTCGGAGCACGGGGGCGCGCCGTCGTTGCCGTACGGCGTGGTGCCGGTATACGTCGGCGTCGTGGCCGGCACCGTGATCTGCACGGTGCCGGAGAATATGGTCACGACGTCCGGCGGCCATGTCAGATCGGGATCCCCCGACTGCTCCGTCACCGTGTACGCCTGCCCGTCCAAGTAGTACGTCGACGTGACTTCCCCGCTGATGGGCGGCCCCATTTGGAACGACTGCGACCACGAGTAGGTGTTGGAGCGTGGGTGGCGCGCGTGCGAGAGCGTCGTGGTGGCGCTGGAGGGCTGCGCGTATGGGTCTTTGGTGGATGACAGAGAGGAGACGGCTGGGGGACTGTCCAGGCTTGAGATGGGTGAAAGAGAGGAGCTGCCGGGAAGGGTGTCTGTTGGGTATGCGGTGGGGGCTGGTGACGTTACGTTGTTGTCAGAGCGGATGCCGCCGCCGCCCAGGCGGGTGGCGATGGTGATGAAGGTCCCTGCTAATGAGGTCGGAATCAACATCGTGATGATTTGGCAAGTGTACCTAGTAAGAAGTAGTGTAGAGTTGTCGCGACTGCGGCGCTGGTGAACGAGAGCATGAAGACGAGGACCTTCGGAGATGTTATATCCTTGGGAGTTGGTGCAGTTTCTATTTCACTTGTGGACGTTATTTGAGTGACAGGCAATTTCTCTCGCCTCCGTGGCTCTTTCCCGGAAACCACGGAGGTGCATTCACGGTCCGAATGCTAAGTTCCACAGGAGTCAATCCTTGCGTCCCTGATATTAACTGTATCACTGAGGATGCTCCTATAACGAGATTTGCTGTCGAGTGTCATATTGAAGATGTCTGAATCTTGAAGGTGACGGATCAACCCATGTTCCACCACAGATCTCGGGCCGTTACTTGAGAGCAATTATTTGACGACCTTTGTAACCTGAGGTGTTTGCTTCACATGGCTATCATCTGCAGGATCTTGTTATTGTGCAAGAGGATCTATAATAATTCTGTAGTCACGAAATTCAAACATTACCCTTGTCATGGTTTTCAGATGTTAGGTACCTCCTAAGGTATGCTTCGAGGTAACCAGGCTGATCAGCCCGGCATCCCGTTGCGGCCGGAAAAGTCCCTGGCTAGTGGACTCAAGCAGGATATGTCGCTATTTTCGGATTATCGAGCGACAGACTCCTCGTCTTGTTACGGCCGGGTAACCAAGAATGTTGTTGAGAACAATGTGATATGCTCGCATTTATTCGTACGTGCATGTTTCCTCGGGGGTACTCAACATTTCTATTCCCGACTCTGTAAATTCCTAAGGATAGGGAGGGGCTATAGGTATAAGTCTCGGTCGAAATGTGGTTTACACATGTATGAGCGGAGGTCGACATCTCCACGTGTAGTACTTGGGAACTCATGTCCTACGATGGTATGCGGCTCTTCCAGTCCCGTCACAATGCATCCTTGTTCGACGGCCCGTGAGACATACCACACAGCAAACATTGAAGCGAGCCATATCCACGTTGCCATACACATGAGACGAATTAACACAGCATCTAGCTTAAGTGGTTATAGAATCATATTCTGATTTTCCCCTCCCGGCCTGGCGCTTTCGCTTGTGAACCTCAGGAAGAGTTCAGACGGCGACGACTCCATTGACAAGAACGTTTCGGTTTCGGAAGACGTTCTGTGTTTGGATTCGTCATGACGGCCCATTAAAAGAAATACTAAGTTGGTGCGCAAAGAGGTATATACAGTGAACTTTAAACCAAATGTACCCCCGTATGCTCCATGGTGTATGTTCTATGTCCCCCTGTAAATGCGATATATGTATAAGGTATTGTAGGTATCATGGTCTATGTCTCTTCAAATCGCAGCGAACGGTGCTAATCGGGAGATATAGCATGAAATGGTTGCTGAAAATGGCTGGTTGACATAGTGTGCTTGGTCGTATGTCATATGCAAATTCCTAGCTGTCCTGGAGTTAGATCAATAAGGCGGATGGTATGGTGATGGCGATGATTGTGATGATAGGACGGGTCTGGCTGCTGCCAACCACGGTGTTGACAAGGAAACTTTTACATTCCGATCGAATTCGCCCTCTAACTCCATCCTCCTCCTCATCTCTTCTGAGTCTTCATGTGTTGGTGCCGTGCTTCCCGTTCCCATCGTTCTACTGTCTGCGTCTCGAAATAATGTGCCCTCGAGTTCCATTCTTCTCCTTGTTCTTTCGTCTAATCTTTGGTGTGCTGTACCCTCCATCTCCCCGTGAGGAACCGTTATGGCGTTCGAATGTGTAGTATGTATACTTGACTGTGTAGGTGGCAGGAACGGTACCGATGTATCCCACACGTCTCTTTCATATGGATGGTATTGTGGCGTTTCGGACAGACTTGGTGTATCTCGAAGGTCGGGCGAATACGTCGGGAAGACCTGAACACTGTTGTTCGTATCTTTTCCGCCTGTGTCTGCAAAGTGTGCAATATGGGCCTCTGCGGGATGTTTCTTTTGAGCAGCCCTCCGCGTTCTAAACATCATGAATAAGCCAGCGCCTAGGGCAGCTAGTCCTGTGACTCCTAAAGACACGCCCACACCAATCCCAGCCGCGGCGCCTGATGAAATACCGCCGCTACCCACGGCATCGCAACTCGCATTGCCCGTGGCTAAATGGTTTGCTAACGCTTCTGATACCGAGGCATCGCAACTACTCGCAGCAGCCGCCGTAGAATCCGTCGGGGTAGCAAATGTCCAGCCGTTCACAGGAATCGCCGCAACGGTTGTGTCTGCTGTCGCGCTAGAACTCGTAATCTTCCAACCAGAGCTTCTTTGTGCGTATGTGACCACGTCGCCCTTTTTAACTTCTGATGTACATTGGCCGGTGTTGCCTGGTCCCATAAAGCTTACGAAGTCATAGTGCCTACAAGCAAGCAGTTAATATATATTCCCTGGGTTTTCCTGGAGGGTTCATCGTTAAACGCACAGTGGGCAACATGCCACGAGGGTGCTCGAAGCGTCTTTAGCGGACGCTGTGGCTGTATAATAATCTTGTGGGCAAGTGACTGGCCCTATGCTAAGTACCGTGTCCTGGATTGGGCCAAATCGATCTTGAAGCCACCAAGTCGTCACCGGTTTGGGTAGACATGTGGCGCCTGTCTTAACTGAGATTCCATAACCCGGGTCCCAAGCTGCGATCACGCTGGGGACGTATTTCCACAGGTAAGTATCGCAGCCGGGCTGATGGGGATACGCGGTCGTGATGGGGATCCAGGAAGTAACTACACCTCTATTCGTCTCTGGTAGCCGATTCATTGTCGATCGCGACGAGCAAAACGAGATCACCACGGGTAGCCAACAGAACAAATAGGAAGGAGAGTTCCTAGACCTGGAAGATGCCGTAGCGGGTGGGACGCCATCGGCTTTTGAGGGTTCTTTGGGGGCTGATCCTTTCGCGGTAGATTCAGCACACTCTGGCCGACAGGTTGCAATTGGCTGGTTCTATTTCTGTCGACTTTCCGAACCTTGTCAGATAAGCCTCGCTAGCAAAGGTTTGACACAATGCGGTAAACATGTAGAAAGGTACCTACCGCCAGGTGGGCTGAGAGGCGTGAAGGATTCGGGTCCCGGATGCGATTTGACTTGCTGCTGAGACGCTTGCCCAGGATGCCACGAGGACTCGCAGGCTCTGCATCAAGATTCAGATAGCTAGTGGAAACTTCGATTTAAAGAGACGACAAAGTACGGGACTTCTAATTTTTGAATTCGTCGGATGATGGATGGCCGTCAAACCGACTCTACGTAATAATTGACCACGAAGCGCCTACCTAGAAGCGACCCCAAGGCGCGTCAAGTTTCTCAGTTTCGTATTTGCCTTCGGTTACCTGCCGATAATTAGAACCCTGTCTATCAAGCCACATCGCCAGAGCTGGACCACGACAACCCGATTCTTGGGTGCACTTAGCAGGTGGCGGGTACCGGTCGGATCGAGGCTGCAGATTTCCCCTGCCATAATCGGACAGATCGGGTCTTGAATGTGTTGATCTAGGCTTGAAGTCTAGAAATTTGACAGTAAAAAAATCATCGTCTCTAAATGCCCACTGGCTTGTAGACCGGGCTTACCAGCCATGTACCTAAAGCAGTTTGCACTTTTGGACGCTGGGGGTATGGCAAGGCCCAAGTTCAGCCCGGCAATGCTGTCAGCAAGTCCGTAATAAATAAGCGCGGCAGTGAAAATGATTAGGTCCACTATGAGCAGCGAAGCGCGGGTAGGGCTGAAATTAAGCTAGTACTGTTTGGCGGCGCGGGTGTGGCTGAAGCTCTGTCACGTTTCAGCGTAGAAGGAACATAATCCGCCATCATAACATGAATCTTACTTGAGATTGTATTGACACAAATCCATATAACATTCTAACAATTGGCTCTCCCTTTTCGCGAGAATTGCTTCTAATGGACTCTGAAGACAGCAGCTGGGGGGATATATTCTGATAGGTACATCTAATAGGGGGGCTAAGGCAGCCCAATGAAGTTTAGCGCCTGTACCTTAGAGTCTTTTAGAGGCCTGTGCTTAATAGGTAAGGTTAGTGGAGCCCCTCCAGATTCCCCAGCCCCCGCCTTATTCTACCATCGAGAGAAGATTGTTCCAGCTTGTCGTCAACCTCCAACCCTACTAGATTCAAAACAATCCCACCAGGCATCGTAGAAAGCTCAAAGTTGAGACTCATTATGCGAGCTAAGGATCATTGGAACCAGGTCTTTATATACCTGATTTTATTATTTCAGGCATTCCTCCGTAAGTGGGATAATGATTAGAAATCATAACCCATCCCACTCTTGTTGTTCTTATCCCTACCTTCTCCGCTTCTCAGTTGATAAGAAACGCATACTAGTTTATTTCCGTGCTTTCGATGATGCCTTCGCACAGGGACTCGACTCCACGTGTAATACCAGCACCAGGATTCGTCCATGAAGATATAATGCATGAACATAGTCTGCTAGCACGTAATGCGAGTAAATCGACCCAAGGTTACAAACCAAGTGGCTCGGAATGCTAATCAGTTACTGATATCGTGGCCCGACGCTTTTCCTCATTGGACGGCATTACACTATCTATTGGAGATCTTAGACATCCCTTGGCTCTGATACTGTGGTATCGCTGCTCGAGATAACGAATCGAATGTCGTAAGCCAAGTCAAAAGGGCGTTGATCTGCTCCAGCGTCCTCAACACCAACCTTGGTTTCACATGCATATTTAATACAAGATCCATTAGCCTTTGTACTACCAAGATTCAAGCTCTATGCTGTGCTCTGTACGATATTTCTACGAGGATATCTTTGGCAGCTTCTCGGGGCCTTTCGACCTGTTCTACCTTAGATTGCGATTTATTTCAATTCTCACCGGTGTCTTGAACGGCAATCTCTGGGATGGCTGCCGTAGTGATATCGGCCGCTCCAGACGAGAAGACTGGCACTAAACCAGCATCGATAAGGGACGGATCAGAGAGCACATCTATCAACGAGGCTGAGCTTGAGAGCCACGAAGTCTTCAAGAGGACCGAAAATGGCGTTAATTTTCGCAATGTCAGTTGGCCTTTCGCCGCCGTCATCTTCCTGAAGACTATTTTCGCTACGGGTGTATTATCAAGGTATGTACTATCACACCAAGCCCACCCCTCAAGTCGTTGGTTCAGACTTGGTCAGCTGAGAATATTAACGTGTTGTAGTATGTTAGCTGCCTTCACTTATACGACCCTTCAGTCCTGCTGCTCCTTACGGGTCCATAATCATTAGGGGGGCATATATCGGAGCTTTGCATGGAAATCTAACAGAAAACAGTCCCGTCGGCCATGTACAGTTTAGGTGCTCTTGGTGGTGCTTTATCTGTTGTAGGATGGTCCGTCATGAACACTTGTAAGTGAGGTAAGTAACATAGCGGGCTATAAATATTGTGCTGAGAAAGACATAGACACGGCCATTATCCAGGGAGACTTTAAGACGCGACATCCCGAATGTCACAGTAAGTTGCTCTAGTTAGTGAACATCAACTAGAACCTTAGAACTAATGAAGAAATAGCTTTAGCGGACATGGGATATGCGGTTGGTGGTGTTTGGTTAAAGGAACTTATTGGTGCCTTGTATCTGATTGCGTTCGTCCTTTGCGCCGGGACTGGGATCATTGGCCTATCGACGGGTTTTAATGCACTTTCAGATCATGCCGCCTGTACCGTCTGGTGGGCTTTTTTGTCGACGGTTATCATCACGATTGCTGCTTCAATCCGGACTCTACGAAATCTTGGCTGGCTAACGTGGGCAGGCTTTCTCTCTATCTTTACCGCCGTTTTTATAGTTGTTATTGGTGTCACGACAGTCGATCGACCAGCAGCCGCACCTCAAACAGGCGACTTCGACCTTGGATACCACGTTATCGCATACCCGACCTTCGTCGAAGGGATGACCGCTACGGTTACGATTTTCGTATCAAGCGCGGGCACTTCCGCCTTCTTGCCGGTCATCTCTGAGATGAAGAACCCGCGCGACTACAGAAAGGCCCTGTACATATGTATGGGTCTGGTACTCTGTATGTACTTGTCATTTTCGTTGGTGGTGTATCGATGGACTGGTCAATGGGTTGCAAACCCCTCTTTAGGGAGTGCAGGCGGGACGATAAAGAAAGTCTCTTATGGTATTGGATTGGTGGGCTTGGCTGTGAGCGGTTGCCTGTACCAGCATGTGGCCGCTAAATACCTCTTCGTCCGAATCCTGAGGAACACCAAACACTTGCAATCGAATACATTTATTCATTGGGGAACATGGCTCGGATGTTCCATTAGCCTAGGTGCCGTCGCCTTCATCCTCGCTGAATCCATAGCGATCTTCAACTACCTCCTCTCGTTGGTTGGATCAATATGCTTTGCTCCAATGGCTATTTCAATCCCTGGGATTCTGTGGCTATTCGATTTCCGGGATTACCGAACTGGAAACCTCTGGCAAAGACTTCAGTACCTTTTCCACTGGTTCCTTGTTATCCTAGGCTTATTTATAACTGTTGGTGGAACGTAAGTAGTGCCCCCTGAGCATCTTCCGATACATTCCATGGATCCCTATCCCTGTCTTACTAATTTGACATCATAGATATTCAACGATTCTTGCAATCAAGGACGCATACGCTACTGGCCTTATTGGCTCAGCATTCAGTTGCGCAGATAATTCCAACAGCGGCCATTGAACGTTGGGTACCTGCCTAGCCGAGCAGTTGGCAGCGGCATGGACTAGAGTACCTCTCAGATAATGATTAAGCAAACCTGTTAACAACATGATTCTTTGTCAGCCGAACCGTCAATAGCTACCTACCTCCTATATGTATCTAATATATCCGGCTTTTGCTTGTTGTCAAAGTTTATACTTTCTATTAGTCTATATTTTGGCCGTTGTATTGAAACACGTGCATTGTATGTAGCCGTTCAGCAACCAAACCCCCCCTTTTCCCCCCTTCCCCCCTGCTTTCTTCTCCTTCCTCCTCGAAAGTGTGCAATTATTTATCTTTATGCGTTAGGTAGGTACCTCCTTTCTTGAACTTGTTCATTATTTTCGAAAAGGCCTTTTTTAGAGTTGATTGGGGACGACGAGCAGTCCTAGCCCTCCACTCGATCCACTCACTCTCCCACTCTACCCTGCTCGAATGATTCTCATCCCCTAGGTCTATAGTGTGTGTGACAAGTGCCATATCCTCATCGTCCAGGCCCAAGCCCAACTTCGATTTGTACTGTTCCGAGCATGTTGGAGGCAAGATTGCGGTAGCCCATTTAGGACCGATGGTGATTTTAAATGGTAGGAGGACGATGAGGAACAGGCGTGGATCTGTACCGTAGCGCGCTGGATAAGAGTCGGTACCGTTCTCATACATCTTGGTGTGTTCTTCGATGACTTTCTCCAACACCTCATTTATTGAAGAAGACCTGTCGCTCCTGTGGATGATCTGATGCTGCTCAATCTTGGAACAATCCACGTATATGACGGGCACCCATATTCGCCACTGTGCTTCCTTCCACTCCTTCGTATCTCGGACGATAACTTGTTTGGGATCGACTTTGGCCAAGAAGTACTCATAAGAGATTTTACCGGCTTCTTCATTTCGGAAAGTTGTCTCGAAATCTGCGGATGAACCCGAGTAGCTCTGAACGGCACTCACGATGCTGTTCTTAAGATCTCGTATTGGGTTCCCCCTAAAAGCCATGGCTTAACTGGTATCCGCTAGCCTCGGCGGGGATACGTGACTTGGGAGATGGTCGAGTTGATGAAAGAATTGTTGATGTGGGCTTAAGTAGGTAGTTCTCGAGTATCTGAATGCTTTCGTGTTTTCATATTAACAACATAAAGATAAAACTATCGAGAGACAGCTTTAAATAACTTAGATTTCAACATCTAATGATTCTGTTGCACTACGTTGTGTCATTGTGTGATTCACTATGCACTCGACTAAGTGAATAGTGCACCTCCGACTCATAGTGATCTTGCTTCATATCATTCACCAACGGAGGAGACTTTCCTATATTGACGTTTCACCTCATGATTTATTCCTGATACACAAATTATATTCTATGTGGTGTTATGATCTGACGTTGACTTCTTCGGCTGCACCGCTCGTGACTACCCACCCATAAATAAATCACAAATAGGTCGTATAATCAAAGTTACCTATGCGTTAGAACTACTTCTTTGCCCATGGTCAGTTCGCTGGGAATATCTCGATGAGCCTATTGTGAATATTGAGGACATAGCTTCTAAAGGCTCGGATAGACACTCCTAAAGAGGGGCTTAGCGTTGTGAGTATAGAAACCTGGGCAAGGAGGCTAGTTCTCGCCACGTCATATGATCATAAAATCTCCGTATGTATCTCTTAATTTATTGTAAAATTTCCCGTAGCTGTCTCTTTTTACCATACGAAATCCAGGTGGTGGGTCGGTTAGAAGTAATGATTAGCCCCTGTGCTGTGCCGCATCTATAGGTAGGATCCATATGGCCAGGATTGCGCCACGTCTCTCATCTTCAAATACACCTACTTTTATAACCTCTCTCTAATTTATCTTAGATACCTCTTCTTCTTTAGTACCGGCCTTTATCCCAACAAGAAACATGGGTCCTCCAGAACCTGTATTCCATTTGTTTCCCCTTTTGCCATTTGAACTACGGCGGGAAATCTACATTCTGGCCACACCGCCACGAATTGTGCATGTGCGGGAGTCCTGGGACTTCGAGGACCACGACGATTTTATGCAATTCTACCATGAGAGTGGTTCTTCCTATGATGACTCCAAACAAGCCTATGCCTTCGAGAAGTTCCAAGAGCGATACCGGAACGAAACACTTAAGGTTAAGTTGCATCCAGATCTCGCATACTTTGCGCGCAACTGGCGCCATCGCATACCTTTCGGAACTAGAGAATACACGCAAATGACCCTTGAGTCGTATGGATTTACTTCACAACCGGCTCCGTATCAGCCATGGTTGCCAACAAATGACACTCCAGAAATTCCATTGGCTTGGCTAGAAAACCATCTTGATATCGCCTTCAAACTTGTCCGGCAGAGCTATCTCTATAGCAGAGCCCCAATCCCACCGTTATTACATGTATGCGCTGAGTCCCGGGAGGTCTTGACGGACTATGGCTACAGGATGGCGTTTAGCACACGTACATGGGGACCACGCACATGGTTCCATTTCGGTCGTGACAGGCTTTATGTGTCTGAGTACCGCCGCCCTTACGAATGGAACAACAGCAACCACGGCTATTGCGACCTACTTACAGGTACCTATTGGGATATCCTAGGACAGTTTAATCCAAAAGATCTGCAACAGGTGAAAAGTCTTGTTCTAGGTCGAAGCAACGACTTCATGATAATTGAAGTCGAGAACATTCTTCGTCTCTTGCCAAAGGTTGAGGAATTGTTCTTAGAGGGGTGGGATCAGAACTGTCTTCATGGATGGTTCTATGCGACAGACAAGGAATACCGTTCAGATTGCGAGAGAGACAATGACAGCCATGGGACCAAGGAACTCTGGAGATGCGTTCCGGTCGAGGAGATTGATGTGGTAGCTCAAATATTTTGCCTCAACACCAACAACATCGACGGCGACCATGAGCTGCCACGTTCTCTAACCACGCCAATCCTCAGCCTGTATGATTTCAATCAATATAAAGAGGATGGAATAAAATACATATCGTTCTTTGAGAGCGAAGCAAGACGGTTCGAGACAGCATTTGAAATACAAAAAGATGATTTTTATGCCCGTCGGAAGCCCCCGAAAATCAAGTTCGTCCATACATGTTCAGAGAGTATGGCTAGACGATTCATACATGGACGGCTAATGTTCTGGCACTTTTACACGGAGTTCAAGAAGGCATATGCAAAGGATAAGCCGTGTATACCCCTGACGGTGGACAGCCCGGCACTGCCGCCTCCATTCCGAGTGTACTGGAGCAACGATTTGGATGAGAGGGACTGGGATTCCTTCAATATGGTGCAAGAAATAGATGCATCTCTACTTTGGGACTTCGGAAATCCCAGTGGTAATTCCAACATGCAACTTCGAGGCTGGTATCTCGCGAGAGTCAATCCACTAAAGCCAAGTTTGGAAATCATATAGGTAGGTAGTTTCCCCCTTCATCTGCCTAGGTACCTACCTGGTTATTATAACCTGCACCACAGCGCTATTCATCTATTCGATCAGTAGGAAAGAGCACTGCAAAGGTTACGGAAGAACATACGGAAAACACAAAAAGATAAAGAATCCCAAACGACTACCCATAGGCGATCTATAAGCTATCGTATGAGCTCTAGTGCTAAAAAGGGATTTGCTCATTTCGGAAGTCTTACTTCTTATTTTATAAGTTATCAGCAGGTAAATGGTTTATTTCTGTGTAGATAGGATAGGTAGATAAGCTCATATGACTAAAGGGGCTGCTAGGAGACCTTGCGATGGTGCTGACAACAACGCTCTCACTTGCACGCAAATGTTAGCTGGCAAACCTTCTGATGGCGGCCAGGCCCTCTCCTAAACCCGCCCGAGAACAATCTAGACGGCTGGGGACCAATCACTTCGTTGCCATTGAGACCTAGCATCATGCCCTGAAAGCTCGACACGTCTGCTTCCATTCCACTCGTCCCAGATATTGATGCGGCCGGCCGACCCGCTATAACCTGTAGTTGCTTATCTCCGTCGACGCTGTATATGAAGGCGCCGGCATCGACAGCGGAAGTGCCGATCGCAATCCCGTCTGCATACCGGTTCGCAGGGTCGTCGCCAGTATTTGCGATTTCTCTACTGTATCCGATTATGGCGAAGCCGGTCATCTCTGATAATCGTGTTTGGACAGACCACGCGGCAACTTCCACCATTGCGCGGGCTCTCAAATCTGCTTCGTTGCTCTCTTCCAGCTGATTCTGTCCATCATTTCCGCAATAGGTGAAGAGGCGCATCACCATGAGCGCCACACGGTGATCGCGAGGGGTTATCTCTCGGCTGATAGATAGGCTGTCACATATGGTATCAAATACCGCATCGGTTAAGAGCGGTTCTATTATATCAATAGCTAGACGGCGTATGGCCGCAGGGGCGAATGCTAGATGCGCTTCTTCGGTACTGAAGTCGAACTTGCGATGTCTGTTGAAAGCTGCAGCTGCTTGCTCGAGGAAGTCCTTTAGGGGACTAGTGCGGACGATGACTCCAATAGGGAAACCGGGGAACCGTAGCCTTCCCCCAGACATGGCCATTTCTTTGCGGTTGGCCATGAGTCGACCGTCTAGGCGTGTGAGCACGAAAGGCATCATATCATTAGCACGAGGCGTCACTCCGGCTGCCGGCAGACACGGCCTAATGGCGTGCAGCCACGAGAGCCGGCCATTACTAACCAGTTCGGTGACTATATTCTGCAATGCCTCGTCGGCGGTGTGTCCTGCGTTGTATTTAACACTCTTGAGTCGCAGCACGCCGCACAGGGCATAGAACTTGTCGCACTGTACTGTTGCCTCCAGATCAGCCGCGAGCTGTAATACATTGGTGTCCGAGAGCTCAAAAGACTGCGTCTCTCCGTAGTTCTGGCGCAAGTACCACAGGCGGCGGCACCAATTTGCAAACTCGCGGAGCCAAAGCTCCGTGGGGTGGCGGAACGACAGCGCGCCAGCTATGACGCCAGCGTCGGACAGGCTCATCCAGCCATCCGCGCTCCAGCTAAGCAGGTAGTTCTCCGACAGCAGGACTTCCTGCAGAATCCACGCCCGTCTCCGCCATGCGCCGCTTGCAAAGGACTTGAGGGCGTCGAGGCAGAGATGCTCGCGCTCTGGTGTGAGTTCTGGAAGTATGGTGCAACTCTGGCCCAGAAGACAATTGTGCGGCGCGAGCAACTCGTCCACGGAGTTCAGCTTGCCCTTGAAGCGGCACGACATCTCCTGGGATAAACGCATAAGCGGCGAGAGGTCGTCGCGCACGAGGAGGACGGTGCACCGCGCTTCTGAGTAGACCTCGTCCATGCGGGGGATCCAGTAGGCCTTGTCGGAATCCGAGTTTTGATCTATGCACTTGCAATCAATCCAGCACTTACTCACTCCCCAGGTCTCCTTCTTGAGGCCGGTGGGGGCATTGTCTCCCACGACGGCGAGTAAGCGCTCGCGCAGAAGAGCCCAGTTGGGCAACCTGTCGGCAGGGTCGTCTTTCCATTCGTTCCAAACGTAGGAGATGGCGACGTGGCGTCTGAGGCCACTCGTAAGATAGCCATGACGATCAAAGCGGCGGTGGAACTTCCCTGTGGCTGGGTCTATCAGGGCGAAGCTTGAGTGGGAGTCGGAGAGGAGAGCTTTGGGGAGCGTGTCCGACATTCTAATCCATCCTTCACTGTCCTGCCCTTTAATATATTTACATCTTAACAGTAAGAATGTCTATGTGTTTTCATATATCCCCTACCTAGGTACCTAATGATCAAGTGAGCATATGCTGACGCACTCACTTACTCTATCGAGTTGATTCCGTGAGGTGTAACAGCCTGGTTGGCTCATGCGTAACGCCACACACACTCATCGGGCACCGCCACGATGAGTCAGCAGACACAGTCGTGATGTTCGATGTTACTAGTATCAAGACAAGCAGGCCTAGGTTAGGTAACTACTTCATATACCTCAGAAACTATATGGAGTTTATTGTTGTTTGGCGATAGATAGTATACATCTGCGGGTTCTGGTAGATGAAACCAGAAACTTGGATTTGGGACGAGATGATTCACATCTAGAGTAGCACATATTGGCAAGCCGTTTCCTAAGATGCTCTCCTGGTGCAACAACTCTGCCTAATGTGTGTATTCCCGTCGTGTTTTCGTTTCTCTTACCGTAAAATCGAGTTGTCACCGCTGGGTTTGTTCTTCTGTTCAGAATATCGGTAGAATACCTCGCTACATGAGACGATTGTTGCAAACCCACTTTCTGGGTCAGGAGCGGCAGCTATAAAGGTGTGGCCTGCATCGTATTGTTCTCATAATCTTCCAAGATCATCGTCCACTCTTCTTAACCACACAACTCTGATATTATAGTATAACTATAAGCCGCATTTTCCTCACGATGTCTGAGCGCCGACTTTCACAAGATGTTGAGGCGTCAGAGGCTAAGTCCAAGAGCCCCGAACCTCCAACTTCCGGAAAGTCTCCCGTACCTCGCCAAGCACTTTCTTATGAAATACCTGTTGCCTCAAAAAAGACCCAGAGTGCCACCGATTCGCCAGGTGTCAGCCAGGGTGAGAAACAGTCTCCTAGCCAAAACGACGACGTCCCCGATGGTGAGAAAGAGACTGTGCCGCAACCTAGTACTAAGGGCGACCCGGGAAGTCACCCGCAAACTGGATCACCGGAAAAGGAGAGCCAGAAGCGGGTTTTCACACTGTATGAACCCCTAAGTGCGATTCAAGAGACTTTTGAAGTAATCTATTAACCAGAGAAAATTAGTCCTCTCCGCCCAAAGTTGCCTTAGGTACCATGTAACGAGTACCGCACTGAGTAACTCAGAGCAAGAAAACATCATCGTCAGACAAGGAAAGCTTTCTCATCGAGAACAGGAACATTAGAAGGAAGATCCTATGACGCCTGGCGGAGATGCATTATTTGAAGCATGAGTCTACATCACAATACATGCCTGGACGGACAGTAACACAAGAAATTTGTATTTAGATGTAGTTTATGCGTTTGCTCTGGGAATAAAGGGACGTGTCTCTCATTGCAACTCAATGGTACTCTGAACACGTCTGCTAATATTAAGGGGTAAATATACTTATTCTACCATAGTGCATATTTATGAACAACTTAACGGCTGCTTGGCCCAATTGGAAAGGCGTCTGACTACGATCGAACGGTATATTATGGTCGACTAGTTATCAGGAGATTCTGGGTTCGAGCCCCAGGGTGGTCATTAGAGTCTATGTACTAGTAATTAGTATAGGGTTCGCTAAAGACCCAAGTATGGAGCACCTATACTAGTACTAATCCTATGGCAAATTTCTTTTTATCACCTGTTCGCGTGTTCTTGTACATGTGACGACTGAATTAATGTGTTGCTTTCACATAAGGGGCAGTTCCAATGACGTGACCCTAGTAAAAGATTGTAAAAGCGGAGAGTAGGACGAGCTTCGGTTTCATGCTTGGCTTTGGTTTGCAGTTATTAATACCTGATTGTAACTGTATTCGATAAGTGTGTAAGATATTTGAATTTCCATCCAAACGGAAGCATAAAGTTAGGAGGGCTGCCTGGCCTGGTCTAGATTGACTTGGAATGGCATACATCAAGTGACTTCTTTCTGAGACTAGTGGGGAAATTGTAACAATACCGTTGATGGCCGGTTCGCGACTTAGTCTCTCATTTTCCCTTATAAGGCTGTATTCATATAGCACTACAATCCATTTGAAACCTCTATAGACATATGGACCGCCTCATAGTGTTACAATAGGCACGGAAGGTCCGTTGCTTGTTGACGTGTCGCTTTAGCTCTTGATCATCCCGCATAGTATCGGTGGTTATTTCCGGTCGCGTCAGCGTAGGTAAGCACAACTGCATAACCCATCTTCAAAATCTGTCTTGAATCTAGTCAAGCAACAAACTCTCCTCTTATCATGCTTCATCTCATTGTCAAGATTTCGATGCTTCAAGTCGTCATAAATCAAGCGTGTTCGAAAATACTCGATCCTACAAGTACGCCCAATGTCCACAGCGAAATTGCCGATGCTCGAGAGAGCGCAAACCTTTCCTCTCATCATCAATAAGCCAACACCTAAGAACCAGAACAAGGCATGGACAATCGCAGAAGTCATCCCATGTTCTAGAATGGAACAGAAGCGGGTGTGTTATCCGAAGTTGGAGCCGTGGCGTCCGCGGGACGGAGAACGGAAGCTGGATACTGGCCTCGAGGCCGCTATCAAGGAGCTGAAAGTAAAGAATAGCTTCCTAGGATCGAGCGACACATTCCGACAGAAGTGGTCTATCAAGTTTGAGTCGGCTTATAGGCGGATGGAAAGTTCTGATAGAGCTGAAGTGCCGACTATTATGGTGGTTGTCTGGGATGAGAATGACCGAGACTACAGCACTGAGGATGAGGGGCTGTGGGTGCAAGCATGCCGAGATATGGTGGCATTCTTGAGGGATAACGGTGCTGCTTACTTTGGGGTTGAGATCATCTATTGGGATAGGCTGGACTACCAGGTCGTGACTTGACTTGGCATGGTTGACAGGAAGTCATTCACATCTTACCTAATTCTTACGACGGGGCGGGGCACCGTAGCCCATCATCAGAGGAGTAAAGCCGCAACTATGACAACGGTGTAAATTGCTAGAAATCCTTACAGAATAGCGAAGGATCTCCTAAGGGACTGGATAGTCGAAGTCGGAATTAATAATCCATAGACTCGGCACCTCGGTCCGGACCGAGACGTTAATTCCTAACCCGGTCGCCGATCTCGGCACTAACTCCGGAGCTGCCAATTACATCGCAGGTAAAAAATAGTATTGTGCAACCCGAATTAAATGCTTTCCCTTTCGCTCCCGCTTTCTGTTTCACAGCCCAATGTAGCACCGTAAAATCATGGCGGCCGACCAGAAGCAGAAGCCGGCAGAGGCCGGCAAGAACTACAAGGGCTTTGTAGCTGGCGTCTTTTCCGGTATCGCCAAGCTGACGGGTAGGCCTTTCTCCGTCTCTAATACCTCATATCTCCAGTGCATCGACGAATGAGACGATACTAATCTAATCATGCAGTCGGCCACCCCTTCGACACGGTAAAAGTGCGCCTGCAGACCACTGACGCAACGCGCTTCAGCGGGCCGCTCCAATGTGTCGTACAGACGATCCGCAACGAGGGCGTGCGGGGGTTATATAAAGGCGCGACGCCACCGCTGGTGGGGTGGATGTTCATGGACTCGGTGATGCTGGGTTCCCTGACCGTGTACCGGCGACTGCTTGCCGAGCATGTCTTCTACAGCCACTTAACCCCTCACTCGCCCTCCATCCCGCAAAACGTCAAGCCCGAGAAAGAGGGGCCCATCGCGGCGACCTCGCACGCCGCGGCGCATTTACCGTCGTACGGCCACGGGCTGGCGGGCGTGATGGCGGGGTGCACCGTGAGCTTCATCGCGGCGCCCGTCGAGCACGTCAAGGCGCGGCTGCAGATCCAGTACTCGGCCAAGAAGTCCGAGCGCTTGTACTCGGGGCCTCTGGATTGTGTGCGCAAGATCTACCTCGCCCACGGCGTCCGCGGCGTATATAAGGGGCTGGCCGCGACGTTGCTGTTTCGTTCCTTTTTCTTTTTCTGGTGGGGTTCCTACGACATATTATCGCGCATCTTGAGGGATCGGACGAGTCTCAGCGCGCCAGCGATAAATTTCTGGGCCGGAGGGCTCTCAGCGCAGGTCTTCTGGATTACGAGTTATCCAAGTGACGTTGTTAAGCAGCGTGTGATGACGGATCCTATGGGCGGGAAACTAAATGATGGGACACCGAGATTCAGGAGTTGGTGGCAAGCGGCGCAGGCTGTGTACAGGGAAGGGGGCGCCAAAGGGTATTGGCGAGGCTTTTTGCCTTGTTTCCTGAGAGCATTTCCTGCCAATGCAATGGCTCTGGTGGCATTTGAGGGTGTTATGAGGGCATTGCCATAGAAGATAGGACCTCATGTATCTACAGAATTATATGTATAACTTAAAAGTAGAAATTAAGGAGATACCACATGTCACATTAGGGAAGAGTCAAGAGAGTTGCTTGCACTGGCGAATTGTATTCCTGGGAATCCAGTCTATCTGTGACTGTGATAGTATAGAAGTGCCTGTCCTACGCCGAGTCCATGCACTACCGCCAGTTTTCCCAATCCGTCATTCGTCATGATTGTGTGCGACCGCTTAGTCCTCATCCTCGTCGGCATCTTCGTTAACGACGTTGAAGAACTTGAGCTCGTACACTCCCTTGGAGGTCGAGACGACACGGAGCCAGTCACGGAGCTGCATCTTCTTGAGGAACTTCTTGGTCCTGGACACACAGATTATTAGTACTTATTTTTTTTGAGATTGGTAAACGGGGGTACGCGATCTCGAGTTACTCACAGGTACTTGAGGTAGCGACCAGAGAGCTCGTTGTGTGCAATGATCTCGATCTTGCCCTCGCCAGCTTGTTGGATAACAATGGTCTCGCCGAGGTTGCCAGTGCGGCCGTCAACCTTGATCTTGTCCTGCAGGAACTTCTCGAAGGCATTGGTGTCGAAGATCTTGTCACTGGCGGGCTGTTGGGCGTTGATGACGAACTGAAAGGCATGTAAGCAATCCCAGACTCTTGCAAACCGATTGAGGCAGGAATAGAGTGCTTACCTTCTTCGTCGTCTTGGCCTGCTTGCCGGACTTCTTCTACATGATGGAAATTGACCTTAGCCTACTGCTTCACGCCATGATCTCGCTGAAAGCCAGAGAGACTGGGCCAACAGCAAAGCGGTGTCATGTAATACATACTGTTTGAGGAGCCATTGCTAATGAATGTGATTGAAGGCGCAAAGAGGTCAAATCCTGCGCTTGGAGATCGAGGTGCTGGATAGTCCAATTTTGCGTGAGAGAGGAGCGTTGATGTTGGAAGGAGGAAGGAAAAGTTTCTCGAATTTTAGCTGGAACTTTTTGGTGTATCAAAATCGACGTGGGGCTCGGCACGCCGATAGGGCAAAGACGGATTTGGTCCGTGCTCAACGATTATGTAAAACACACTGCGTTATCGATAAACCTTGCACCTGAACCTGCATGTGATTTTAATTGGTCTTTGTAGGGAAAGCTACATAGGTACACATGTTTTTACGAGATTATACGAGATCACCACAACTACATCCATAAAGAGAGTCTGAGGATGGACACCTCAACCTCCTTAAACTCACAGTCGACATCCTTTTCAAGCCCAAGCCAGGGCTCTTTTTACTAATCTACTGGATTCTCGCCACCATGTAACGTGGAATACCTAGCATTCGGTTTACAGAACACTTGGGATGGAGTTCCAGATACCCAGCATTTCCCCATTGATGGCGCCAGGTGTAAATCTCACCAACTATGCTCTGGCTGTTACACCCGAAAGAGGGATATGCCAATACTTCTAAACACGCGTAGGCGACTTAGACAAGTAGGTCATGCGAGGGATATACATGGGAAGAATTTGCTCGAGAAAGAAGATGAAGATGGTGGACGTTGACTGGACTCGGGTTAGCAAGCCAAGACTCTTTCTCCCTAACTGCATTTCATGTTGTTCGCGAAGGTGTTACAAGCTTGCTATGGCCGAGTTTTGCGGTATCTTTCAAGATAGGCAGCTTTCTTTATGAAGAGTTCAAGGGTGACTCTCTGGCTTTTAATGGATAAGGGTACGTATTGGTGGGTATCTGGATTGGCATCGCAACCATGGATACCTGAGTTGTGGAGCACCTACATGTGCTTCAGAACGGCATATCGGACCCCGCGCGAACCCGGGCTCTGCGTGTCGATTCGCTAATGAACACAGAAAAAGGAAGGAAGCCCCGATACCTCGGCTGGCGCGTGCAATCCCTGTAGGTAGGCTTCAACCCACGTAATAGCTACAAAGCGATAGCTTAATGCGCCTTTGGGAAGGCGTCCACGGTAACCAATAATTTAGAGACAAACATTAGACCTGTGAAGCCACCGATTCGTCATTACCAATCCGAAGATCGATCCCCTACATACATCATATATGTCTCAGCGTCCCGCGTCGCCCCTTCTGGACATCTACCTCCTTCGTTCATACCACTTCTCATCTTGACAACCATGGCGACCGATATCAAGATTCCCGCCTACGAGGCCACACCAATTGAGAGCATTCCTAAGATTGCTGCCACCGCCCGCGAGTCCTTTCAATCAGGCAAGACCAAGGATGTTGAATGGCGACTTGTACAGCTTCGCAAGCTGTACTGGGCCCTTACCGACTACACCCCGAAGCTCCAGGCTGCTTTGAAGAAGGACCTCAACAAGCCGCCTCACGATGCAATCTTGTCCGAGATCCACCACATTATCCAAGACCTGCAACTACCTCTCAAGAAGCTGAAGCAATGGGTGAAGGACGAAAAGAACCTCGACTACCCATGGACCTTCGCGCCTCTGAAACCGCGCCTCCGAAAGGAACCTCTGGGCACAGTTCTGATTATTGGCCCTTACAACTTCCCCTTGCTTCTTACCGTCGCCCCGCTACTTGGCGCTATCGCGGCAGGCTGTACAGCAATCATTAAGCCTTCGGAGCACGCACCTGCAACTGCCATGGTTGTGAAGGAGATGCTTGAGAATTACCTCGATCCGACATGCTTTATTGTCGTTAATGGGGGAATACCTGAGAGCACCGCTCTACTCAACGAAAAATGGGACAAGATCTTCTACACCGGAAACCCAACTGTTGCGAGAATCATCGCAAAGAAGGCCGCTGAGACTCTTACACCCGTCGTTCTCGAGCTCGGAGGCCGAAATCCTTCATTCGTCTCCAAATCTACTGACTTAGCACTAGCAGCGAGACGGCTCCTCTGGGGCAAGACCATTAACGCCGGACAAGTCTGCTTGTCACAGAACTATGTGGCAGTCCATAGGGACGTGGTCGACGAGTTCATCAAGCACCTTAATCTAAGCTACAAGGAATTCTACCCAAATGGTCCTAAGGCGAGCGGGGATTATGCTCGGATTATCAATGAGCGCCAGTTCGATCGTATCAAGAACATGCTCGACAGCACCAACGGCAAGATCGTCTTGGGCGGAGAGACGGACAGGGATGACCTATATATCTCACCGACTGTCGTCCTTGTAGACTCTCCCGATGACCCCGTAATGAAGGAGGAGACCTTTGGCCCCGTCTGGTCTATTGTCCCCTACGATACTGTAGATGACGCCATCAAGATCATGCAGAAGGTCGATCCCACTCCCCTTTCGCTCACGACCTTTGGATCCAAAGCTGAGAACGAGAAAAGTGAGTGCTGTAGCTCTTACGTTACGTTGATATTGTGCTAACAATAATCCCAGTCCTCAGCTCAGTAACATCGGGTGGCGCCACCATCAACGATGCATGGATGCACGGGGCGATTGCTACGCTGCCCTTCGGTGGTGTAGGCGAGTCTGGCACGGGCGCCTACCACGGGCGCGCATCCTTCGACTGCTTTACGCACTTGCGTACCGTTATCGAGGTACCAGGCTGGATGGACAAGCTGTTGCGCGTGCGGTACGCGCCCCATGCCCCAGCCGACTTCAAGCGCCACCTCTGGATGACCGGCTTCAAGCCCGACTTCGACCGCGACGGCAAGCCCATTTCTGGCTTAAGCTACTGGTTCTGGCTCCTCTTCGGGCTCGGTGGCTCTTCCACCAAAGGTGCGTTACTACGGTGGGCTTTCCTCCTTGCTTCAGGATATGCTGCATTTTTCCAGTATCGGCGGTTTTGGTGAAGAAGAATAAGTTGTTGGATGTAAAAGGAACGAGGACGGTTGGACGAGACGAGCTTTCACCTACGGCCATCGAGCTTTCTTGGTACCCGGATATGCTAACACGAAACAAGATAACGGCGCACGAGCAAAACTCTGATTCTGCAGTTTCCCAAGTCCAGGACCATCCCCTGTACATGTACAACTATACCCGCTTGAGATGCTTTGTACACTAGGTCGCATTCTGTGGACTTATGCTGGCTTTCTGGAAGGATCAAATCAAACTCGGTTAGAGAATGGGCCATTTGAGATCCCTCTTTAGGCAACCTCATATCAAAGGCACAATGGATGTATAGGAGGTTACCTCTAGTTAGCATACTGAGAGATATGCTTTAATAAGTGGTCTAGCAACAAGATACACGTATAGACCAGCAATGGAGTTGTTTCTAATAGACGTGTTAAATCAAAATTTCGTAATTATCGGCATGGTATTTGAGACTCTTTTGTTTGATATAGTGCGGATGCTAGCTAGCTTGAGGGGTTAAGTACTTCCACACCTATTTATCTCGCGTCAAGCCCAAGATCGTGGAAGGTTTACACGGTTAGGATGACGATGATCTCTTCCAGCCGCACTTCTGGCCGACATGCTAGCCCGGGGTCGTTCCTACCGTCCGGTAAGCGCATCAGCCAATCTCTTGCCCCTCTCGCCCCCTAGATACAGCGTCTCTTCGCCGTCACCGTCGGCACGAGCCATCTCCACAGCCTCGTGGTATCCCGCAACCACCATATCCTCGTCGACACGCAGGCCATGCTCTACAAGCGCAGTAATCACCCCCCTGACCCGTGAGATCTCCCGCATCGTGCCAGGAGAAATGGCGTCGTTCTGGCTCGAATACACATTCAGGCCCACGCTCTCCTCAATCCTCGTGATCCCCGGCCCCGAGCTTTCCCCCACAGCTCCTTCGCCCTCCACATGCTTGCTAATCCATATATACCCATTCACGCCCAGCACGACATCGATCTTCTCCGCGTCGTCGGCCGCGGCCCCGCCTCCGCCCACGGCGCGCCCGATATCCAGAATGAAGGTCTGCCGCTTGGCGCGGACGACGCCGCCGCCGCCTCCCGCGCCGCTGACGGCCACGAACACGCCGTTGCGCAGCTTGCCGAACCGCAGGCTGCGCGTGTGCAGGACCGCGCCGCCGTCCCCGTACAGCTGCTGCACCTCGGCCACCAGCAGGTCGCCCTCGCTGAAGAACGTGCGGATCTGCAGCTCGTCCGTCTCGGTGCGCCGCCGCTGGATGCCGCCCGGCAGGTTCACGGCGCTGAGGGGCAGCTGTGCGAGCAGCGAGGCCCCCACGTCCACGCGCCACCGCTTCGCTTGCACTTCGACGATGCGGCCGACGACTAGATCACCGATCTCGGGGGTGTAGCGCGCGCGGAGCGGCCGCACGGAGAGCAGCTTGTTGGTTTTGGAGAGGGTGCCTGCCACAGAGGATATTATGGCGGGCGGGTCGGTCGTTGTGTATGTGCCGTGGCCGCTGTGTGGGAGATGATATGTTAGCAATTAGCGCGTGGTAGATAAGTAGATTAATATGGCCGTCGTACCGCATCCATTGCGGATCTTCTGTGATTATTTCGCCCGGGGTTACGATTGCGTCGTCGCCTATCCGTCGAGCTCGCTTGGCTGGGCGCATTGAGATGTCGCCTTCCAAGTCCACCCCGCCATCTGAGTCTGAGTCTGAGTTCGAGTCGTAACTAGCATCTCGAGGACCGCGTATCGGCACCGCTGCCGGTTGCAGTATCGTGATTGGCATCGTGCTGGCGGGCCGTATGGAGTGGGTTTAAGGTCTGTGAAGTGAAGCTGTAAAGTTGGTTGTCTCGATTGGAAACAATTTTGTCTAGAGCTCGCAGACCCCTGTAATGCAGCCCTGCAGCTTCCGAGCAAGTGCATGCCCCGCTATTTACTACTATGTAGTGACCCCTGGCCCCACAACACTGTTATCGATACGCTAATCCTACCCGCTAACGTCAGAGGTACCGCGAACTGCGCGAGATCCGAGAACCACGCTGTCACGGTACCTTATTATTAGGCAGCTTTAGCATGTGATCCATTCCATCCAACCGCCTCACGTATTCTCTTTACTCAATATTGTACATTAGGTGCCTTCAATGTTAGCACTACGGTGATACCGTATCTCTAAGATATATAATGTTACAACCTCATTCGGGCTTATGAGGCCAACACAGCTAAGTTTGGAGTTTGGAGCTCTTTCGAAACTCCGTCATTCATCGCCTTACGTCATCGTGAAGCCTGGCACAACGCAAACAGACGGAACATTGCTATCAGCAAACTTTACTACGGTAGCACAGGGTTATGATGGACGACTATAATGTGGACGTCTTCGTCAACCGGGACGATCCCATCCCGACCGTCGTCATCGACGGGTCCACGCCGCCCAGGCCGCGCACCCCTGAGACGCCAGCAGAGCACTCCGATGCTGAGACTCCGTCCGTACGGAAGGGGCTCCGGGGCCGTTTCTCGGCTTTCAAGGAGAAAGCTAGGATCCAGGATCAGTTGGTCGAGAAACTGCTGTCACAGGTGGTACCCGTCGACGACGCCCAGATCCCGCAAGATGAGGCGCTAAAGGGCGGGAGTCCTGGCGTGGAACGTCCAAACTTCAATCTGACTACTATGTCCAACAACTTCCGTCGTTTCAACGCCCGCATCGGCGTTGTTTTTGTGTTCCAAGCTCGTGTAGAACGTTTACTGTCTTGGAAGCGACCCACGCACACCCTCTCGTTCCTCGCCATATACACCTTCGTCTGCCTAGACCCTTATCTCCTGCCTCTTCTCCCCCTAACAATTCTCCTCATCGGTGTTCTAATACCGAGCTTCGTAGCGCGCCATCCCGCAGCCGAGTTCAGCTTATCCAGCGAGCAGGCAATAGGGTATTCACCCCACGGGCCTCCACTCGCACCCGCTATCCAGGTCAAGCCCGTCAAGGAGCTGAGTCGGGACTTCTTCCGCAACATGAGGGACTTGCAAAATAGTATGGAGGACTTCAGCCAGCTTCACGACGGCATCATAAGGCTAGTGGTACCACGGACGAATTTCAGCGATGAGGCGTTGAGCAGCGCTCTATTCGTCGTCCTGTTCGTCGCGTGCCTCTTCATGAGCATTGCATCGAATGTGCTACCATGGCGATTGATTTTCCTGACCCTAGGCTGGGCCGTCACGTGTATGGGGCATCCCGCTATACAGAGACAGCTCCAGACTGCGCATGAGAAACATATACACCCACAGGAGGAGAAAGCTAGGGGTTGGGTAGAGAAGTGGGTTGAGCGCGATGTCATTCTTGACAGCGCACCGGAAACCAGGGAGGTGGAGATCTTCGAGCTACAACGCCTATCAAACGCTGGTGAATGGGAGCCATGGTTATTCAGCGCGTCGCCCTACGACCCACTATCACCGAGCCGGATCGCCGGTGACAGGCCAGTCGGTACACGGTTCTTCGAAGATGTTCTGCCTCCAAAGGGATGGGAATGGAGTGAGAAGAAATGGGCCCTGGACCTCTGGAGCCGCGAATGGGTGGAAGAGCGCATCATCACAGGCGTCGAGGTTGAGACGGAAGGCGAGAGGTGGGTATACGACATATACGACGAGCAGGCGGCAGAGAAGGTCGGTGTGGTTGAACAGCCTACACCAGTCAAGGGCAAGGATAAGGCTAAGCTTTTGTCGCCAAAGCCTAGCTGGGAGGAGGGTGAGGATGGCGATGGTAGGAGAGGCGAGTGGAGGCGGAGGAGATGGGTGCGGTTGGTAAAGAGGAAGAATATCCCTGAGACTACGTGATTATAATTGACCACTTGGAAATTACATTACAGGATTTCAGTGACAACCTATGAATGGCTTTTATACAAACCAAGTGCTGGCTCAATTTAGGGTGGATTCAAGAATGATATGGGCGAGCAACATGTCTACCTACACGCGGGCCTAATCTACCACGGACTTCACACAATTTTCAGGGGATACGATACTCATGATTTGGATTATAACTCTTATATTTTATTAATACTCTAACTATTCACATATTGTTTTAAGTGGACAAAGAACTCATTACGTTATTGTTATAAAATAGTGTATATTAGCTATAGGCGTCAAGTAGGCCTAACTATCTATGTCTTTATATTTCTACACAATACCCATTTTGGTATTGGTCTTCGGGAAAAGGTTGTTAGGGGGCCGGGGCTTCTATTCTGTGTAGAGCCGCCCGGCTACCTACCTCTTAACTTACATTGGCCGCGGGCGATTACCTGGACGGTCTATCAACTGGGGAAGCAGGAAGAATTCCGTGACGCCAAGAATTTATGCTCCGTAGAGTCTTGGGCTATGATGCCCCTCGCTAGAAGTGTCCCAACGATCCATGGACCCACTCGTACTCCGCTCTGTGCTAGCCACATTACGACCCTCGGGCCGTCTGCATTGTTGGAGGCGTACTGCATGTACCCAGTTCCTCTGTCCTGAAGAGATTCTACGATGCCCTCTTCGACAAGTAGCTTCAGCGCATCCACGTTGTCGACCATGATAGCGTATTGCCAGAGCCGGCTCATATTCACCGCCTCCGCGGGAACTCCGTTGACGACCTGGGGGAAGAACTGAAGGCAAGCACGGAGATGAGGTAGCATTAGCTCAGGTGGCTGGTGCGTGAGGATATGGGGCATCATTCGTGTCAGTGGCTGTGTGAAGGAGACACGAGGTAGCATATCTCCGATCCAAACCGGAGTGGAGAACTCAGGCCGCGATACGGGGGTTGGCTGCCGCGTGCGGACGTACCAATATAGGATAGGCACGTACGTGTCTGGGTGGTTATGGTCCACCCAGGGATGTCTTCCCCTGTTAAGGCTGTCAATGGTTCGTTGACGGTCCAGAAGATATATCTGGCGCATTGGGTTCAGTTTCGCCCATAGGGCCTTACATGTAGCTGCGAGATGTAGGTAATCAGCAGGTAGTCCAACTTCACGTATGATCTGCTGGAAGATCTCTTCGGGAATGTCGAAGAACTTCGTCTGTGAAGTGTTAGATGAAGTCATTGTAGCTGAGTTAACTCGAGTGTGAATTTGACTGGTTTTGATTATGTTTAAGATTTTGATTCGTGTTGAATGTGATTTGTGTGTGGTTTGTGAGTGTTGTGATGAGCTGAATGAACGGAATATCGAGGAGAATTGCGCCTCCTGATATATAAATTATAACAACATGAGGGTATGAATACATATATCTCTGTTCTGAAACGAGCAAGTTGATACTATACCTACTACATACAGTGATTCAAAATGCACAAGTTGTTCCCATACAATAATTATCGTGTATCATGGTTTAGTTAACAAGACTTGCCATAGCCAGGCAAGGGGGTTGCTAAACGGCTACTGTTGTATCCCTCATATCACCCCTATTTAGCGACAGCTTGTCGTTTACTCCTACATATTACCTCGGATAAATAGCTAGGTAGCTGTTTCTCACTTTCAGGAACGATATTGTTCCTCCTATACCTAAGACTACAGTAAGTCATGACAGGTAGGATCGACTGCCAGGAAAGGGGACATTGGCTGTCTCGAAAACCCAGCTGGAGTATTATAACCTCTAACATACAATTGCAAGCAATGAGATTGTCAGGTCACACAAAGGGAGCAATTAGCTTCAGTGGAATATCGGTAAAGTATATGAAATAAAGAGATTCCAATACATATTCAGTTCTTTGTTCGAGTTTTACGATTAAAGCTTGTGTATTGGATGTGGCCGATGGAGGAATTCACACTAATCCGCGCCTCTCATAGATGGTGTATTATGAATCTAGCATATTCAGCACTTACTAGTATCAAGAGACGCCGGATTATTGTCTCGAAAAGCTAGGGTCAAGAATTCGTGCTATAGCACCACGACGAGTATCAACGACGAGTATTCAACCTTAAATTCGAACGGGAACGCTACGAATATGTCATATCAACGTTTCGTTTACTCGTATCTTTCGAAAATAGGAAATGAGGGTATCCTAAGTTGCGCCAACTCGCTCTCAAACCTGAACGCTACTCCAGTAAAAGACGAAGTATGCCTCCTTCAACGATCATCTCGCTAAATCTTCCGAAGACATTCGCTTTCTTATCTGCCCACCAGATCGTGCCGTCGTCTTCATACCACCAACTTGTCCAATATTTTATGAATACCGACACTCTTCCCCCTTCCGTTGTCCAGCTCATCCGTCATCTTTCTCGCCCTCTCAACTAAGATAGAAATGACTTTTTGAGTGTACTCGAAACTTCCCGTGCCCTCCATGTACTTGACAGCATATCGTTTGACCTCATCATCAGTAGTCTTTTGCTTAAGAATATTGAGCAGCTGGAGATTTGAAGGGTTTGAGCGTATGCTATGGATGATAAGGAACGAGAACTTTCCCTCAGTCAAGTCTTCGCAGAGGCCCTTGTTCTGACCGTACTCGGGACTCGACAAGTTCCTGTAGTCGTCTTGGATCTGGAAGATTATGCCCAGTATATTGACTAAGGGCACGCAATCGATGGGGGTGCCTGACTCGGCTTGCATCAGCTTGATGGCCAGGCGGAAGAGACCCCCAGTTTTGTTGCCGACCATTTCGAGGTACTCCTCTTCGGTGGGGCACGTTAAAGTGTCTCGCCAGAAGAGATCCATGCCCTGACCACGATGGAGGTTCAACAGTTCTTCCGTGTAGACATTGATTGCTTCCGGATTCTTCAGCTTTTGGAGCTCCTGCAAGGCACAGAAGTAGACGTAATTAGCCGAGTTTATGGTTTGCGCCGTGCCGAAGATGCTGTGAGCAACAGGTAGACCCCTTCGCAGTAGTGAGTTGTCCTCGACGTCATCCACAAGCAGCGAGGCTGTGTGTAGCATGCCCACAACCTTCGTAATGACATCCAAGCTTTCCTGGGGGACCTCGAGCCACGCGTTGAAGGAATTGACCATGAGCGTACGGAAGTCCTTCCCCGGATGGGCAAACAGGTACTCAAAGGGGCCCACCAGGACCTTTTCCTTCTGCTCAGACCATGTCTTTCTCGAGGTATAGTTAAGATCTTCGGTCTCGTAGCGCGCGGGGTCCTGAGGCCCCGTGGCATGCATGCCTGTTAAGGGTATAGCAGTAGTCGAGGAGCTTCGGTTTCTGGTGTTATTCTGGCCGAGCCAGTCTGACTCTGGAACAGGCCGTAGGACAGATTTGGCGGGAGGAAAGGGGGTTATGTAGCCTGTCGAGGAGGTTCGGGGAGGGATCGCATTGGGCGACTGTAGAGATACAGTGTTGCTGTTGGCGTTAGGAACCATGGTTGCCACAGTGGTGCCCGCAAGGGAGCGATAGTTTCAAGAGCCAGGAAGTTCCCAACGAAGAGCGGTCAGCAGGGAGATAGTTGGATTTATGGTTGGCTAACTCTGTTATGGCGCAAACTGTATCTTAAGGTAGTATCCAGGTAGGATCGGGCGCGGTGGGGGGGGTGGGAGGAAGTGGGAGGCGGCGCAAGACGGTCGACGACGGTCAGAGGCTAATGCGGTTGGCGCTGCTTGCATCTGCTGAGGTCTGGAATAGACTAAATGCAAGTAATATACGCAAAGTTTCTACTATTGTATGTAGGTGACTGGCTACATGTGATATGTGTGTGATCGTCGTCGGCATAAGTAGGGCGCAGTAGGATCGGACTTGGAGATTGCGCGGCTAGCCGGCAGGACAAGAGCTCAGCTGTCCTTTGGACTTCGACGTAGCATCAATACTCGAGAATCTAACCTATGTAAGGTTTGTGAAATTGATGTTACAATGGATCAAACGATTAAGGATTAGCCGCTTCTACACCACGAATGACGTCGCACAGCTAGGGGCACAATGGTCGTTCGAAGCTGAAGCTTCCTCTTTCACATGTTGAGCTGCAAGGCCAGTAGCAGTAGCGAACGTCATGGCCGAGAAGGATAGGTACAGACAAGGTACACAGAGCTTCGACGGTTCAAAGCTCATCTACCCCGCATTGTCTAAGAGTTGGCTGACGCCTTGCCAAGTATCACCTTCGTACCTGGCTAGACCAGAATAAGCCTTCATCTCAGACTAAGGCAGGGACCTAAAGAAGAATGCCCTTTCAGGGTATGCGCTTGTGGTACAAGCCGAGATTAATTAGATGGGCAAGAGCGGGATTGAATCCTATTATGTCCAATGTTGTTATAAAAGGATGCTATTATTGGGTACCTTCCATAGGGCATGTTACATGCAGCTAGCACCAAGGCAAGCCACTGTCCGGTTAGGTTCCAACGCTGCGGTTAGGGAACCGCTACCGAACTGCCGCCCCGTTGCCATGTTAACCACAGTTCTCCACTCAAACATCACGACCCTTGCAACCAACGACACATCCCACCAACCGTCACAGCACCAAAAACGGCCTTCAAGTCGGGCATCTTGGGCTCGTCTTCTCTCTTCCTGATTTCTTCTGGGATCAGGAGATCATTCCATTTTGATACCCCCCAATTCTTCTCTTCGTCGCTTTGTATTAACATCTTGCCGCTGTCGCTACCAAGCAATTTAGGCCTTTTTTGATTTCCCATTTTGATCCCGACTTTCATTGCTCCGTCTCGCCGCATCGCATACCGCCGTTACAACCTCGTCGTATACTACTCGATCAGCACCACCTATAACTAAAATCCAATAAATATTAAGAAGTCAAAATGGAACAACTACTCTCTCTCGCCTTCGACAACCTCTCATCCTACGACGGTCTCAAGATTCGCAAGGGTCTACGCCAAGTTGAAGGTCTGCTAGCCAACATCTGTCTATCGCGAGGGCAGAGCAGCAGAGACCGCCGGGCTTCGTCCGTAGTCAAGGACCAAGAGATGGATGAACATGAACCATTGCCCCCGAAGTCCCTCGACGAGGTTACCGACGACCCGGCTTTTTGCGAATTCTTCAAGCTACAGGAAGGGTTTGAGTGGAACGTCGCTATGCGCCTAGTCAGCACTCTCGACCGTCTTGTAGCTAGAGGCGGCGACGGTTCCAATGACCTTTTGATTCTCAGTGCGCTGGACCTGGTCCAGGGTGTTATGCTGCTGCACCCACCGAGCAAGACTCTGTTCTCTAGGGAGATGCACATGAATGTAAGCCTGGCGATGCCGTCCTCAAACTACCCAGGGGTCACCCTTACTGACTTAATCATTTTCTCAGCTTCTTCTCGACCTCTTGGAGCCAGACTTCTGCCCCGCGATCCAATCCGCCACTATCGTGACCCTTGTAACTGCGCTAATCGACACCCCGCGAAACACGCGTACGTTCGAGAACCTGGACGGCCTCCTCACAATTACCTCGCTGTTCCGTAACCGATGCACCAGCCGGGAGGTCAAGCTCAAGCTTATAGAATTCTTATACTTCTACCTCATGCCCGAGACTCCCTCCATTCCTAGTGCCCGTGCCGCCCAGGACCCCCAGCTACCCGGCCTCCTCCAGCGCAGCCCTAGTAAGCTCGCCAAGGCCTTCTCGTTCGGCGTAAGCAAGGGGGCCGAAAATGGACGACCGCGATCCGCTGGCGAGGGCGAGACCAGGACCCAAGAGGAGAAGCAGAGCCTGCTTGGGCGCCACCTGAGCAGCGTGCAGGAGCTTGTTGAGGACCTGCGGCAGAATACGCCCTTCGGAGGCGTAGTGGGCTAGGCGAAGGAAAGGCCTGACACAATTACAATTTGTTTCCATCAATATGCGTTGCAGAACGTTTCATTCCGTTGGCGTTGGGGTCCAATTTGCTGAGTTGGGGGCTGCTACCTCAGTCTTTTCTATTTTCGCTAAGATTGGCTTGGACAGTGGAAACGTAGGGTGATTGGTCGCCCGTAGTAATGTCTGTTGCACGGGGCAATGTTTATGAGAGGCGTTACGGATAGGGACAGGCAAAACCAAGACGAGGCGTTCATTAAGACGGAGAGGGTTCTCCAGTCGCATTCATTCGTGTCGTGTTCGTATATACTCGTTAGAAACAGGATTAGGGTAATACACCAAAAGCTCCGACCCGTTTCCCTAAAACATTCATTCTCGCGTGTCTACTTTTTCCCTTCCTGCCCATTGGGATGCGGTTCCGGTGAAGGTGAAAGCCCCCGAGATCTGCGCTGCTCCGCTTCCTCCGCTGTCATCGGCGGCGGCGAGGTCGGAGGACTGCCGACCAGCTCAAACGGTCCTTCCGCCTCCGTAACCGAAGTATCATGTGTAGAGTTGTCCTTGTCCTTTTTCCCAGCAGCTCCTCCCATTTCCTCTAATTCCGCGCGTGCGGCCCGGGCTTCCGCATCAAGTTCAACCGGCCGCACGATATCGTTCGGATTGTTCGGATAACCATATGTACCTATGACAGCGCGGTCGGAGTACCCAGGAGTTGACCTGTGGTCGCCGACCGTGCTGCTATCTGTATAGGGGCCAGGTATGGCGTCAGGCCCGTAGTAGTCGTACGCAAGCCCCGTTTCGTGCGGCCGCGGTCTGGCGCCCATCCCGCTCGATGGGCTCGCGATATCCGTGTTGGCGCCGTATGTGGGCGGCACGAAAGGCTGCGAGAGCTCATCCATCCGCCCCGGCTGCCCATCAGCTCCCGAGCCCGCTAGCGTCCCCTGCGACCTTGCCTTTCGTCGGCGGGTGATCCAGAACCACGTTATAGCGCCGATGACAATGGCAGCGCCCACGGCAACGCCAACACCGATCCCGACTCTGGCACCCTCGGACAGTCCGCCAGTCTCGACGACGGTTAGGTTCGCTGCGCAGAGCCCCGTTACTTGCGTGCCGGAGATGGTCGACTCGACACATGTGCTGCCGATATTGCAGCACCCGCCGCCCGTAGGACATGATATCTGCGAGGTAGTACAGCCCGACGGGACGGGCGTCACGATGGTGGATATGGTCGACGAGGCCGGATACGCGCAACTACCGCCCGTAGCGCAGCTCGCCCCGTAGGGGCAGCACGGTCCGACCCCAGCCTCTGAACCAAAGCCCGCCTGGCAAAGGAAGGAGGAGATATTACAGGGTTTCGAGCAGCACCCGGTCGTCACGCTCGTCTGCTCGACAGCTGTCACCGTACCCGAGGTGGCGATCGTCGACGTGCTGGTGACAGTCGAATTGCAGTATTGTAAGGTCTGGGCAGGGCACGATCCGCACGTGGTCCCTAGGCCACAACAGCTTGCTATCCAATCGTCACCTACGTAGCAGTATTGGTCGTTGCTGCAACATCGGTCCGCCCCAGCCGGCCCGACCTCGAGACAGCCGTGATGGTCGGCATCACACTGCAGTGCCGTTTCACCCTGCCGCTTGGCCTTAGCGGCCGCCACCCCAGGAGCATACCAACGCGGCCCGAGACCGGGAGCATAAACCTGCTCATTTGGAGAGAACAGCGCTGCATCGTCAAGTGCGGCGAGGTCTTCGTAGGCAGCTGCCGTCGCAGCATTGATGAACGATGCGATAAGCAGGGCAACCGCCGCCGCGGCGATCGCGGGTTTGGGCGTCATTATGTGAAGTCAGCGGCTGTCAGACGGACAGGGCAGCCAGCCTTACAACAACACAATGAACGAATTGCGCATATAGAACGGATATACCTCTCAGTCCGTGTATATAATATATAGAAAGCCAACGCTAAGATAATTAAACCCTTGAAGAGGCGAAAAAAGAGCAGCCTATGTCGTGAGCTTCACAAAGAGAACGATTACAGCGAAGATGACAGACGAAAAAAAAGGTCAGCAGCGAGCACAACCTCTCGCAGTCGGAACCGGGCCGCAAGAGGCAAATATTGAAGCTAGCTCTACCTATCGGCGATCTGCCCACCCAGGCCCTGCAGATTTGTGCACTCTTACAGCGGAAGCCTATTGGGCTAAGCCGGCCGTGAGATTTGGGGTTTGGTCGCACCAACGAGCTCGTATACATACATGTAAGACAGCCTGCATAATATTGTTACATCAGCTCGTCGGAATAGGTTAGCCAACATTCGATGACGGCAGCCGCGATAATAGGTGATAGGTATTGGCCCTTGGCGGACGGTAGAATGGCTGACCTTTAAGGGCCGTCTGCATTCAAGGTTGTGGTCAAGGGAATGAATTTGGGGGGTTACCCATTGTGGCACAACAACACCAGCTGAATTACCTAATGTAAGAAGCCGATTATCTTAGCCAATCATCATTAGGCGCGATATGAACGGTTACAATAATAAGGCGGTCAGGCAACAAAGAAGAATGCCTTCCCTCATGGTCAATCAATCAAGAAAAAAATAAAGGGAAGAAGAAGGGTAGAGACCTAATAAGAGGGGAGGGGGGGAAGGAGAAAGGGAGTTAAGGGAATCGAATACGGATTTCTTGCCGCTATCCAACCAGACTGTCTATTTTCAACCGCTCGTTTTGATTTGATTAGGTACTTGATCGAGGTGGCTCGAGTCTCAATTAGCGACATCAGATTAAGAGGCTGAACTAACATCCGAACTCATAGACGATCTTGCTGCGACTTCGTCGTGATATGAACAGTTTAGCGCAACCGTTCTCGTTGTCATAGCGAGCGCATCTGAATATGTCCTGTCTGTCGGACTCTGTCTCGATTTTACACCTCCCCGGATACGTGACACCATACTAGTATGCTCAGATGCAAGTATCCAAAGACGCGTTACCGCGACTAAAGCCCTCGGGATCAGAGCACTGACAATCTGAACAGTCTATTAGACACTAAGAGAGCATCCGTATGGATGAGTACGTAGGTAGGTAGGTAGGTAGGTAGGTATGTTAACCATATTTTACATAGTGAGAAATGTCCGAACCCCCGAATCTTGAAAGCCCATACGCCAATAAACTTATAAATTTTTCACACAGGAGATGCGTCTCGGTCTCGCATTGGTATTTCGCTGCTCCCCATCTCAGCTAAGACGATCGCACGTTGGCTTTCGCTGTCTACTTCGTTGAAGTGTTCCCTGCTTCCTTCATATACTGATTTCCTGGTCGCAATATGCCCGCCCATCTTCTCAGCTTGGTTGCCGTTGCTGCTCATCGTGCTGAGGACTTTGAGTTTGTCCGGCACGATACGTAGAATGGGCTGCAGCGCCGGAAAACAGCCGCACCATAGCCCGACGTGGCCCTCGATGTTCGTCCATATGCCAAGGGACGGCATTTCATAGGTTCTGGAGACGCAGGGAAATTAGTCCTGGGTTTTAAGGGTGTAAGGGAGAGGAGATAATCGAGGGGTTAGGGGTTGTAACACACATATCAACAGAATAGTCCCGGGTCTTCATTAAGACTACGCGGATGATACCCGTGGTTACCGCAAATACTCCGACGCTGAGGATAAGTATGATTTGAAGCGTCTTCTTGGACCACATCATCTTCGTATAGATTACCCAGATGGGTAGCAAGAGGAGAATCGCATCGACGGCAACGCCAACCACACCATGTCCGACCATCATCCTGGTATGGGCATTTTCTGGAATACAATTGGTCCCCTGTTCATTAGGAGGTTTGAATGTGTCCCTGAATACGGCTTTTAGCGCTTGGCCTTGGTGAAGGACACTGTCTGGGATGTTCAACTTACGCGATCGGCATACACTCAGTGAGCCTATACACGAAAGCAGCAACAGTCTGGGCGGAGATAACTACAGCGACAGTCCACGAGATGACGCTAATGTTTCCTAAATCCTCCTTTAGCTGCGGATAGCTGTGTGTCACATCTGAACTGCTTACTGTCTCGGGCGAGTCGAGGCAGAAAGGCGAGGATCGCGAATCGTACCATAGCCATAACCCAGAAATAAATGAGTGTTTGGATCACTAGTGACTGGTGGCAAGTCAGTACTCGATGCCATGATATCATAGCGTGAAATGCGGGCAGGATATACCTCGAAGAATTTGGCCAATATGTCTTCTGGTATGAAGGATATATGTGCTCCGCCACCGAGTGAGACGGCTATGACGGCGTCAGCTTCGTGATCCTCGGATATATTGCTATTGTAAAAAAACCCACCGTGGATATCCGCTGCGGATAGTAGCACGAGCAAGAGCTATATTAGTCCGTAAGCAGGTGTTCCTCGAAGCAACCCGGCTCATAGCCACTGTGAGGAGATCAAGCTTACGAAGGCAATACCTGCGATCGCATCATCTAGCCCAGGCGACTTTGTCATGTTTATCCGAACGAAGAGGCGAAGGCCGTAGAACAGAGTTGAGAATCCAATCAGTCCCGCATTAAGCCCAATCTCCGTGTCACCACGGTAGTCAGATGTGCTGGAAAAGTCCATCCTGAGAGCTTACTCTCTCACTTGAGCCACCTTCAAGTGACTGTCAAGTTTAATGCCGACATTGATTCGAACGAAGCAGCATGGTGTTGCGTACCTGAAGGAAAATTACATCCCAATCTTAGGTGCGTGCATGGACAATGCTTATATTTGAACCAGCAATTATCACGGCCTCGAATAGGAATCTTCCCGGAGGATGTCCACGAGTTCCTTGCTTTTGTCTTCACACGTACGCTACATTCCGTCCACTAGCTCGGTTGCTAGCAATAGTTGTAGTACGGGAGCTTCCCCCGCCGACCTGTTACTCCCCATGGTAGAATGAATCCAGCGTGCTGGACCCCGATCTACAAGAGGGATCAATCTGTAGAAGGGCAGAAAAGCGTGAAACGTGCAGCATGCAGCGTGCGTGTTAAGTCTCGGGCTAGCGTGCTATCCTCGTGGAGAGGGCGAGGGCCGACCTTCGGGAAGAATGTGTTTGCTTTTGCCAGGGTCATTTCACTAACTGTGGTTGGCCCTTGCTCTGGAGGGTATGCTCAAGCCATAACGGCAGACTTGTGGCGTTTATTATGTCTTTCGGATTTCAAGAATCCGGTTCCTCGGGCTTCACGACAACCCCGACGGCTCCTGTCTCTGACGACATTTCGTCGAAGGTCAGCAACCTACCAGTTAGGGCACCCAAAACATTTATCCAAATCCGGGTTTAGAAGCCCCCCTCTGTCCCGGGTATTATTCCTTCCAGAAAAAAGGGGGACTCACCTGCCGCGTATGCAAATGTATATCATTCTAACTAGTTGTCAAGACGACCACTCCGTCGGGTTTTATGTTCCAATCATGAACCTGCGGCCTGGTGTCCCCGTTAGTAGCTTGTGGTGGGCGATTATGGACCGGAAGAGATATGCTTTCCGCTTAGACATTGATTCCCGATGGGATTTGTTAGTGTTTAGATGCTAGGTACGTACAGTTTTGCTTATTCTTCGATCAGCTACCTATGAGATTGTCCCCTCAGACACCCCTTGCGTTGGAATTCTATCTGAGAGTTTAGCTCTGTGCTATCTCTAGCAAGTCAATGCAGAACCAAGTCTAGACGAAATGACTGGACGATATTGTCACCGCGCGGTATATAGAGTGGCTGATTTCTAATTCCCAAAGTACCGGGTCCTCATTAACCCTGAGTGTATTGTGCCTGCTGATCGTACCATCATCATGCAGATCCTTACATCACTCGTGGTGGTTCTTACGATTGCAGATATTGTTTCATGTCGGATACGATCGAGGAGATCTGAAAAAGTGTGCGAGACCCCTTCTGTTAGAAGAGAGTGGTGCGTTGAGTCTCCCTTATCTCTGCTATTGTGACGGCTGCATTTAGCTAATGATATGGCGGTTTGGAAGGAGAGACTTGTCTCAAGAAGAACGGTTGGACTTTATCTCGGCTGTAAAATGTCTTCAGTCCAACTCGGGGCAAACATTCGGCACATTCGCTGGCGTTAAGACGCGATACGACGACTTTGTAGCACTGCATATCAGCCAAGCAGACCATGTCCATTGGGTCGTGAGTCTTATTTTTCATCACTGTGTATATGACTGCCATTAACCAACTTTTAAGGGGTATTTCTTACCGTAAGGCGTTGCTGCTTCCCAGCTATGGCTCCCGGATGTCACTGATTCGGTCAGATGGCACCGATACTTCTTATGGATGTTTGAACAAACCCTTCGAAACGAATGCTCATACCCCGGCTTTATACCGTAGGTATCCTCTCAATAAACTGGTTGCATGGGGACTGATTAACGGGTAAAGATACTGGGGTTCGCACCGTAATTCTAGATTATCGAGAATGGAGTGCTGATGGGCAAGGTCGACAGACTGGCCGCAAGATGTCGTTGATGAGACTTCGGTTTTAAACTCCCCAGTTTTCGATACCGAATACGGATTAGGAGGTAAATGACAGCCGTTGATGTCTCCTTGAGAAGCCATTGCTGAGTTGTTGCAAGGTAACGGCGATTATATCGAGGATCTCAGCGGCTTCCCAGATGAATGGAAAGCTAGTCTAGAAGTACCTGGAAGATCGGGTGGTGGTGAGTGTCTTCATGCGTAGAATATGCATATGACTTTGTTACAATGAAGCTAACCGTCCTGATTCAAGGGTGTCTTCCCGACGGGCCATTCGCTAGTCTCAACGCTTCCATGGGGCCTGGAAACTATACGGAATACACCCCGCGCTGTGTTCGGCGAGACTTCAGCCCTTGGCTAATTGCAAGAACATTGAATGCACACACGGTAGCATTCGTTATGGACGCAAGTAGTTATTTCGAGCTTGAACATAGAATCGAGGGCATCGGTGGTGGAATTGAAGGGGTGTCAATACACGGTGGTGGACATCTAGGTATCGGAGGTACACTTGGCGACGTGGGTAAGCTTCAACTAGGAGATTTTTCATAGGGCTAACAGTACAATGCTCAGATGGCGAATCCATGGTCGTCGATCGTTGACCCCATATTTTGGCTTCATCATGGTGCTATAGATCGGCTATGGGATACCTGGCAACGAAACGGTATGTGCCGTCTGGGGTAATCGTCCTAGTTGCTGACATTGGAAGTAGATTGGCCAAATAGAAAGCAAGATATAGGGGGTCCTGACACGCAATGGGCATATCCGTATAACTATTTCGGTAATAAACGTTATAAGAACGTCACCTTGGACTTTGCGATGAACTTCGGCGAACGGGGTGGCATGTTGAATATTCGCGAAGTGATGGACACACAGGGCGGGTTGTTGTGTTATACATATTCGTGAGTCAGATCGGCCCAGCGTTTGGTAGAGATACTCAACGTTAGTATGTGGGAAGTTGATAAGTGAGAAACAGCAAAGAGGAACAGGGTGGTTCTCGCTTTAGTTAGCCGGTTAATAATTCTTCTAGTTAGACTACCGCTTCCTGTTAGTAGAGTTTTGAGATGAATATATCGGGATTCAAGAATAAATCAACCAAAGCTTTGACGATGAAATGTGAGAAATGGTTGCCGACTTGTGGACCTGTCCTCAAGCCGCAACAGGTGACCCACCAGAGAAGGCAGCCTCCTCATCCCACCACTTAAGGAACTCTTGCATTCTTTGAGTTCTTGCCTTGGCAAGTTCTCGTCCGACATCCGTCTTCATCATGCTCTCAAGTCGTAGAAGCTTGTCGTAGAAATGTTGAACGGTTCCGGTCATGGACCGTTGCGTCCTGGCACCACCATAAGTGAAGACCCTGCCGATCCCGATGCTCCCAATGGCATCGATTCGGTCAGCATCCTGAACGACAGCCAACTCGGGATGAGACTTGATGAGATCTTGAACTCGAGCTGGATCCTTGATCTCGCTCGAATAACTGACGCCCAGACAAACTGTCTGGACTCGCCTCGCAAGCTGCTCAGAGGCACCCAAAGATTGAAGAAGGTTGTACACTAGTGTTGAGGCATCCTCGCCTGGCTTCAGGTATTTCCTGTCCCCTACATCATGTAGGAGGGCACTCAGGATGACAACTTGCTCATCTCGCAGAGGCGTCTCCGGCGAGTTGGCATGGATGTATTTGGCAAGTCCTACGACACGCTCAATGTGGCTCCAGTCATGAGAACCGTCATAGTTTGCCATATAGGACTTGACGTATTCCGTGACCGAGCTTACGAGGCTCCCTTCTACGGGGTTCTCCGTTATAGCCATGGTGTTCAGACCTTTAGCTACGGCGCTCGGCTATTGCGCTTCGGCTTGTTAGCCCCATGTCGATACGCGCTTGTTGATACCCTACTTACATATTCTTTATCCACGAGGCACTCTTCTGCAGCCGAGATAGAGTGTTTTCATAACATCCGGAAGGATTATAGAGACTAATAGGCGCCCGATCAACACTAGAACTGCAAGGAGACCCGCACACAAGACTCAATGCCCTGTTAACGAACTTCCTAGGATAGTATATACTCTCCTCTGGCAGGGTGGGTGGAAACGCGTATAAAGAAGTTCCAGTCTATAGCCAATCTTGGTGGAGGGACCGGCTGATCTGGAAGCTGCCTCAATCCCGGCTCGAAGAGGGAATCAGGATTCCTTCAACAGTTCCTAGTAAGTTCCTGTAGGCAACGTAGTGTGATCGTCGAAGTGCATTTTGCTTGCTTTGCATCCACGCGCCGTGCCAAGCTTAGTCATGTGACTGGGTTTAGGTCTTGCTGCCAATCAGAGGCAGTACAGCCCTTGTCGGCCATTGCATAATGCATACACTAGAAGATTAGCGTTATTCGGGATTTTCCCGCGGCCCAGCTTTGTGCGTCTTGACTATCATCAGCACCTGCACCCTCTTTCTGCTCCTTGCAGTAGGGCTGCCAACAACCATGAAAAAAAGGCGATAATGATACTGATAAAATGACTGATAAAATGGATCCGAAGTGGACCATTACTCTTCGGACTCCACGGTAGAATCGGTATGAATGATTTCGCCTACCCGCCGGAGCTAGTGACATGACCTGCATAAGGCGAAGAACGCCGTTGCCCGGTTCAGCAGCATGGCAGCCATAGCGAGCCGTTCCATCTGGCTTTCGCAGGGACTTGTTCAGGTTCTAGGCTTGTTAGTTCTCTCCCCAGAGGAATGGCAGGAGGGAAACTTGATTTCGACCCTTACTGTGCATACTCTCATCATCCTCTTCACCCTTCCCACCTTGTCGGGATCAGTGAGGGATGAAATTACCTGTTCCTGTCCCGTCCCGTCGACAATAGGTATGACCATATATCTGACCGAGAAGTTACGATTAGTCCACACTGAAATGAGCTCCAACTCGCTACTCTCTAGTTCGATCTTACCTCGGCCGCGTCCACAGGTCAATTTCTCCTCTCTGAGTTTGCGCAATCTGCTCACGAAGCTAGGCTAAGCTGACCTAGTGATTGCATCATTCACCAATGAGGTCCCCATGATGGCCTGCAGATGCCAATGCAGAAAAAACCAAGCTTCGTCTACATGGAGCTACCATGACTGCCTCGTTAAGACTTGCACCGGAGCAGTGTAAGCTTCCGTACACAGACATCGATGGAGAGGAGGGTTACGCCACTTTGATTCGCCTGCTGCAGACTACGGCAGTGTGATATGTGATAAGCGAACATTGGTATTGGTTGCCGGTACGTGGCTATCAGCCAATCACGGCCGACATTTAGACGCCCAATCGCCTTTTCCCGACTAGCTCGGCCTGGTTTTCCGCCCAGTTTCTATTTATTCATCGGCTTTTTGTACCTTGGTACCCATGTTTTTACATGCTTAACCGCCGCCAACCTGCAGTTAACGGCACACACCAGGTTTGCTGCACCGAATGCTGGAATGGCTTAGATTGGGGAGATGTGTGCTCAAGTGACACCACGTCGGATTGGGCGTGTGTTACCGGCCATACAGAGACCACGATCCCACCAAGATGGCGGCCCCGCACATCCAGCTGCCGTCGCTGGCCACCGCAGGCAGGAAACCGAATCTGTTGGTCTGGATATTGGCCGCACCCTGGCCTCTCTATACGGCCGAGATTCATATAATACCACACAGCCTTCCGCTCGCTTTTTCCATTTCCTCTCTTTCTTCTCCAGCAAGCACTCAAACACCAAAAGCTGGTTTCCTGTTTCTTCTCTCCTCCCCTTTTTTTCTTTCTTTTGCTTTTGCATCAACATTAGAGCTGTGCTCTTCTGTCTAATACCCATCTAATCCAAAAACGAAAAATCCAAATTCAACAACACCAGTTGCCGGTCGACTGAACCCCTAATTCACTACCGCCATCACCTAATAGAACCAGAAACTAGCTTTCACTTGCTCAAAAAGCCCCTTCAAATTTTTAAGAAACGACAATTTTGCAATTTCAGCATTAATCACAATGGCGTCCATCCAGCTATCTTTCTCTCTTCGCGTTTCTTCCGGCGTTAAGTCCGTCCACCTGCTCGGTTCTTGGGACAACTACGTTGGGCAAATCCCCCTTTCCAAGGACAAGTCTTCCAGCAAATCCGGATCGTGGAAGGGCACTTTCCGATTCCAGGGCAACCTCGAGGCTGGCCAGCGATACTGGTACTACTACATCATCGATGGCTACCACGTCTCGCACAACCCCAGTGAGGCTTCCACCGTTGAGCCCACCACCGGCCGAGAATTGAACATCCTTGATGTTCCCAAGTCCAAGTCTTCCTCATCCTCCTCCAAGTCTCACAGCTCCAGCAAGAGCTCCTCCAGGCACACTTCCTCGTCGTCCAAGGACAAGCACCGGTCCTCCACCAAGCGCCCCTCTCTTGACATCCCCAAGGGCCGCCCTCTCTCCGTCTCCCAGATTGTGGCTCCCAAGCCCATGTCCCCACACGCTACCCGCCACATCCTGGACTCTGACTACTGCGACGACGAGAGCATCGAGGAACTGACCGCCCGCTTTGGCAGCACCGGCTTCGACGAGGAGGACATCATCACCGACTTTGTCAGCTCTCCCGTCTCCTCATCCGGCTCCAGCCTGTCCTACCGCTCGGACAGCTCATCGCCAAGCTCCTCGCTCTCCGGCTACAGCACGCCCGCCTCGGACTGCAGCAACTGCACCTGCGAGCGCTACGGCATCACCCGCAAGGGCGACCGCGTCAAGATCGACTGCGGCGGTGCGCGCTGCGGCTACAGCGACGACGAGAGCTCCTGCTCCAGCGGCGACGAGGAGTACGTTCCCCGCAACTCCCGCCGCAACGGCATCGTCGTCCGCTCGTGAAGACTTGCATGTCTTGGGGGGTCCCACCAAGCAGCACACCATCATCATATTAATACGCCAGAAGGCCGAAGATATTAGATATCCAGGCTGTTCGCTCATTAACGGGCATCGAGCGTCCCCCCTTTTTTCGCTCTGCTCGTCACTGTTGTTCCATTGCATCAGCGCGGGTTCTTTGCGACGCGCTCGACTAACAAGCTGGCTCTTGTCAGTTCGGGCTCGCCGCGCCCCGTGCGCACACCCATTGGGTCGATGCTGCGGCCCCCACGATCGGATCTCGTTGTTCCGATGACGATGTTGATCCGATCGTGCGATCGTTTCGTATGTTTCTGACAATACATCCGGAGCACTAGCCTCTCCGCCCTTGCTACCCGTATAGACGGGAGCTGGGAGGAGTACGCTGCTCTCACGAAACACAGCGAGACCGCCCGCCGGAGGAAACGAACGGCGGCGGCGGCTCCTGGGGATGTTTAAAGTGTCAATCTTGTGGTCTCGGATTCGGACTGTTAAGAAGGTCTGGGCTAGCCACTGTAAATAATCAATCATTCATCCGTCTCAATGGAAAGATTAGATGGATGGAATGGGAGGCAGAATCTTGTCAAGTATAGCTGCCACCGCATAGTGGATAGAGGACAATTGAATCTATTCATGGAACTAAATGCACCCTTTCTTAGTGAATCATGATATGCACTGAATGTGATTGTGATAGCAATATTCTAGATACTTGATGGCATGAGACGGCGAACCGATTACATTAGATGTCGTTGAATCTTGCGTTATCTGAAGCTAGATACCTTATTCATGAGATATTAAACTCAAAAGACGGTTGACGCGTGGCAGGCCTCTACAGTTTGTATTATATCGTGGCTCTACGTATTTAGGGGCTCAAGAAGAGTACTGCATACAAGGTGCCCAACTCCCCAGATAGTCCAATATAAATATTTTACGGTATGAGCAAGCTCCCGGTGTATTTCTACTACTCCGTGGCCACTTCTCACGAAGGGGCCATAAGTCTCATCTATCCTGAAGAACCAACAATGCTGCAGGATGCTACATTATTAGATTAGACCATCATCATCCTCGAACATCGCTATGGTCGCCTCTGGCCTGGCCTGGCCTGAAGCAAAGCCACCACAGACGCGCAATTGACTTATAAAGAGGTTTCAGTTTGCGAAAGTAGTGCATGATGGTCGATATTCATGTACGACGGGACTAAGTATATACGATACGAGGCACAGTATCTAAATTTCAATGCAGAGGTAAGAATATCATCCGAAGTAGGGGTATCAGATACCCCTGGATATAGTTTGGGAAATCGTTTTTTTATTAATCTGCGGGATCATTCACTATGGCACTAGAAGAGAAGGCACAGCATAAACCATTCATCGATTCGTGTTTCTATCTGCGAATCTTGACCTCTTACTGGTCGACGCCGGAGAGTCACACCCGAAGTATCCGTTACTGCCAAGGCTCACACAATTCCACCCTTCCACCCGAGCCGGCCTTGAAAAGAAAGCAAAAAGCCATAGTCCAGCCTTAATCCCTTATGCTCGTGGCTGTTGCTACTGTGGTTCAACAGCGCATGTCCATGTAAACTCCAACGCCCCAATGCCTAACAAGACCCTTTGTCCAACAATGGACCCCCGCCTAAGCCTGACTCCTGATGACTGCCCCGTCAGCCATGATGCAATGCGTAGTAGTCGTATATCTACAATCAATCGTAAGAGTTGCGAGAGGGAGGAAGTGTCGATGCGTCAAAAACGAACAGTCGTATGTACCGTGTGTAGAAGGAGTCGGGACACATATACTCATGAAGGAGATGGGGCTTTACAACTCCCTGTAGTCACTAGGACGGACTCTCCGCTGTCGGTTCTGGTGTCGTCCAGGGTTGACAGGCTTACGGAAATAAGCATCGTTGTCACTGTTGGGTGTCGTAAAGTTGGGTCTATGTGGCTGCTGATTCTGATTGTTGAATCCTCCATTCATGCCCATGCCGTTCATGTTATTCATTCCACCATTCATGCCTCCAAAGTTCCCTCCGAACATGCCGTTGTTATTCATTCCTTGGAATCCTGGGTTGAACATCCCGTTCATACCCATCATGGGGTTCATCATAGGGTTCATACCCATCATCATAGCCATGTTCATGTTAGGCTGGCCGAAACCATTCATAGGAAACTGCATCATGTTGGGCATCATTCCTGGCATGCCGTTCATGCCGTTCATGCCCTGCGGCATCGTACTCTGTGTGTCCTTGGCTTCTTGAGCTCGCTGCATAGCCTTCGGTCCTTTCGGAATCTTAGGGTTCTCCAGCAGATCCTCTGCCGGGCGCTTTCTAGAGCCTGTCTCTTGAGGCTTAGGAGTTTCACTGGTACCTAGTGACGGAACAGGGGTAGGTGATTCCTTTGCTACCTCTGTAGAGGGAGACTTGACAACTGTAGAAGAGGGGGTGGGTGATTTAGTCTTCTCCGGAGCTGAGGGTTGGCCTTGGCCCTTAGGTGAGTCTGTTTGTGGTGAATCTTTCTCGTCAGATGTCTCGGACGGAGACTTGGCTGCGGACGGGGTCTTTGATCGCTCCTTCAACTTGGGGGGTTCCTTTTCCTTAAGGAAGTCCTGGATCTTAGTAGAGGTCTCATCATCTGCTTTGAGGTCATCAATAAGCACTCCTTCGGTCTGACAGCCTGGGCAAACGAAGTCGCTCTCAATGAGAGCATTGGTGATGCAATCATTGCAATACGTCTTCTCACAACATGGGGTCTTCATTGGTTCTATGAACATCCTTTTGTCGAGGGGGCACAAAAGGCCTTTCTCCTCAAGTTCCTTATCCCCGGCAGACGCAGCTTTCTGGGCAGCTGCTGATGACTTCGTCTTTGCCTGGTACTGTGCCCACGAGGCCTTATCAGGCTCTGCAATTACGAATTCACCTTCCGCATTAACCATGACGCCAGCCGGAGGCTTGATTTCCTCGCCGTCCGAGCCAGTCTGCTGGAGTGCTGACTTATCTACGGTCTTCAAGAACGAACGAGGAATTCCTGTCGTACGTTTTACGCGAGGGCGATTATCGAATTCGGGATTGTCATTGGTGGGGCAGACTTGGATCCAGTGTCCCTTCTGGCCACATCGGTAGCAGACGTAACCGTTAGGAGGGTCGTGGTCGGGGACGTTGACAGGCTTCTTTGCGCCTGGCTTGTACACCGCATGTTGGCTATAATAGTGTTAGTATATGTAGAATAGAACGGCCTTGATAAGCCAACTTACTGTGACATCTCTTCCTGCTGAGCAGTCCACTGATCCGACTGCGCCTGGAACATGGCGTTCATTCTCTCCTCCTCGGTCATTGCCGCACTCATTTGCGTCATGGCAGCGGACGCAGGCTTCGCAGTTTTCGTCGTATTTTCACGTCGAGAGGCGTTCTTCGAGTTCGCCGGCATCTTTCCGGTGACATATCGAGCAGCCCGACCAGCGCCTGGCTTTAGGGAGGGAAGTCGGCGAGCGATGACCGTAGTGGATCGGGGAATGATGGTCGTGTCATCGTCGTATTCTACCATCGATTAGCACTATCGTCAATTAGGCTAGAATGGAATATTACCTTCGCTCATGTCCTCGGAGTAGATTGCTAAGTCGAAGTCGGTGCCATCGCCCAAACCACTCTTTACAATTATGTCACGCTTGAGCTCATAGACGGAGATACCAGTACCATCAAATTCGACACGCGACGGCTCCTTCTGAGACTTGAACTTGAAGTACACAGATGATGCCATCGTGATCAAGATATTTGAGGGTTACACGAATCTGTGGGGAGAGGGTAATATTGTGAGGGATTCTAGGAAATGGGATGAAATATGTAATGCGGTGATGAAGAAGTTGAGGTTGTGCACAATCTTCAGAGGGGGGTCTGTATTTGTTGGTTTTCGCGGAGGTTTCGCGGCGATTGTGACTCTGCTTTTCTCTCTTTTTTTCAAGGACCAACTAGCAACAAGATAGACGTATCAATTCAGTTTGTACTTGAAAGAATGGGGATGCGTATCCCAGTAGAAAGAAAATTGAGATGATGTACAAAGCCCAAGGCGGACTTGACCACCAAGTCAGCTCAAATGATGAAGAGGTAGAAATCCCGCCCGAAGTCCACACCTCGAACCCCAGAGCACCGTAAAAAAGAATCTGACCTATTTAGCCAGACCTCCTGCCTTTCCCACCAGACATTCACTGAGCACAAGTTAGTTCACGACGTATGAGTTGACCATTGCTTGGCAATAGGCTGTGTGGCAAAGCTTGGTAGAAGAGTGATTGAGAGGCGACGATGGGATGCGACGCGACGAGCCTCCGCTGAGTCTAGAGTACACGGTCGCAGACAAGGTAAGTGACCAGACAAGCCGATTATCTGTTGCAGTGTAGAAGGCCGCAGCGACGAGACAGACAAATTCGTTGCAGAGATGTGGAAAGCTTGGTGAGAAGACGATGAAAAATGGATGTGGAGGAGGTTGATGAAAGTCTGCGAGAGAAGACGGAGGAAGGTTTGCTGCGAATGGATAAATGAAAGTGGGAGCAGGTGTTCTTAGGCGGACGAATTAGTCAGACGGGCAAAGGGCGACTTTAGGCACTTGTCATAAATCACGCACGTGATTAGAGTCTAGTTTTCGCCAAACCCCGAAAATTGACCGTTACTGTGTTAGACACTGTATGTGTAAGTATCTATTTCGCTATCCTACGTAGTAAAAGTACTCTTTTGTGGGTATACCTTTGTACTGTGTTTATGTGTGATGTGTATTATATTACATCGACCAATCATAGCTACATGTATGTATTCCGACAATGCCATGTCACTGAATAATAGCGCAAGTATTTCGTAGATTGGAAAGGTACGTGAAGGTATCGCCGCTCTAGCAGCACCAACATACATATAGCAATTGGTAAAAGTTGATTATTATCTGTACATCTATTTTATCTAATCCTAGCACCTAGGTCCCTACTTATTCTGCAACCATGAATTGCCTACATATAGGCATCTAATGATGTACTTTGACGTACTCTTTATTTGATGAGCCACCATAGAAATGTCCTCCAATCGTCCCGAAAATTCAGCTACTAACCTGATGTCTCCGTTTTCTTTCCAAACTTAGGCAGGCTGGGTCCCCTCCTCTCATTGGCAGTATTCTGATCCAGGTGCCTTCCGCCCTTTCGTCCCGTGCGTATATCTCGGCGCGATGTACAGCAGCAGCATAAGCCGGCATGAATGATGAAGGCAAGTAACGTGAATCCGGTGGCTATCCACATAAATGCAAACATCTTTGTACCGACATCGGCATCGACGTTTAGGTCGGTCTGCGATGTCAAAGCATACTTGAAGATCAAAGACATGGCTGTGCCGAGAGCTGTGGCTACTAGGATTAATATTGTAGCAAACAAGGCCAAGATGCCTAAAGGCGCACTCCACCACCGCGAGTACACGGCGAGAGGGGAAAGGAATATTAGAACGAAATCCAGAAGTAGACCCGTCAAGAAAAACCCGAACATTATATTCGACGCGATGCGGAGGATGTTCAAGATGTCGTTCACATCCGAAGGCAACGCAATCGAAGCTCCCGCGAAAAGTTCACTGAGTAAAATCTCTACAGGGTTAAACCAGTAGAGGGTGGTTGGCGTTGAGCAGTGAGTGATTCCACTGATTATCTGTATTAGTCGAAGCTCTCCGGGAAAACACGGGGTTATACACATACTCTGTGTTGTACCCTTCGCAAAAATTCCAGAGCCCAACTTGGTAAAAATCGTGCAGACCCAGAGTTCGTGCAATGGAATTTTGTAACGTTAAGCTAGTCGGCGCCGACTGAGGAAGAATGTCGGAAAGGTCAAGCTTAAAGAAATAGATGTCACCCAAGACTCGGCTCCCGTTCGTGTTGCCTACTTCGACCTATAGTACAACGAAGCAGTTAGACCACGCCCAAAATGTGAGCGACAAGTTAAAACTTACTAGGATCAAGAAGACCACAGCAACTAGATAGCAGAAACATGACACCACGATAGCACTGCGTCGTGTTCTTGTCCCCCTCTTTAAGACGGCCGGGTCTTCAATGCTCGGCCGAGGACTTTCCTTGTGGGCATCTGGAGAGGCCGTCGCCGCCGTCCTCCTACGAAATCCGGGAAGGGATCCAAAAGGCATATTCGGTGAATTCCCCAGCTGGCAGAAAGCCTGGTATCTTCGGGGCTCCGGATTCGTATTCAGCAGATGTGATGTAGCTGTCCGTGGACTCTATAAACTGATCAAGAATGAAAAGCAAGTTGAATTGCGGAGAATGGTCGTCGAGAACGACATGCAGTCAAATGTTCAAGACCATGCACGTGAGAAAAATGGAAGAAAATACCATCAGGCGACGAAAACACTTGATTTCTCAAGTCATGAGCGATCGGTCAGCAAGGATGTGAATCAAGCCCTGATCAGCAGGAAGGATCGTCCCATCTTTACCACTGATTGGATCCCCTACATGTAGTTGACATCAGAAGCGTACCAAATAAGTACAGTACTTTATAGCTTTGCCTAGCAGCTTGAGGCTTCCAAGGACACCCCGCCAAGGATTGCTGAGAACCCTTGCATCTTATGCCGACTGCCGGGCAACGATCTCACTGCCACCACGCCAAGCCGCTTTGTGGGCGCTGTAGCAGTGAACCAGCCGCTGGGGACCAACCATGCCCTGAATGTTTTGAAACGTCAAACTCAACCCCAACCAGCTGTGAAGACGAGTGGATCAATACGAAGCAATCTCATCCAGGGTCTCTTTACGAGCTTCTGGTATATCTGCCTACATGTTCTCAATATTTGTTTCTTAGCTTCATATATGTAGTTTGATATTTAAATTATTTGATTACTTGATTATGCGTGTGTTTTAGGTGCACATGAAGCCCCTGAGGAATGAAGAGACAGCGCGAGGCTAAAGGATGGTTTGATACTGATCAGCTATCAAAATGATAATGAAAATCGGGGACTGCGCAACTTCTGCCAAGCTCAAAAGCATCGACCCACAAAACAGACTGCCGCTGACATCATTTCCTAGCGCCAACTCAAGACATAGCAAGCTTACAGACGCGTGTAACCCACGATTTTCCCTGCAAATCTGCGCGAGGGTCACTCATCAACAACCACTCAAGCGCTAATGACCGCTAGCTCAGCCTCCCTAGTGAGCTGATCGGCCCACATGCAAGTAGAAATCATGTATCCAAGGTACAATACAACCCACCACATCCACAAGCACAGGGGGGGAGCAAGTTGCAGGTCGACCGCTGTCACAAGCAGACCATGTCATCTCAACTTTTTCTGAGTCTTTTCGGATGAAAAACGGAACATAGGCAATCTTTTTCACTTTCGTTACAATAAAACATCTGCTTCGTTGCTACCATTAATACCTTGCTTCATGTTCGACTACGCTTAAGCCTCTCCCTAAAATCCTAGGAAGTCATGGCGCCGCGACTCGGACGTCTATCACTACTGGCCGCAGCGGCCGGTGTGCTTGGACAAACTTCTATTAGTGATGATAGAACTACAGCGACCGACTCTTCGGTCACTTTCACTGAGCCCGCAACCCCGACGGGCCCGTATCAGTCGTTTTCTACCCAGATGACATTGGGAACCGACTTGGGATCTATTGGAAATATAGCTAGTTCTATCGCCTCCGACAACATAACTAGATCCACGATTAGCTCTTCGACGACCGACACCGTAACGTTCTTGACCGGTTCTGCCGCAACGACGACAACACTGCCTGGAAACTTCTCTTCTTCCACTACATCCCCTATACCGCAGATAACCAATACGCAGCCGTGCAACAACTATCCGGAATTCTGCAGCCGAAAGTACAGCAACATCACACATGTTGCTTGCCACAATTCTCCCTTTATCACGCCCAACAACTTGGCCGCAAATCAGCAGTACGACGTCACAGCGCAGCTTAACGACGGTGTTCGGTTTCTCCAGGGGCAAATACAGTGGCCAGCTGGAGGAAATGAACCACATTTCTGTCACACGAGCTGCGATATTCTCGACGCTGGGCCGATTACCGACTGGCTTAGCCAAGTCAAGAACTGGGTTGCGTCCCATCCATACGATGTTGTTACCATCCTGCTCGGAAATGGAAATTAGTAAGCGCCCCCCTCCACTCTGCCCGGGAATTAGCTGCTTATTGAATGCCGCAGTTCCGTCCCCAGCTTATACGTGCCATATATCGAGCAAACCGGTATATTACGATACGTATACACGCCTCCGGTGGTCCCCATGGCCTTAGATGATTGGCCGACTCTGAGCGAGATGGTCCTGAGAGGCCAACGAGTTGTGATGTTCATGGATTATATGGCGAACCAGACAGAATATCCGTGGCTCCTAGACGAGTTCTCGCAGCTGTGGGAGACGCCGTTCGACCCGACTGACCAAAATTTCCCCTGCACCGTGCAGCGGCCACCGAATCTAGCCGCGCCCGATGCCAGAAACCGATTGTATATGATCAATCACAATCTCAACATCCAACTCTCGATCCTTGGCACCGATATGCTGGTACCTGCGCGAACCGAGCTGAATGTAACAAACAATGTCACAGGATTCGGCAGTCTTGGCCTTTCAGCTAATAACTGCCGTAGCGATTGGGGACGGGCACCGAACTTCCTGAATGTGGACTACTACAACATGGGAGGCTTTCCAGGCTCCGTCTTCGAGGTTGCGGCCCAGATGAACAATGTGACTTACAACCGCCCTTGCTGTGGTATGAACACGAGCGGAGCGGAGAGACTGCTTAGCGGTGGAGTTATATATTCATTAACCATGATGACTATATTCTGGGCATTTCTATAGAAAATACTGTTGATAGCATTCGGGAGGTCATTGCGTTGGCGGCGTTTTACTAGAGGAGCGCATATTGTGTTCGGCCTTTCAAGCAAAACACTGGATAATGGTACATTCTACTCTTAGAATGCGAATTTAACATTGTTTAATACAAAAAGAGTTTATAACCATTTTCGTGTTAGCAGTCTCAGTTTCATAGGAAGATTGATTATTCGCATCTATGGACATAGACTATATAATCCAATGTCAGGCGAGTACTATGGTCAGAATAGTTGAGAATATTGCCATCTTTGATGATGTCCGCTGTACGTGAGACCTGAGAGAGACAATCTACTGCGAGACCACGTCGCCTAGTGAACTAGGACAGATATGGATGGAAATCCCTACTCGTAACAATTTTCATTAAATTTGGGGATGTGTATACACACTCACGATCTAGGTAAATAGTATTGACATCTTTCATTCCAATCCCTACTCCACCTCATTCCATGTTATGTAAACTTGCTAGTACCATCACGCATCTTCAATGCCATACGCCTTGAGCGCCGTCCCGCTCCAAATCGCGCGCTTCTCCTCGTCCTCAAACGAAGCCATCCAGCACAGTCTGTCGACGATCTTCTTCCACTTGTGCCAGGCGTTGTCGCCGACGCCGACGGTGCACACGGGCCAGTCGCTCGCGAACATGATGCGCGGGGCGCCGAAGGCGGCCAGCACGACGCTCAGCCACGGGCTGATGGCGTCGAATATGTCCTCGGGCGACCGCTGCCGCAGCGACTCCGGCATCTCGGGGAACCCGCCCGATAGCTTCATGTACGTCTTGCTGCACTTGCTCAGCGTGAAGATGGCTGTTCGCCAGGCGATGAAGGACGGGCTGGTTTGCACGTTGTAGATTGTTAGGTCTGGCTTGCACATGTGGTCTATGGACCGTTAGCCTCCCACCTATGTACATGTAGGAATTGGATAATAGGTGTGAGTGTGCTTACTAATGATAATTGTAACTTTCTCATCCTCCGGGACTCCCTCGTGCGCACGGTCGATCATCTCGACGACCTCCTCCAGCTGCGCCCTACCGCGGTTATGTTGGTCGACGCCTAGGTCGAACACGAAGCCCTTGCGGCCGAGAAGCTTCAAGCTCTCGATGAACTTGTCTTGCAACATGGTCCCATTCGGCTTGTCCTGCAGCAGGTATCTAAAGCCCCTGATCTTGGGCCAGCTCTCGCCGGCTTCCTCCTTCACTAGGTCGAGATACTTCTCCATGACGGCAGCCCCGCTAGGCAGCGGTGCCCAGGGTATGTAAGCTACGCATAGGGAAGCATCGTCCTCGGTATGGCCCTCGCCTGGTTTTGGCTGGCCGGTGATGATTCTCTTTAGCCAGTTGACCTCCATTAGCGGGTACTTCCAACCGCTGCCATCTTTTTCTCCGGCCTCCAGGTCATTCTTTCGGTCCGTCTCTATGAAGATGAAACCCTTGGGAGTAGAACCCTCAGTAGCAGCTCTATATTCTTCCAGCGAATGCTGCTTGTGTAATGGGTGGTCTGGCGTGCACCATGCCAAGGTTTCGAGCTCTGATTCGGGAAAGAGGTGGATGTGGGCGTCGATAATGGGGATATCGGTAGCCATATTGAAGATTCAGATCGATTCCTACTATATTCTTCTAGGTTTCTCTTCGCCCGAATACCTTCCAAGACCAGGTCCCAAATAGCAAACGCAAAGATCAGATTGGCTGTTAAAAAGGGTGAAGGTGTAACCAAGCAAGCTCGTCTGAAGCTTCACGCGACTCTCCTCTATTCAAAAGCTACCTCTCGTACCTTACCCCGCCATGACCCTTAACTGATGCCCACTATTTCCCCTGAGATGGCTTGGTCTGCTACGTATAGTGACCCACATGCCACTTCAATGCGTTGGACCTCATGCGCCTAGGCGCCCATTAATATCTACTTGAAAGTAACGGTTGTATCGTGATAGGGTCCATTTTGTTGAAATCAAGGCTAAAGAATTTTGCTGTCAACTACAGGAAATACCTATTAAAAGGAGCTGCAGGTTGCCTACCTACCTGAGCTTTACGAAGAGACAAATAGCGGTAAGCACAATCACGGGAACCCTTAAAACGTTAGTCAAAAACCAGCGATTACTCGATTAGGCAAGTTGCTCTAGGCGTTTCTGAAGATGGAACAGCTCGACATCTAGCGCCGAATCCTGGAAAATGCCACTACATCTCATCCCTTCACTCCTTCATCCCTTTCTTCAGGCAACACCAACACCCAGAGACTGCTCATATTTGGGCAGTTGCCTAGCATCAACCTGCCGCTCAACCACCTCCATCCCAGTGTCCTTCATCGACCGGATGCACTCCTCCCTGAAGTCCAGGACCTTCCTCGTGGCAGGCCGTTTAAGCATATTCTTGTTCCAGCGGTAGTACTCGGGGAACTCCTTCTCGAGGTCTAGAGTACCTCCGGGGAAGATGGTGGGGAGGAGAGTGTTCCAAGAGGCAAACGAGAGGTCTGCAAAGGTGCACTTCTCGCCAACCAGCCAGACCGGGTCATCGGCAGCGAGCCCCAGCTTCTGCCTCTGCTTGCGCAGGGAGCCGTCTACCACCCCCATGATGCGCTTAGACTCGTTCCCGTACCGGTCTATGGCAGTCTGCAGATTCTGCTCTACATGAATATGGGTGAACCACGCTGTTCGCAAACGAGAACTGTTAGCCAAATACTTTCCTACCAGGGTAGTATATGCCTCGGGAAACCGCGAGGTTTCAGAACGAGACGGTGCTCGTTAGGTCAAGTAGGGCGAGCTGCGCTTCAGGATGGGATGGAAATAAGAAGCGACGAGGAGGTCGAGCTTCGGATACTCACTCTTCTGCCCCCACATTGGCCCTTGGCCGCTGACCTGGAACATGAGCCAGCTCTGAAGGTGCCAGTGGTCCTGGAATCTATCGCTTCCGTACGTGAGCTTAAGCTCCTTGTCGTACGTAGCGATGAGGTAGTTTATGATGGCGCCCGTTTCCCAAAGCGTTATGTTCTTATTCGGGTCGATTATAGCCGGCAACCGGCCGTTCGGATTCAAAGACGTATACGGTTCCGACTTGATTTCGCCGTACGGGATCCAGACAATCTCATACGGCAGCTCAAGCTCCTCGAGCACAATGATGACCTTCCATGGGTTGGGTCCTTGGCCGTGTGGCCCATTATAACACTTGATGGGATGCATAGCTAAGTGAATGATACTTGATGGCTTCGCGTACTGATCTTTGACCAGTCCCCAGCTGTGCTAGGAGTCCCCGTGGCTTTTATCGAGGAACCTACCTTAGGACAATCTAAGACAACCTCGGAAGCCTCCATCCCAGGGTATCCCAGAGCTGCTTAACACCGGTCTTAGCACCAATAAATCCGCAATCGCCGGGAACGTACAGGCAATCGTCAAAAGGTGACATCGATCGCGCATACTACTGAGTATCGTGACTCGTCGCGATGGTTCCCAAGGATGGCAGATGATACACTCAGCCGGGCGATCTCCCATTATACTGGCTCTTGTGTATTCGTTTGTTTGTTGGTTTGCTTGCTTGTTTGTGATACAGCGCATGGTATTATGTCGATTACCCCGGAAGTGTGTCCCTTCGTGATCGTCGATATATCGGTGTTAAGCCGAGGATGGCTTCTCCCCGGCTACGTGCATGATGTGGCGGATCGGGCGTTCAGAATTCGCTCAGGTAGTGAATTCACGACGTTGGTGCATGGTACTCGGGAATAAGTTCGCGGTAGAGGTTTACAAGCCTTTTACTGGTTGTTTGAAGCCGGAGTTGGGCTGGTTTTTACGACCAAATTCATCTCAGCAAAAGATTATATATCAACTAGGGCGAAAGAGAATTCTACCATAAGCACCGATCTCCGAGTGAATATGCGGATCAATAACCACTTCTTGATTGATTCCTCTCATAACTTCCAAGATGAAGATTGTACAGAGAGAGGAGTTAGGTGGGACCTCACCTGCTCTTTTGTGCGAAGCGTTAAAGTACAAGCCTCCTGCAATTGGTTTTCATTGCATTACCCCTCATGTCAACATCGGAATCGCAGATTAGATAAACCTGATCCCGTGTCCCCAGAGCGCATATTGCATGCCGTAAACACTCAAGCGTCTTCATTTAACCTCTATTCCCCTTTGGATTATACTCCTGATATAGCCCATAGGCATCAAACGCCACGCTCTCCGCCCCAAACAAACCCGATAGGCTTCCGCTGTATGTGTGCTACTCAGGGGGAACATAGGGGTGAATCAGCATTTCGCTGAATCGCTCTAGCTTCTCCTTGCCTCGGACTTCCTCTACCAGAAGAGGCATCCTGACTACATTGAACTCGTCGTACAACTCCTCGATCTGATCTAAGTATTTCTTCTGCATCTTCCGTCGCGCATTGCACTGCTCGCAGTTGCTACCCTGTTTAGGGAATAGTAGCTGGTTTACCACAATACAGTGTGTGTCGATGCTGTAGCTTGCCAGTTCCTGAATCATGCGTTCCGTCTCGTATAGACTAAGGAATTCTGCTATGCAGACGCACACAAATGTAGTCAGATTCTCATCCTTGAATTGCGTGTTGACCTCGGCGATTGTCTGGCGAAGAGTCTCCAACTTCTCCATCATCTCGTTCAAGTTCTGCCCGTTCGGAAGTGTACCCTGGTTTCCGAGGAAGCCATTTAGTAATGGACCGTATTGTGAGGAAAGTTGAGAGATCTTGGCGAGGGCCTTCTCGAGGACGGATGGGAATTGTAGAAATCGGAGGGTGTGACCTGTAGGCGCGGTATCGAAGATGATGACTTCGTACGAGAGGGATTTGACTTGTTTAAGGACTTCTGCGAAGGACATGGCCTCGTCTATGCCAGGAATCTAGAATGAAGAATTAGCTTCAGCATCAACACCATTGCATGATGCTCCTGTGCTTACTGCAAACGCCAAATCCTGCATCATGCCCCCCATGCCTCCCATCGAGTCGCTATTGTCATCACCCTGCCCAGCTATTAAATCTTGAATACTCCCATTCGGGTCGATCTCCATAGCACTCAGATTCGAAAAGCCTTCTACTAGTCGCGCTTCTTTGCCGAACTTTTGCGAAAAGGCGTCGGACAGGTTGTGCGCAGGATCAGTGGAGATGAGGAGAACCGACCGGCGGACTTTGGCTAGTTGTATAGCGAGAGAACAAGAGGTTGTCGTCTTGCCAACACCTCCTTTACCGCCGACAAAGATCCATCGCAATGTCTTCTGATCGAGGATAGACTGCAGCGTCGGCTCGAGGCCGTCATCGGCGGAGACTACGGCGGTAGACATGGCGGAGAATGATGGGTGAGATGCGAAAGATTGAGGGAGGATGGGCTAGGACAGGGGGAATGGTTCGGTAGGGGGCATTCAAGGGAGGGCTAACGAGATATGCGAGCGCGTCTATTCAGTCCAGGCGAAAAATGTAACAAATTGTCGTGGCACAAATCCGGAGGTAGATTCTGGAATCGCGTCGAGCTTCCAAGCAAATCACAGTGCCCCGCCACGACCCCAATGACGGAGGGACGGGCTTTGGCTACAGGGGCTCCAGGGCCCTTAGTGGGGTACATGTACCTTACACACTCCAAACAAGCCACATGACGGCGCCATTATACCAGCCGTGGCTGAGCGAAATACTTTGGTACAACCAGATGAAACCATCATACAGCAGGTGAAGCAAGATGTGTGCAACATACACCTCTTTAACATTTGTTACAAGACTTTGAGGCATGAATATTCATTTCGATGTTATGTCCATGAAATAGCCTAAAAGCATATAACGAGACATATGGCAGTGTACCTTGCGTGCGTTATGTGACGGAATCATTACAAGGACGTTTATCCATCCACCATCTATGTCTATGATGCTGCACCTTTATTTATCTCCAGTGTTGTGAAGGACATTTGGCACAGCTCTTTCAATACTCTCAGGTACTATCTCCTGGACCTTCTTAGGCAAAATGGACTCCTCGCCATCCCCCTTTGCATGAGTCTTGCGAGTGGATTCCTTGCCCCCGGTGGGATGGACCTTGTGACAATTAGTAAGTACTGCTGCGAGTCTACCCCTAGGCTATCCATAAGGAGACTCACTGATTCTGGGAGCGACTCTTCTAGTCCCTTGGGTGCCTTCTCTTGGACCTTCCTGGGCACTTTAGATTCGCCTACGGCGTGAGACTTGTCCATGCTAGACATTCTTGCGAGGGCAACAGTGAAAGATCGGGTTACAATTGGCAGCTGTCTAAGACCCGAGTATTTTAGTGCTCTAACGGATTGCAAGTACATTGTGTGAAGCAAAGTTGTTTTTATCCATTCTGCGAGGAATATTCGATGTACTTATATCCATCCCCTCCAGACCACTGACCAAAAGAACACGACATCAGGCGTCCTCATGATGATTCACTAGTCCCAGCGCTCGGGAATGTATGATGGTCAACACTGCTGAATGTGGTTACTCATGACGGTTATACTAAAGGGATGGAGGAAACTCTATGGATACCCTAGGAGGATAGACTGCCCGGACATCAGTGGTGGATGAGATAGACTCAAACTTTATCCGGTTACGAATCTGGCTACGAGATACGAATGCCATCCACATGGGATGGGGATGGGGATGAACAGATAGCCTCGAGATACCTCGACTTTGACTACCTACTACGCACTAATTGGTTTCGACGCGTCATAAGACTAGATCGACTCTCACGAATTGCCACCATAGACCCTATCAGCTATTAGAATTACCTAGTATTGTTCGCTTCAAGTTGTCTGTACACTTGGTTCTACGTCTCGTTTTACCACTATCACCATTAGTCTTCCGTTTTATGACCATACACTCAGCAAGATTCTTGGCGAGAATACATACCAACATCTGCTGGTTTCTCAGGAAAATATAGATATACTCTCAAACAAACATAAAATTGACCCTTCATGACTTGACTAAGACGTGATTGTGTTTCAAGGGCGTTACTCGCTTTAGGTGACAGAATATCCTAGACTCGGCAGAAGCTACGGACAGCAATGGATAGATCCCCTCGTTCCACGAATATCAACCGTCATACGACATGTTCAAGTTGAACCTTAGCCAACTCATTCGCTAGCGACACTCAAGCTCTTGGTCTATCGCCCTTATTGTTAGGGTTCTATCAGTCGCGTCCAAAAAGCAGCTTCACAACCTCGGACTAATGAGCAAATCTGAAGTCCTTTCTCTTGCTTCCTTCGTCCGTGGTTGTTTCTAGATAGTGTATTTGCTCCTGAAGGAATATTAGTGTCTGTGTTTCAGTGTTCTCATGCTTGGTGCCCTTACCTCTCGAGTCATGGCGTTCCAATCCCTATCCCTCTGCTTGTTACGCCAAATGTAGTACACTTTTATCAGTATGTATATGACTATATTACCGGCGCAAATTGCAACGAGCTGCCTGTTGCCGCGGCGATCTGTCATTTTCCTTGTTAGTGAAGTAGAAAATACCAGAGTGAGGGCATTCCACATACATTCCGGTCTGTCATCAGCGCGGTAAATGTTTGAATATACAATACCAGAGACCTGGACGAACATACTGCGAAAACGGTTAGCTCATTATCACGGTTGCGATTATATAGAACTTGCTTATAGGCCGCTGCTGAAACGGTTCGGGCTCTGACAGTGTTCGAGTTTCGGCTACACCAACCAACTTGTATAGCGTGAGCTATCATTTGTTAGCGATCGTCAACGGCAATGTATATATCTTCCTAGGTACGTACGGTATGGATATGCCAGCATAACGGTCAACACGGCATACTTTACCCACGGTGATGTACTGCTCGGTAGCGCAGCGAGTGCAACAATGTTCGGCAAGATCCAAACCTGCGCAAACAAGCCCATTAAAGATCTTTCGTTCCATACTTCGGAAAGATACGTCAGGACCAGCATCTATATAAAATCATTAACCTCTGTTAGGCTACCAGGAGTTACCCAAAGGGAAAGAGGGCCGAGTGGAGCGCAATTGGCAACTCACCGTGATGGTACCAAGAGCTACACTTGGGATTGTCAAGATGTTGGAGTTGAAGGTATCAAATCCAAGATTTCGGAGGGTCAGCGTAAGATATTGAGCAGGTGGTCCAACTGGTATTCCAAAGACGAGCCCGGCGATGTAGATTGGCCAGAGGTCAAAATCACACAACGACTTCCACAACCGTTTGAAGTCAACCGCCTGGCGGTTATGCATGTCGCCTTTAGAAGGGTCGTCCCTCAATATACGATTGACCATGATCACCTCTTCTCGTTCATTGAACCATCCTTTTGGTCTATGCCATGATTTGGTTTGGGTCGGCGAAGGTGCCATCATGAACCAAGACCAAATACCGACGGTGAGGGTGAAGAGACCTTCGATCAGGAACAGCCATCTCCACCCTTCCCGGCCGTCATAACCTCGAAGTCGCAGGATACCGAAGGCAAGGAGCGGTGCAACGATATCCACTATGTTCAGTGTTGCCCAGAAAAGAGCCAAGCGGAAGGGCAATTCGTTTCCTTTAAAGAAATAGGACTGCAACAATGGCGGGTTAGTCTTCCTTGATGGCTTTCATTGGGGAAGTAATAAGAACCAACGTACAAGATATAAAACTATGTCGGGAATGAAGCCCCCTTGTAGCAAGCCAAGCAGGGCACGGGTAGCCAGAAAAGTTGCTCTACTGTTCAACCAGAATTGTGAAGATGCCACGAAACTCCATAGGACCATGATCGTAGGTATCCATCTGTCGGGACCTATATCATATGTTAGCGGAGGAACTCAACGTGAGATCATCGCTTGTACTTGCCTACTTTCTTGCTGACAAGCTGTGATGGGAGCTCGGCAATCAAGAATACTAATCTGAAAATAGTATTTCCCAAGTTATAATCTACAAAGTCAGCTCCTGTTACGTATAGAACACCTTTTCACCACTTACCATTTGTGGTGAGACCCAAGTCTTCTAAGAAGTTATCCGTATTCGCCTGGATCAGGTTCCCTCGATCCAAGTCCAAAGCGAAGAAGGCGATGCAGGCCCACAACGTGATCTTCCAATCGAGTTTGTTGATGAGTGGCAATTCCTCTGCCCAGGTCCACCTCGCACTCGGGTCGAATCGGTGTAGATTCTCATACTTCTCAGTCGGTTGGAAATGCTTGGCTTTCTCCGGGTCGTCAAAAACGGAGGGCTGGGTCGCGATCTCATCTAAATTGTGATTCTTCTTCCGGCGGAACAGGGTCATTATGGGGAGAACTGGAGGCTCTGTGTTTTGGAGTGCTTCCTGTTGAAGAATGCGCTCCTTTACTTCAGCCGAATCCCCGCCCTGCCTCTTTTCAGATCCCGATAACGACTCGGGCCGGATCTCGACCGTGTCCTTTAGTTCTGCCATGACTTCTGAGTACCCGGGAAGCCGAAATGATTCGGAGATTGTATTTTCTTGGAGAACCCAAGACATTCATGTTACGATACATCATGGACGTTGGCTATCTTTATATCACTTATCCCACTCGAGGATTGCCCACGCTGCAGTCTTGGCCTGGTCCCGTCATCCATAATCTTCCTCTTTTAGAACTACAAGCCGAGGCATTGGGGCAGATTCCTGATAGATGCGACGCAGTAGAGGAGCTGGTTGGAGACAGATGTGGAAGGTCTCCAAGGGGGGCTTTGGAAACGACGAGCACGTCATTTATAGCCGGCAATCACGAATGTGGCGCTGACTTATCACCACCACTATGGCACTTGTGCAATCTTTGGCACAATGGCGGCATTACCAACCATGCTCTCCATATACCCTGTTGATGGTTCAGCTGTAGTAATACTTCCGTGGTCATAGCATTCCCAGTTCCCTGGAATTAGACTAGTTGATAAGTCTTGTCGATGTAATTGAATGAAAATATGTCCGATCATACATCAGCGCGTCAATCTGTCCCATATGAACCACATAAACGCCACATTCTCGGCAAGGTCATCGTACATGAATAGGAATCCATTGGCTGATCTAGAAATCGCGAGGTAGGAGTTTCGGTGTGCGACTTACATGAAGGATCAAACTGTATGACCACCATGACCATAACTCAAAATGGAACTATGAGAAAAGGGATGGTAAAATATGATGCCTATTTAGGTAGTCTTATCTCTGTCGTAAGACAAGTGAGTTTGATCTCATAGTTCCCTTGCCTATTCCGTATGTGAATCAACGTGTTTCGAGTACTCTATCCGCTCTTAAGCAAGCTTCTAAATTTGCTCTGCTCTCTTTATGAACTTCTAACGCCCTCTGTCCATGTGATAGGTGTTTCATCCAAGGACATCTATTTCCATATACCAGAAAGGGATGCTCCTTGATAAGATGTTGAATCACATTCGTTGTGTACTTATTCTTACCACTCCCATGCTAGTCCATATTGAGGCTATATGGCATAGTCAACCAGTAGAACCTCGAAGCCTCCTTAGTATTACCCGTCTCTTTAACTTAAGAAGCAAGCATTTGCTAAACGAGCCACAAAATGCAAGCGCATTTAAGACAGGTGGCAAAGGGAAAAGAGGCGCTGAACGAGACGCCTGCAGGCAGCGATGGGGCGGGGAACTGACAGCTGGTGGCTGTCACGAGGGCCACAAAGCCTAACAGGTCAAAGCCTCAGCTACTTCAGTCTTCCACAAGTAAATCTACGATTTGCAGCTATCAACGAAGTCCAAGAACACCGTCAGAAAGCCTTGCGGATTATCGAAGAATGGTGCATGTCCTTCATCCTTGAGCCTGATACATTCACCACGCCATAGTCGAGGCGCTCCTTTGCAGACAGAATCACAGTAGTCCAGGTCCAAAATGGGCTCAGATCCACCGTTGATGACGGCTATCCACCCTTTGAAATCGTGCACAATCTTGATCTGATCACTGCAGTAGCCTTCCATGAATTTGGCGCCCATAGTTCTACCGGTCAAGCGGTTCGTACGCAAGACATCTTCAACCAGCCAACCTGGAGGTGCAGATTTGGTAAGAACACTCGCGACCTTGATCAGGTCCTCCTTGGAAGCCTCCGGGTTGAACAGGGCTGACACATCGGCGTCTTTGCGGAAACCGGCAATTGCCTGCTTCGGCACTGGTGGCGTTCCGGTAATCATGATGCCAGCGATACGAATGTCAGTGGGCTTTTTGGTATTCGCGAGCACAGAGACAAATTCCAGCGCGACATGCCCACCAAGGCTCCAGCCTAGTATTATAACTTGCGTGATGTTGTAATACCGGAGGACTTCCAGGGCCGCTTCTGCATAGGCGTACTGGTAGTAGGATCTGTTGGGGTCAGGAGCGTCGGAAGAGCGGCCGTGGCCTGGAAAATCGAAAACAACGAGTTTGTAATTGGATTTGAGCTCCGGCGAGTTTAGAAGCGGCTCGAAGATACGTGAGCTAGTTGCACTGCCATGTAGAAACAAGATAGCTGGGTTCGACTTGGAAGATGCCTGAGGTTCACCGCAGGCAGTCCAGAGCGTACCGAACTCGGTCTCGATCTTTTTCTCTTGCATGGTGGGAGGCGTGCAGATGGGAATAGAAGAGAAACAGGGAGGAATGAAGACACGAAAACGGCGTCAAATGCCGTCTGTTAAGGAGTTTCTTGATGTTCCCCTTACCGGCATTTCCTACTGGTAGTTGATGACCCTTGCAGCGGCGTTTCCTAGTTGATAACCCCTGTATTGGTGTTTTCTACCTACCTAGGTAGTTGATGTCCCCAGCATTACCTTTAGCGCCGGTATTACTCCGTACCGCATTATTTTAGTATATTGAAGTAGATTCCGCCCAGATGGTAGCCTGTCGGATTGGCTGAACTAACTCCAACGAAAAGCTTAACATTAACCAACCAAATATACGGCGTAACATATTATTGAACCCGGCCGTCCCCGGCTTTTCTAATCCCTCGTTGCTTTCCCATAAACTGAAGCATCCCAGCGTGATCCGAATGGCAGCCGATATCGCTCACGTCTTCGTGCCTTCAACCCTACTTAGTGCTATCGGTTTCCTTACGACCATCTCTATCGCCATCAAGACTGCTCTTCTCTTCAGAACTTACGCATGTTCGTCTAAGCTGTCACGATATGCCCATATATCACGGGACGGGGGGCCTCCTTGGGCTATGGTAACGGGTGCGTCGGACGGAATTGGCCGTGCGTTCGTCCAGGAGTTGGCTAGTAATGGGTTCAATGCGGTACTTCATGGACGAAACCACGAAAAGCTCTCCCAGATTGTGCTCGAGCTTCAAGACTCGTTCCCTGAGAGATCTTTCAAGGTCATTGTTGCAGACGCGAACAACGTAGCATGCGCGAACTGCCTCAAGACTCCCCGCAACGAAAATTCGAGTAACACAGCACCTGTAGACTTTGCAGCTATCAAGAAAGCTCTGGACGGCATCAACCTCACGGTGCTCATAAATAATGTCGGCGGAACTCCAGCTGTCCCGGTATTCGTACCACTCAAGGACAAAGCAGAAGTCTGGATCACTGAGAATGTCAGCCTCAATGCTCTATTCCCGCTACATTTAACACGCGCGCTCCTCCCCAGCTTAATCAAAAATGCTCCAGCACTCCTCATCAATGTTAGCAGCATGGCCGATCAAGGGCTGCCACTTCTCTCTACGTACAGCGCTAGCAAGCAATTCCTGATGACCTTGACCAACGCCCTACGCCTAGAGATGGCGATGGAAGGCAGCGACGTCGAGGTCTTAGGTATCCGAGTGGGTAGAGTCACGAATGTTGCCGGATATAAAGAACCGCCGTCCTTTTTCGTACCGGATACGAAGACATTTGTTACGGCTGCGTTGGCGCATGCTGGGCATGGACGTGGTATCGTCGTAGGATACTGGGCGCACGCTTTACAATATTTGATGGTGAGCTTGATGCCACCTTGGGTAGCAGATAAAATTAGGATGTCTGTTATGCGTCAGAATGAGGAATGGGAACTCAAGACGAAAAAGGAAGCTTAGTTTAGTGCGGTTTTCGCTACTAATAGGAAGTAGTCAGCGAGGTTGGTAAGAGTATAATATGATATTGCTAATGGATGAGTTTATATGACGAACGGGGCTACATGTGAGAAACCAACTCATGTTATGATTCATTCAATAATTAATTTCAGCACTAACGAGCTGCGGTGATCATTCCATCTAGTTCACCAGGTTCCCTCAATGGCAACTCTGATAGCTGAGCGACTGTAGCCTGAATTACACTGTCCTTTCTCAACTCCGATAGACGGATATCGTCGCTCTCGCGCCCTCTGTTAAAGGTCTTGTTTTTCGAACGGCGACGGCCTATGCGGTATGTGAATATTAATATGCCAACAATCAGCAGAACCCCAAGGGCAGTGCCGACACCAACGCCAGCTGCAGCACCGGTACTGAGGCCACCTTTACTCCCACTGGAGTTGGTACGCGTAGAAGTGCTAGAAGGGACAGGTTGAATTGTGGGCGACGCCGGAACCTGCAGATATGTCCGTCAGAGAGCCAGCTAAGCATAAGTTTTGAACGCCACTCACTGGAGGAGAGGAGGTAAAGTCGGTTTGTTGAAACTGAATCTGTATACCAAATGCGTTGACGATGGTATTCTCGCTCATGGCCACCGTTGTGAAAACACTTGAGGCGGTTTGGTCGCCTGAGATCCAAACATGTTCTCCGGTGAAGGAAATAACGCGAGAATTACAAGCATATATTGATCCTTGAAGGACAGGAGGTGATGGATTACAGGAATAAGAACTTTCCACAGTAAGTATTAACTTTCTCGTTCAATTCTTTCAGTGGTGGGGTGGACAAACGTTGGACAGCATGTTATAGTCGTCACAGTATCCTTCACCGATCCTTCGCCGGGGGAGGGAGTAATGCAGGCAGCGCTATAACCCACGGGACAAACACCTGGGGAGAAATAATCATCTGCCCCAAAGTTGTAATACGGAGGTAAACAGTCGTTGGTACTCACTGGTCCCATGACATCGAAACCTCCAGGGAGCTTAAAGTCGACGGAGAACGAAGCCATACAGGATGTTGGAGGGGTAAACTTTGTCGTCAGGGGCCCTAGATGCATATTTTCAGTTTCTCAGAGACAATGTTCGACTATTTCTCGGTTTTGAGTAATAAAGATAGAGTTGATTTATAGGCACAGAATCAAACTAAGGAGCCAAGGAGGTACGGAGCCTGGACGAGGTTCCTAGGACACTTATCAGGTAGATATACCATTATTAAGCGGAGCATAACATACAATCTAGGGTTAGTAGGTATTGTGGCGTTTTCAGCTTCGTGGGTATACCTAGGTAAGCGCCTGATCCAAGTACGCCGACATGCAAGCCCGTCATTTGCAGGTTTTATGATCACCGAGCACCCAATACTTACCTCTAATGCAACCGCGAAGAGCCGCCAGCTCTCGTATTAATCGTATTTCCCATTACTAAAACTTAAAACGGAAGTTGAGTAAGTGTACTTCTATGTTTTCTTGTTTGAAGGAGACTTTATCATGTCGCCTGAGATGCTAGCCTTCACTAGGCCGGAATCGTATACCTAATAGAGTATCACAGCTAGTTTCAATCATTAAGGCTTCAACGTCACCCTGAATGTCCAAACAAGCCAGTAAGATTACAGTTCATTCAGTCATAAGTTAAGCCTCTATAAAATGTACACAACCCGTACGCGCAATATAGTTCAAAAGTTAGAAGAGAAGGTATCCGTTTATTGAGGAAGGAATATTCGTAAGCATGATGGAGCAACATACTTGATTACATCTAAATGGCCTGATGGCTCTTAAATTCAATAACGGATAGTTCTCAACTATTGGCTGACCAATTCTAATTCCCTTCTCTTTATTTCCATGGCCAATACACCAAGGATGCCCCCAAATATGAGGCTTCAGCATATATCTACATCTACACTTTTAAATAAGCACTACTCAAGTACTATTGGATGAGTTTGGTATATGTTAGCGATGTATGGTTTCATTCGCTTGATTATTACACCCACGTGTTCGGTTCAAGAAGATCCTTCTACTACTGTCTCCAGGAACTAATTGGCAAACAACAAGCAATAAAGCGGGACATACATCATCTTGATTTTGACCGGTCTGGCTGGGACGAAATGTCAGGAGAAAGAGAGCCCTGTACGGGACCGAAAGGATTGGTCACTTCTAATAATAGACCCGCAAAATGCGACGCCTAAATGTGACGTGCAAATCAGAGAACATACTTCTACACATAAAGAATGTTACACAACTTGCTTACTGTGTAGAATGGCCAATCAAGTGTGTTTGTATGCCGCGCCCTGGTCTGCCACATAGAAGAGGCGGAAGTCAAACCGGCCATTCAGGGTTCCGCTTCTGTAACGGGGAAGACATGGTTACAGCTGAGATGCAACCTTGAAATCTTTATCAGTTTACAGCCGAGCATGGCATATCAGAGGCGTGGGCGTGGGTAGGTAGTAATGCTCTAGAAACGTGGAATCCTACACCGGAAATACCTCATGATTCGCTGGATATGGTCGTAGCCTACATACAAGTGCCTAACTAACCTAGGTGATTAGATGAGTATTGTTGCCCCCATCGACCATTGCAGGTTTTAAAACTTGGTCTGACTTAGACAATCCGCACCAATGATACCTTTTGTAAGGCTAACCAGGCTTACAATGCTGAGAAATTGAGAATGACTAACCCCCCTTTTCTTACTTTCCCATCCATGGTCTGTCTAAATGACTTTCCTCTGTATATCAACCCGTCTGAAGAACTATCGATCGGACCACAGTTGGCCAGTGGCAGAAAAGCCGGAAGATAAGACAATCGACGTAATTCAGAGATATCTCCGCTCGGGAATATCCAGCCAAATCGGAGTTCGGCCAATCTACCGACGCACCACTCTCGGATGGGCCTTTACGAGTATCGAGTATCAATCACACTTCGTCAATTTGTACAAGTCGTCCCTTCAGCACACACTAGAATATGGGATGGATACATAATGCTCCAGACAACACTTCGACTGACGGGCCTATGATCGTGGCTGTTATGGGTGTGTTGACAGGGGTATCTTTCTGCTTCATATGTCTCCGGGCTTATGTTCGTGGTCGGCTTATCCATGCTTTGGGAATAGGTATGTCGCTGTTAACAAGTTTAGACAAACAAGACCAGGGTGCTGAGGCTGAATACAACTAGATGATTGGATCATATTCGTCACTTGGGTAAGGTCCCTTCAAGGAATTCATCGGTTCTGATCACTGACAAAGCTCATAGCTTCTAACATGTAGCTTCGTCGTGGTCGCCGCAATACGTACGTACATATCATTCACTTGGGTAACCATGTCAGACACTAATGTAGATTCAATAGAAACAAAATGGGGCCTAGGGATGAAGCATGTCGAAGACATGCCAAGCCCAAATATATATCCTTTCGGTAATGTAAGTCTTGGTTCCATCCACCATCCCGACGTCGATTCAAACTAACCTGGGACAGTTGGAGTATGCGGGCTCCGCATTGTAAGCTCTTCTACTACACGTTGATTCTGACCGGTAGCTTAACTTATACTAGGTATATTCTTAGCGTCCTCGGGTTCAAACAGAGCCTCCTGGTATCATACTTTCGATTCGTCCCTCAGGGGATGTGTAAGTACGGGGTGACCTGCGTGTTGGTCAGCTGCACGCTTTTCCATGTGGCCTGCTTAATAGTCCAGTTGAACCTATGCCATCCGGTATGCAGTCCCGGATCAACCTATACTTATTGTGACACTGAATGTCGACCAGATCGCGAAGCAATGGGACAGTACAATCACAGATGGCAAATGTGTCAACCTAATTCCATTCTACACGAGTTCGTCGTCACTAACCATAGTTTTTGACTTCGCTGTGTAAGTATTCTGTCTCTTTAGTCAACAAGGACAAGTCTAACCCATCTCAAGCATGTTTCTTCCGTTTCCCGTCCTCATCAAAACCAAGATCCAGAAACGGAAGAAAGTTGTGCTCCTCGGTCTCTTCGCCCTCGGTTTCTTCATAACCGTCATACAGATAATCCGCATCCAATTCATGAAGGGCCTCGCCAATCCCCTCAACTCCGGCTCGGTGATCCTATGGTCAGCGGTTGAGGTCAACTTGGGTGTGATAGTTGCCTGCGTGCCGGTGCTTTCGCCTCTATTCAAACAAAAGCCCAATTCGAGAAAGAATACACCTGAGTCGTCTTTGGGGAATAATACAGCACCGGGCAGCGCGAGATATTCGTGTAGGATTATCCAGCAACGTATCCCATCCGAGGACAACCTGTTCGATTCCGAGGATAATGATACCAATCGTATAACGAACATAAATAGCCGCGAGCCTATTCTATCCCCAGGGGACAAACAGATCGTCAAAGAAACAGATATCGTCGTCATCAACCAACTTGCTCCAGCTCATCTGGCAAGCCATGATACGGAGCTAGGCAGGACCCGAGTACGAAACTATGAATGCTGGGCTGGGAGTGCCAATGGGGTGCCAGTATAGTGACTAATAGAGGCATTTTGGGTTGCAATTTTCAGCTAGACTTAGACTTCTATAATGGAGCATTATCCAATCGACTTTCATATCACGGCACCAGATCACCCAGTACTTTGTGAAGTCACGGACATAAATCGAAATAAGTATTGTAGTTGCATACATGTAGGTATGCAGGGCCGAGTTACTTTACTAATTACTCATTTGCCACCATCGTAAATTGCAATCCTAAATAAAGGCCTTGCAACCTTGACTAAGAGTAAATTTAACTGGCCGATTGGGAGATTATAGGGGTATCTAGAAGGTGGCGCATGTGCGCATAGCCTCTACCGTGTCACACACCATGGTCGATACAATAAGATGTAGAATTTTAGGTCTACACCTATCCCCCAATGTCAGATTTCCACGTATACTGTGAGAAGCTTCATAAGTTTCGCTCCTAGGCTTCTGGCACACGTCGACCGGATGACCTAGAGCCCCCCAGCCTTAGCCGGTTGCCTCGTAGCCCCCTCTCAGCGCATCAAAGGTGCCGCACATACAACGTAACCGTAAGCACAATAATAGGGGCTTAGCTAAAGGGGGATAACGATAGTTGGATGACAGACGCCTAGTTATGTCTCACCGCTCTTAGTATAATATCATTTGGCACCAGCAGAGGCCCGAGACCAAATATCTAATTTCAATTAGCTTTAAATTAGAAAGATCTATGTACTTCCCAATAGTCCTACTCAGAGAACGGATTTATAAGCATTCTGAGATGTTAGTAGCGGCTTCGAAATGTTGAAAGAATACATCTAAAAGGTAGCTAAGTACCTAAGGTAGGTACTATACTACTATCTAATTATCCAGGCGAACAGCAGATATTGGAAATATATTAGGTTTTCAGTAAATGGCCGATTCTGAAACTTCTTATCGTGATCATGATAATACTTAGGTACTCATAGCCGCTCACTTCTTTCCTTTTTCCTCCATCGATTATTCTCCGAAAACGGGGGTGGGTGGCCTTAACATAGCAAGTAAGTTACGCCCTTCTTGTCGCTATCGTGAGGAAGAATATGAGGTAAACTAAATTCAATGTAAAACGGAAGATCCGTTAGGCACGCAATGCGGTCATATCTTTCAGTCGAAACTTATGAGTTAGGGGCTTGAGCTTGAATCACACAGTCTAATATTCAATATGCCTAAGTGTACCCTAAGAGAGAGATGTCTGGAGTGAAACCCAGGTCTATGCTATGCTTCTCATTATTTCCCTATCGCTTATGTACCTAACGTACCTAGGTACCCTCATATAACTACGAATAGAACAATATTACCACGCAGCATTATCAGTCTTGGTCAGAAAACGTGACTTGGAGCTGGTGCCTGATAAGATGTTACAGCCGCGCTTGTACGCACGGTACTACCTAATAGGCAAAAGTGTTCTCCCTCTGACCCCTTACATTCCCTCTCGCTAACAGGGTTTCTCCGCATCTTGTTATCTTAAGGGATGTAAGACAGCCTAGTTAAAGCGGGCATGGTTGGGCGACCTTACAACGCGGTTGGTTCTTAACATTGGTTCTGACGCCGAGGTCGTAATATGCAGTGCATGTCATAAATGCAACCACTAAGAGCTGTGCCGGCAAATCAAAGAATATCACTCCGCAGTCCTTGGAGCAGCGGCTAGGAGGTAAGTAAGATATATCCGAGCTCCTGTCGCGATGTAGGGGGGTAGAATCTTACATAGCTGTCAGTAGAACTACATAGAACTGAGAAAAACTACCCCAAGACATACAATTCATTGCTCTTTACACCGGGTGATTACTAGAAATTACAAAGAAGGATATATCTACAATGTCTTACAGCGATACATCATCGCGCGCCACGGCCCTTCGGCAGGTGGCCAAGCTCATACAAGACGCATCAGAAACATTGATCTCGGAATGGGAGCACCCAGCCCCAGATGCGGTGCCGGCGTCCGAGACCAGCTTCGCCATACCCGGGCGCAAGGCTTACGACGCACAACGGACAATCATTGCGGCTCTTGGCTCAATTGAAGAGCTTGTGGCAGAGCCCCATCTGCGCCTCGTAGATTTCGCCGAGTTGTACTTCGAGGTGCGATCGCTCCATATAGCAGCCGAACACGATATCGCCCTCCTACTTGCTGAGGGCGGAGAGGATGGAATTGCCGTCGAAGACTTGGCGAAGGAAACTGGATTAGAGCAGAACAAACTTGGTGGGTTCTACTAGAATTGAGCTCCTTTTGTTTTGGAAAACAGCCGTGTGGGTAAGACTAACAGAAGCAAGCTCGCATCCTGCGGCTACTGACGACCCAACACTTCTTCCGCGAAGTCGCGCCAGGCAGGTTTGCCAATAATAGGATTACACAAGCCTTGGTCGACGACGAGAAGCTGCAAGCGCAAGTGAAATGCAGGCAAGTGTCCCTTCGATACCAAGTAATACGGGAATACCGTAAATTTCTGACAATCCGCAGCTCGCTGGGATACGCTGCTTCATCAGCATTACCAGAGGCATTGAATGACCCGATCAGAGGACCGAGCCATGACCCCGAACTCGCAGCCTGGACGTTAGCCGTTGGTACAGAACTCCCCTTCTTCGAGTGGATGAACCAGAAAGTACCCAAGTCGAGAGCGGCTGTGGAGAACGGCAGTCCCGGTGCTGCAAGGGGGACGTACAAGGTAGTAGAGGCATCGCCGGATGAGGAATTGGTTCCGAAGGACACTGCCAAAATCTACAACTTGTATTTGGCTGGTAACAGCAAGAGTTTGGGTAGTCCTCACCTATATGATTTCCCCTGGAAGGAGCTCGGCAACGCGTTGGTGGTTGATGTCGGGGGCGGTGTCGGTAAGTTGCCCACTAGATACTCCAAAGGACCACACCTAGCCTTGCTCTCTGGGATCAAGGCTGACACGGCATATTAAGGTAGTTTCGACCTTCAACTAGCCCGCTTGTACCCGGAATTACGTTTTATCGTGCAAGACCAAGCGGTAGCGACCGAACAGGGTTTCTCGATGTGGCAGGAAGAATTTCCTGAGGCTTTAGAGTCGGGACGGGTGAAATTCGTGACACATGACTTTTTCAAGCCGAACCCTGTTAAGGGAGCCGACGTCTACTGGATGCGGCACGTCCTGTAACACATTCTCCACCGAGCTCTACGTCGAAGATATGACTAACGCGAATTAGGCATGACTGGAAAGACGAGGACTGCGTTAGAATTCTCTTGAATATTGCCGAGGCCATGGGTCCAAACTCACGGCTACTAGTTGCCGATATCACGTTGATTGAAACAATAGGAGATGAGTATGTTGAAGCTGCGCCCAAGCCTCTTCTGGCCAATTATGGCGTCCATGGTCACCACGGGTTCTCCTTGGACATAGCCATGATGTCTCTAATGAACGGCAAAGAACGTACTCCATCGGAATTCCGAGGGTTGTTTGAGAAAGCTGGTTTGAAGATGGTCAAGCTGTGGGAATGCCGTAGTATCTTGGGTATAATTGAGTGTCGCTTAGCATGAGTTGAAGTGAAGCTATGTGGTAATAGGAGGCGAGGCAAAATGATGGTCTGCCATGATTCAGATACCTCATTTGCTCGGTTAACAGGGCCTGGAATGATATACTACTCACCGCTTGATTCCTCTCGATGTCTCGCTGTGCACTGCCTCACAAGGCCGCATTCCACAATGCTACTTAAGCAATAAGAAAGAGGCGGGCTCGGGTGGTTATCAAGGCACTGGAAAGAGAATGCCGTCATGTCTTACATACAGGTGCTTTCGTGCAGATGTGTTACACCACCTAAATGTCTCGTTGAGCTATAATTAGATGCCAAGTCATATGGACGGGAGGTGTTCTCTAGCCAGATCAGTGTCATGCCATGCCATGGATGATTTCCTTTGGGGATCAGTGAAGGCTGTGAGGTCACACTTGGGCTTCAGCCGCCCAACTGTTTTGCTCGCGATACAACCAGCGGCTTCATGATAAGGCGCACAAGTATAGGTGCCATATATGTACATAGAGAGCGGTTCTTTAAGATGACAACCATGTGCTGTGGAGCGATGAATAGGAGAAGTATACTTCATTTGCCATGTGTCGACACTGTCTAGGAACTGTATTACGTTTGTTTCTATATAAAGACCAGACCCACACTAGATACAAGCCTGGTCTGTATGCAGTACTACAATGTTGTATGTATCTACCCCTAGGAGGTATGTAGCGAGCCTAGTAGGCGGAGGTATCTTGCCCCACGGTGGGGGCCATAGCTTACATGGTAGCGGGGTTTACCTCTGCAATCAGCGCCCGGCAATCAGCTCCAAAGCCTGGCTGCATTAGGGAATCTCAGCTGTTACACCACCTAACACAAGCCTTGACGACCCTTCCAAAGTTCGCAACCCTGGCACTTCAATGTTGCCTTCCACACTGATCAAGCTTTAGCTGCCTCTTAATTCGCCCCCCTGAACACATGCACTTACATACATACGTACCCAGGTGAACCAGTCTACTCTACCTCTCACAAGCAGCTCGCTGTTCTTGGCATTGTGAGCCCTCTTCTTGACCCAGTTCGGAAACAAGAAGCCGCATTCACTGCCCCGCCTACAGCTCCGCCTCGTTTGTCCTACATCTATCTACACCTACCATCCTGGATTTGCCATCTCATAGGGCGTTCGAGCTTCGTGCCTCGCGAGTACAAGTAGACCATTCCACCACTTGTGAAATCCCAGGCCGCAGCGTCGAAGCCCCTTGCTCTAAACCCCTCACATCTGTATCATCATCAACCCAATGGCGAGCGACAAAGACCCTATCACTTGTCACGTCTTGGACACCTCCATAGGCAAGCCCGCCAAGGGGGTCCGCGTGAAGCTAGAAGGTGGTCACGCTCCACTCAAGACCTTCGAATCCCAGACCGACGACGACGGCCGCATCAAAGCCTGGCTGCCGTATTCCAGTGTCCACTCCTCGGGAGATGTGCCGACTTACACCTTAGACGACGTATTGAGCGAGGTCCAGGACAAGTCAATCTGGACTCTACGCTTCGACACTGGAAACTACTTCGGCGAGGGAAAGACCTTCTTCCCTGAAGTCCTAGTTTCATTCACCGTCGAGAAGGACCAACATTATCACGTTCCCCTGCTCCTATCTCCCTACAGCTATTCGACATACAGAGGCAGCTGAGCCACGCGCTTGGAGAGAAGTGAGCTAGGCCATATTCAGAAGCCATGGAAGAAGCCATCGCTCAAGAAATTCCGGCACGGATCCTGGCTCTAATTCAACTTTGATCAACGAAAACGAATCATCATAGGGATATTGGCGGTGGCAATCTAAATCTGGTTTAATCACATAAAACCACACATACGGTGCAGATGCTGGCCAAGGAAAGCTCTTATAAGGAGCAGAACCCTCGTTAGGATTATGTCATCATACAAATCAAAATGGAAATCATTCACTATACCAGAAACCTTCTCTCATTTAGGCTGTTCCTATTCCTCTTGATGTAGGTTGAGTGCTTTTCAAATATCCAGCCGACATAATGTTGGTTGTGATAGTAACTGGTGGTGGATCCCGCCTATAACACAAACGGACAGTCTGACGTGAGTTACCCAAAGTTACCCACCGACGTTCCAAATTATCCCATTGGCCCTCCATCCGGGTCTTAGTAAGGTCGCAAAGAGTGTCCCGTTATTAATATCACGTAGTTCTCAAGATCTCCTCGGTCACATTCTAAATACTATGGGCAGTGAATGTATACCAGGTTTGGCCGACTTGAGATTTCCCTTTTCCAAGAAAACCATCCAAAATGTAGAATATGCAACTATATCATGTTCAAGACTACAAGCTCAGCGACTCCGTTGCACGAGCAAGGCCCTCATCTTGCTTAGCTAACTTCAAGTGCTTATAGACAGCCGCCTCCAGCTGAACCCACAGCCCAACGACGGCGGGATCGCCAAAGGGCACGATCTGGGTGCAGATTATGCCGCCGACGCCGTGCTCACGATCGCACCACCAAAACAAGTTCGGAAGTCCCGCCCAGAAGCCCGTCTTGTCGGATCTCCCCGTCAGGGGACTGGCATTACTCAGCATGAACGTGAGACCCCAGCCCTGGGGCGGATTCCCGGGGATCGGGTAGAGGTCCGGAAGATAGTTGATCATGTCCGGCTTTGCCGAGGCGACGCCTTGTCGGCCGAAGTCGGGACGGTCCGGGATCTGGTTCTTGAACATCTCGTCGACGGTGGACTTCTCGAGGAGCTTCGCGCCCGTCTTGGGGTCGGTGCCGTCGTTGAGTAACACTGATATGAAACCTATATGAGTCAGCATTCACGTCAGACGCAACCATACTACATGTATCCGCTGGTGAAACAATTCATAGCTCGGGCTTGGGTAGAGGGGATACTCACGAGTATAATCTTGCGGTTTCGCAAACATGCCGCCTCCACCGCTGTGGAAAATGCCGGCGATTTCCTCCGGAGTTGACGCGACCAGCGGACGGCGGTATACGGGGTCTCGGGGGCGGAGCTTGCCATCGTGCTCTCTCTGATGCGTGATTGCGAGACTGTCCTTCATGGACTGAGTCGGAAGGAAGGTAAGATTCTCCAATCCGAGGGGTTGGCAAATGTTCTTCTGGATGTAATCGTTCAGGGACAAGCCCGTCTTTCTTTCGAGCACGATGCCGGCCCAATCGACGCCGATTCCGTACCTCCAGCCCTCGCCAGGTTGGAACCGCAGCGGAATCTTCAGGAACTCTCTGATGTCGGCACCGAACTCATCAATGCCGATCGGATGGCTCCAGTCTCTCAGCACCTCGTCGTCGAATGGGTACGCGAAGCCCGAGGTGTGAGTTAATAACATCCTCAAAGTGATACCCTTCTTCTTCGCCTCAAAGGTCCCGTTATCCTTCAGGACCTTGATATCCTTCAGCTCAGGGCAAAGCCCCTCTACCTGCGCAGCGTCGTCCAGGCTCAACTGGCCTTTCTCGACTAGCTGCATAATGGCAAATCCCGTAATTGCCTTGGTGCAGCTTGCTATCCAGAAGGTATTATCCAGTGTCATTGGCTCCTTGGACCTGATACCTCGCTTACCAGCCGAGTGAGTGAAGAGCTCGGTCCCATCTTTATCCACGATGACGCAGCATGTCCCAGGAACGGTACTTGCTGTTGCCTCAGCACCGGTGACGATGCTCTGCTCTACAATGGAGCGAAGCTCAGCAGCTGCTTCCTCTGAGAAGTTCATTGCTTCTTGGTAAGGTGTTAATACTCTGGGGTCCGTTTACGTTCCGTACATTAGCTAGTGTACCTGTGAGCTTTCCTGGTGACTCGAACTTTTATTAAAATTCTAACTCGGGACAAAGATTCGCTTCGTACCCGGCGATGTAAGGAGTACAATACTGATGAACGGGGTATACATACCAGCCACGTATAGTTAGTAGAGTATGGATCAAGTCGATCCCGCAAACATAAAGAATACTTGATGCTGTGCCCTTCCCCTCCTCAAGGCCAACTTGGGTAGCGTACATGGCGATGCTCACATTCCCCGCACCGGCTTTACCGGTGGTCGTATCCTATTCCGTGTAACGCGCCTCTTTTGCAGATGCAGCAAGATCGTTACTATTAACTACGTCAAAACCCGAGTGAAGCCGAACGTATTATCTGCACAGTTAGGGGGTCGCAGCATAAATATGCCAGTGATGTGATAAGTAACAATAGATGCTTCACATCCCTTCTATTCGGAAGACTGGTAGTTTTCCATTTGCCTTTTCTTTCGCGATGGTATTAGTCCGTACATTAACCAATCATGGTTATTAACGCCGCCAAACGCCAATTCAATGCCTTATCAATCGTGATATTTCCTATTAAACCTCAATTCTCCCGATGGAGGCATTACAATATGACACTGTCAGCCTGCTCTAGCCACAGGTTGGCCAGATCCCTTGTTAAACCTAGCCTGATTTGCTTCAAGACATCGCTAGAACTGCTCCCTGAGAACACGTTGGTTCTCCAATCCCACGCTCGTTTGATGGGCCCCTTGATCACACCGCTCCTAACCACGGATTGGTGAAGCTGGGATGCGATCATTGAGCTACCAGTCATCATAAAGCTGCCGCCCAATGAAGACGTAGACTGCTTAAGAAGGTCCGCAGGTGTAGATCCTTTCCCATGTCCTGATGTAAGGACTAACTTGAAAAATTCATCAGAGGCATCGTAGACTCGGGATCCGACGGTTTGGATATCTTCGATGGCTTTGAGGAGAGTATCGATCTGGTCAAGAGTAATAACTGGTGGCGACTGGCCCACAAAGACAGATGCTTCTCCGAGCAATGCCAATAAGAAATCTTCACTGACAACAGCGTCTCGGGTATCGTCATACAGTCCGCCTCGGATGTTGTCATCCGCACTGGCAATAACGGCTGCCAGGGCAGCGGCAGCTTGTTGGCGGCGCAATAGAGATTTCTGAGTCGACCTGCCATCTCCGTCACGAAGCTCATAGAACTTTCTAAGCGTAGCATATCCACTAAGCATCTTGCCAAGAAGTTCTGCTGCTTCGAGATCCTGGTTTGCAAATTGTTGCAACGTTACCGTACGTTCTTTCAGTAGTTGCTTGAGCGTGTTGTCTAATTCGCTTTCTGGTGGATAAGTTGTGGACTCCACGAGCGAGATGGACATGAGAGTATTGAGTACATCGCGGACCTTGCCGGGACGGTGGGCCAGGGCGTAATACCAGAGCGCTTCTCCGAAACGGAAAGTGTCCTTTGCGAGAATGTCTCCAAACGTCTGTGTACATGTCAGCAAATAAGTACTGCTAAAATATCACTATTCACATACCTCAGCTGTGTCCTCAGCAAAATTGATCATGCCTAGATCGTTCAGGAGCTTCCAGATCTTGTCAACTGTTTCACGAGAATATTCATCGATAGTATCAATGACGTTCTGTAATAGTTCCTGGACCAATTGCTCGGAACGTTCGGGTGAATCCATGCGCCCAACGACTTGAACTGCCATCTCCCATCCCTCTCGAGAAACTTTGCCATGTAGACCAGTTCCCGAAATGTGTCTTCGGTCTTTAAGACTACGAGCATAGTGGATTAGAGTTGTATCTTTGATTCCGTCTTTCTCGTCGGAGCCGGTGCTCTGATTCATTCCAAAAACCTCCAACTCTTCCATGTCAAAATCGCTCATGTTAATAAGATTTTGTGGTTCTTGAGGAGGTAGCCATCGGCCCAGCGAGGCAATCTCAGCAACGGAGGATGCGATTGGAAGAGACCATAGTCTCAAGAACCCAATAACTCCTTCAACGTTACTCTCAAAGGCAGAGGCAACTGCTACTTCGACAGGATCAGCTGAGTCGAAATGAAAATCGGATTCTGTGGCACTTTGAAGGCAAAGGGCAAGACGGTCAAGGAAGTCATTGTCTACCCCAGTCTGGCTACCCAACTGAAGCGATCTTGAATGAGACATGCTAAGGTTCCGTTTGTTGTGCCCGTTATCCCACCATCCAAATAGACCAATTGTCGCCTCACACCAATCCTGTGCAGCAGCAAGAATAGCTTCTGGCTCTCCGATGAGGATAGCATACAGAGACTGAAGATTCTCGTAGATGTCCCAAGGAATTCTGCTCTCAGCTTTTCGCGCAAGACCTGCGAGTGATGACCGTCCATTCACTGAATCAGCGAAGTCAGAATCAGCAAACCGACTTGACGTGAAGTTAGCTCGTTCTTTGCCTTCTGTGAACGTAATGAGTCCTTCCTTGGCTGCTTTGGCCTTCAGGCGGAACAACGTCCAATCGCTGTTATGGATGTCCCAGCTCCCATCGCTTACTGCGGGACATAGCCCTATAATTAGGCATAGATCTTCGACCACGCGTTTGATGTTAGCCAAGACTTGGCCGGTATAGATCGATTCGCCACGGGGCTGCTTTTTCACGAACTCCCAGCCAGCAGATTCGAGGAGCTTTACCGTCATGGCTAAGTCGCCTCGCACGAGAGCGTTGAAAACGACTTGCCAGAATAACCCATGAGCTGCAGGGGAGGGACGATGATGTAAGACGGCATCTGTCTGATCTCGATCGAGATTGTGTTGCTCATGCTGCCACTCGAAAAGAATAGTAGGGAGGACCACGTTTCTAGCTCCGCCGAACTCGTCTTTGGTCGCTGGCGTATGGTGAATCTGGAGGACCAGCCTAGCTAGGTAGAGAGCCTTTTCAAAGTCTGGGGCGTGAGCGCTTGGTCCTACTTTAGCCGCGTGCTCCTGGCGGACAGCAGCGAGGTCGTCCAAGTGGGGCGCCCAAATCTCCTTGACAAGTCTGACCGAGGCATGGGCCAAGGTATCGTCCAGTTTCTCCGCGTCATCAGCGGGACCTACACCCTCATCATAAAGTCGGTTGATGAGTTCTTCGGTCTGGATAATGACGTTGTCCGGTTCGTACACCTTTGCAAATTGAGATTGGCTGTATAGATCCTTCGCAAGGGTCGCATACTTCAAGTCTCGCTTTGGGGCCATGGTTGAGCGGAATGATGAAGCACGGAAGATGTCTTCGGCTTCCTTGCTGATCCGTTCATCTGCGGCAGCTGTCGCGAGCATCATCAAGTCTGCGTCGCCATCGGGGTCACCATAGGGTTCGGTACCAACTATCTCCCTTAGTATGTCCTCTTCTACATCATAATCGGCTTCATCATGCATCATGGCATCCACGTCTGCCTCTTGGTCTTCCTCGTCTTCATCATCCAGCGGGTTTGTATTATCAGGTTCAGTATCTTCGCCTTCGGTCGTATCGTCATATGTCATGCCGTAAGTGCCTGCACGGTTTGTGTGCTCGTTTTCCTCTTCTTCTTCGTCATCATCATCATCGTCATCACCATCATCTTCTTCCTCCTCGCCGTGGTATTCCCTACTTAGGTTGGAGGGCTTTCTTGAGGTAGAACCTCTAATTGATCTTCCTAACGGCGTGTTATTACGTTTTCCAGAGCCCGATCTGGATTGCGCAATATTGGGTTTCCCAAAGTTTGGAGCCTTGATCTTGCCCGACGCGGCGCCGATAGAGCTCTGTAGGTATGAAGGAGACGGGTCGCCAGCTGGTGTGAAGGACGGTGCGGAGGAGGGCGGAGGAGGGCCGAGGGGGGTCGTAGATGGATGTTCTGCAGTATAACCGAAACCCGATGAAGCTTTTCTGGAGCTTCTATCGGGAGTAGATGGCGATGAGTCTAGTTGGGAGAATCGGAACGACATGTTGGCGGTTGTGGAGCTTCGTGGCTCCTTCGAATTGCCCTTGTTGTAGATTGAGATTCAAAGGGTTTTTTCAGAATGACACCGCCAACAGTGAATGACTCCGGTATGGAAGACCCATGAGCCAGCTAGGAATGGTGAATTGGGGTCGGAATTACAATGGTTTGGCCGTCGATGTGTCGAAAGGTTTAGTTCGTACACGAAGGTGAGCAAACAAAAATTTACGGCGCGAAAGCTGCAGGTGAAGCTTCACAAAGACGCGGTTGTTAGCGCAACCAAACTTCAAAGCAGACAGGGCTGGAGCTGCCCGAACAATGCGCACAGACCAGAAACGGCTAGCTCCTACCGGGTTGGATGTTCGCGTTATCGATACCTACCGGTACTTATAGTGGATTCTAAGAGTGGGTCGAACCTTGCAAACTTTGCCTACAGGCTCTACGCAATTGTGTAACCTGCATCATACATGTAGAAGGTTATACGCAGGTACGGAATACTTGCTAGAGAGTCCTCCGGGTTCTCAGAAGGCAACTGGATATAAATGACAACTCTCCTCCATAACAGCTGCCCGCAAATTTATCTGCTTTGTCTTCAGCCTTACTAATATTGAGACTCTATTGAAGGAACCATAAATCAGATCAGGAGATCATTACGTGCATCCTGCATAATGTTTATTCTACCATGTGCTGTGACGATTCCCGGCCTTCTAGTAATACTGAGGCCCGTGAGATGGGAGGCGTAACATGCATACCAAAGGATCGAACCGATTGTTTTCGCCAGGGAATGTTATAAATCAGGCTAACGCCTTTCTCTAGGGCTATGATGAACATCCCGAGTTTTGTCCATACTTGGCCCGTCAGCCCCGTGTCTCAGATATGCCGGTTGACGATATCGCACAATCTCTACGGAATGAGTTTGGGGCAGTTTGGTTCGGGACCGCCTTATCAAACAGCCTCAAGGCTTCGATGCACCGGCAATACATAGTACACGTGTACAACATTGAGGGCCAGTATTGAAAAGATAGACTCCGGACTTAGGAGCGTGTGCATCTTTTGGTGTCGTTGCCGGTCATGATGACCGCAGGAGTGACATCTGTGACATCAGGACATGAGGTAACCGACTACAGTTTATCCTTCAAATCTTCTTTATCTCCTCTGCCCGGGTTAGTCACTCCCCTCACTGCCGTGCCGACTCCCCCACCTGAGAATAACCAGTGGTGGGGTCAAGGAGGCTTCGTGCGAAAACTCCGCATCAAACAAGCAACCAAGAAACGCACCTCCCGGAGCAATCTATTATAAAAGTTGACGTCTCGAGGCTTTCGTCTCATCTCGTATTCTCCAAAGATTTAATTACCTCCTTCTGCGATTCTCCTAACCAAACATCATGGCTGATACCGTTGGCAAGGTTGGTACTCTGTCCCTCACTCACCCGCTCCATGCTCTCATTACCCCGCGCATACGTATGTGCGTAGTATATACCTATACCACATTTGCCTACCTTATCCATTGCTAGCCTCCCCGGCCCCAATGCAAATAGGAAGACCCGGAACTAACAATTTCATTACTGCTTCTTGCTAGACCATCAAGTGCAAGGCTGCTGTCGCCTGGGAAGCTGGCAAGCCTTTGAGCATCGAGGAGATCGAGGTCGCGCCCCCGAAAGCCCACGAAGTTCGAATCCAGATCTACTACACTGGTGTCTGTCACACAGGTATATCCCGCCAAGTCTTGATCCCGAACCAAGTCCGAACATCCAATTAAACAGTGGAGTAGATGCCTACACGTTATCGGGTAAGGATCCAGAAGGCGCATTCCCTGTCGTCTTGGGACACGAGGGAGCTGGTATCGTTGAGTCAGTCGGCGAGGGCGTCACCAACGTAAAACCCGGCGATCATGTTGTCGCACTCTAGTACGCGCCTACTCATCCTTCCTTATATCCGCTCCGCCTTAGGCTAATATCGGTCAAAAGCACGCCCGAATGTAGGGAATGCAAATTCTGCACGTCCGGCAAGACCAATCTCTGCGGAAAGATTCGTGCCACACAAGGCAGAGGTGTCATGCCAGATGGCACGTCTCGGTTCACCTGCAAGGGCCAATCCCTCCTCCACTTCATGGGAACATCCACTTTCTCTCAGTACACTGTCGTAGCCGATATCTCTGTCGTCGCTGTCCAACAAGATGCCCCTATGGACCGAACTTGCCTGCTGGGCTGTGGTATCACCACCGGTTATGGCGCTGCGAGAATCACCGCCAATGTTGAAGAAGGCTCCAACGTTGCCGTCTTCGGAGCTGGTTGTGTCGGTCTTTCAGTTGTCCAGGGTGCTGTCACGCAGAAGGCGGGCAAGATCATCGTCGTAGACGTTAACCCAACCAAGGAAGAATGGGCTAAGAAGTTCGGCGCTACTGACTTTGTTAACCCCACCAAACTGGAGGGACAGACGATCCAGGAGAAGCTCATCGAAATGACCGACGGTGGCTGTGACTATACCTTCGACTGCACTGGTAATGTTGGCGTGATGCGAGCCGCCCTAGAGGCTTGCCACAAGGGTTGGGGTCAAAGCATTATCATTGGCGTCGCTGCTGCCGGTCAAGAAATTTCAACCCGACGTAAGTTTCTTGCTTGCCCTCTTCATGTCTCTTACTCGGAAACTAACATCATGAACAGCATTCCAGCTAGTTACCGGCCGTGTGTGGAAGGGCTGCGCTTTTGGCGGTGTCAAGGGCCGAACTCAACTACCTGGCCTCGTTAGTGACTATCTAGATGGTAAGCTGAAGGTGGACGAGTTCATCACTCACCGAGAAGACCTGGATCATATCAACACGGCATTCGAGACGATGAAGGCTGGAGACTGCATCCGCTGCGTCGTGACTATGAAGGAATAAAAAAGGCACGTGTTTCACCTGTAAAGCTGACTTAAGATGTATGTAAAAGGGCCTGATGAGTCATGAATGAAAGAAAATAGTAAATTGTAATTCGATGCTTTCCTTTCTATGCCTTTCATGAACAATAAGGGCAATGAGTGCTGTACGCGTTTCTTGGGACGTCTGGAGCGTAAATGATAACCTCGTCAGATCGAGCGATTGGTAGAGTTCTTGAAGTCCCTAACCACCCAGATAAAGTCTATTGTCAGTAGAATAATAACTCCTGGAACGTCCATAATTCAAGTCTGTTGTAGCACCGCCAACTAGCCAACCAAGGATATCTTCTATGAGACGGCGAATAACAGCTTGTAGAAGCTCCTAGTGAATAATAAGACCCCGATATAGCTAAGCACGCTATGCGCTTCTTATCGACACTAGATGACCTCAAACGAGACTAATTCTACGCCATGCGTATACTTCATTCGGAGACTGCTGACGATTGACTGAGTCCACACAGATCTACAAGTCTGGAAGTCTCTCGGAGACGAGCACTAAAGATGCTACTAGTATATACGTGTCTCAGATAGGCTGAGTTAGGCGGTCTAGATCTCATAATAAAGTATAATAAGAAATTATGCATATGCTTCAAACCATGCCGGGCATTCGACATTCATTTGGGTGCCCATATACATTGTAGTGCCGCACGTACATATGTATCTAATGTATGTAAAAGGGAACCCCTGGACATCACCAGTCGAGACCCTGCTTGCATGGCAGAGTGGTTCCGGTTCTCCGCAAATATCCACCACATGATCGATGGGTTCCCGCAGACACAGCGCCCAACCTGCAGATTACTACGTGGGGAGCGCGAGAATTGTACATACAAATAGAGGTGAGTTACTCGATAGTTAGGTCGCTAGATAGAAGCCTCGCCGCCCAATTGTTCTTAGCTCCTAGGCGGTCCAGCTGGTCGATCTGGATCGGCGTTTTCCACTTACATAACGAGATAGTCGGGTCGGTCAACAAAGCATTTCTTGACTAAGATAACGTTTAATTGGAGGTAGCGGTGTAAACCGGTATCGTGTTTGCTCATTTCACAGATGATAATACCAATTACCAATGTGTGACACGAGGATTAGCCTCGTATGTTCGGATCGACGACTCAAGAAGATCCGGAGACAATAGTCGACATTTCCGGCCTCATGCTTCTGATACGAGCTGATAGATTTCGAGACCAACACCGACGCGGGACGCCCTTGCGCTCCACTAGTCGAGGCCGTCGTGTGAACGTTCAGGGGCGCTCCCGCTGGTAATGGACGTGCCAAGTTTCAGTTGCCAAGTTGATCAAGCCGCATTGCATATTCCACTCTGACACGGCAAGGCGACCGTGCTGAGGTATAATAGAATAAAGTATGTTTGACAGGCGGACATGTGGCAGTCTGACAGACAAGACTTGCGAAATGATGCAGCGAATGGAACTAGACGCTTTAAGTACCTAGTAAGCGTCGCGGTGAAAGGGATGCATATTTATCTATCTGCTCATCTGATCACGTAGACGAGGTCTCATATAGCGACAGCGACCATCTCCCTTTTATGGAGTAGAGCCGGAGGCGGCGTGCTACGCTAGATATCGATAGGTATCAGCCGCCTCGCGCGCGAAGTTGCCCGAAATTTATCGGGTGGCTCGGGTTGGTCGTCGCCCGCATGGGGTGAGAACTTAGCTGCAGTGAAAGGAGAACATAGTGGACTATACCGTCGTAATTTGGAGCCATTGAGCAATTCCTGTCACACTATCCGTCACTTTTTCGTGTCTACTGACTTGCTCAATCTTCGTTGTGTCCCAACGAGCTGGCTGGAGTTTCAACCTGGAGTTATTGGCACTACTAATGAGTCCTTCCTTGCATGTGTATGTACCACTTATATGATAGGCAGCGGCTTTACGCCGAGATGCCGAAATAAGGTACTTCCTTGATGACTTGTCGACTGGGACCTCGAATCTCCATCTCCCCATCTCCAAATGAGCCCCGGTCCTTGCAGATTAGTCTCCCTGTCCTTGCCCGTATCCTTGCCCCCGGCTTTTACTGATACGTGCATCCCTACGGCATATCCCACTAAGATTTCCCGTTTATACACAGTACCTAATCGGCTCGCCTCCCGCTTTCGGAGCCTTGCGCGGAATCGTCGTCATCAGAAGTGATACCTGCACTAGTGACTGGAGGCCCTGGTTCGTTGGCTTATGACCAGGTAAAACTGATGATCACAAATCCAACAAGGAACCACCGTTCGCCTCATCCTTTTTCCACCTCACTAACCCATTCTAAACGGTTCCATCGCCGCCAACGTCAAGAGTCAGTCACTGATAGGAAACGGCCCTCATTCCCTGTCAAAATCCTCCATCCCTTGCCATCGCCATCTTCATCTTCTTCTCCTTCAACCTTAACACTTCCATCTCGACCCAATCACTCAAATAAACCAATTGGTGATAACAACCCAATAGGTGCCAGGCTAAGTGACTTGTACCTGTATCCCGACTCTGTAAGTCACCCATCGCAACCCGAGGCCTATTCATCTACACGTGCAAACCTACCATCCACTTCAACCTCTATTTATTTCTCCCTATTGCCTGGCCAAGGCGTTTTCTCCACCAGGTTACCATCATCCGAGATTTTTCTTTTATTTAAAAGGATCATCATCTGACTTTCTCGACGCAGCCGTCTTTGAGTCCTTTGACTTGATTCTCATCCTGCCTATTCCGAATTCTACCACAACTCTCTAAACAATACCCTTCTCATCACAAAGACCGAGGTCGAAGATCTCTCTCTTTTGTCGTAGATTCTACCATCCTCAACAACCACTGGTAAACTATCCACACAATCCCGGACAACAATCGCCATCACCATGGCGCCTCAGAAGCCCCGCTGCACCTTCAAGGAATGCAAGTCCGCCGCCCAGCGAATTGTTGGCGACTGCGGTTTCTGCGACGGACACTTCTGCGCGAAGCACCGATTATTGGAGGACCACAAGTGCAGCGGATTAGAAGACGTAAGCATGAACCCCGTTCCTTCATCTTCCAGCGGCACCGACGAAGACGAAGACACCACAGAGTGGTGGCTCGTCGGACTTGCCGAATATCTCACAGATTCTGGTCTCGATAAGGAATGTTGCGGTACACATGTGCTAACTCGACATCGCAAACGTAGTGCAAGAAAGAATCGCACGAACGCAACGCGGCCCAGCTCGAGGCGGAGCGAACGCAGGTCATCCGGGGTGTATAAGAGACGGCACGCTCGATCATCACGCCCCAAGGCCAGCACACACCGTTGCCCCCGACCGGGATGCCCGCCCCAACATTACGGTCCCTTCACTTCTCCGAAATCCGAGTTATCTACTACGACACCCGCTGGTTGCACACGATAGAGGCGGTATAGGCCTATAGTTGATTTGGGTCTGCGTCTCTATTTACTCTTCTACGAGCATGGCGTCCGGGCATATTGGCTTCGGGCACGTTGTATTCATTTTAGGCCTGCGACGGCGCAGGCGGAAACAAGTCAGGAGCCTGAAGTTAATCTTTGACATTATCGCGAAGGAGTTGGCCTCTACGAACATGTTGAGAGGCTTACCATAGAGCCCTGACTTTCAGATTTTGATAGCGTTGTACATACAGATTTGCTTAGCAACTGCGAGGCGTTCTCCTACCCGGAGAGAAGACCTCTACGAACACGATGATTTTTATCCATTACCCTATTAGTCCTGATCCGTTCCTTGTGATACCCTACAATTTCCCTGCCTGACGTATATAGTGATTCGACAATGACTCCGATTGCTATCCTTTCTTTGACCTTCGCGATTTTTGAGACAAAGGCTCCCTTTGCGGAGCGTGCTCCGACTTGACTTCAACCCCATCCGTAACCTCTGTCTCGGATTCCTCCATCGGTCCATTTACGGCTTCATTCACGACGACATCCTTCTCAACCACTTCGTCTTGCTCCCGCTCCTCCACCTTCACTGTTGTGCCACCATCCTCAACCTTTTCGACCACGGCACTCTCCCGCACCCTCCTACCCTCCAAGACCTTTTTCTTCTCCGCGGCCCGACACAAGCCGCGCAACCCCAACTCGCAATCCCCGCATCTCCGGCCTACGGGGAGGCACACTGTCTGTCCAAAGCCCACGAGCAGCCAATTGATCTCGCGCCAGCGATCTCGCGGCAACCAGCTCTGCAGCGCGAGCCGCGTTTCCTCGGGATTTTTCGTAGTGTGCCACCCCCATAGATTCGTGATACGGTGGACATGCACGTCAACTCCGATGCCCTCGGTGCGGTTCCAAGCTGCTGATAGACACAAATGCGCCATCTTGGGGCCGACCCCGGGTAGCGCCACCAGGCCCTCGATCGTATCCGGAATATCGCCTTTCCATTGATCACGTAGGATGACAGCGGCTTGCTTTATGTACTTGGTCTTATTATTGTGGAATCCGACGGCCCATATCAACTTGTTGAGCAGCTCCGGATCCACTGCGAGCACATTCTCCAGGTTGAGACCTACTGGCGCTCCTGGGGCGTGAGGTGGGAGCTCGGTTTGAAGTCGCTTCATGGCGATGGCGTTGGTCGTGTCTTTCGTCTGAGAGGACAGCATCAGCGCGATTAGGGTCTGGAAGCGCTGGTCCCTGGGGTTGGCGGAAGTTTCGGCCAGTCGCTCGCAGCCCATAGTGTCGACAGCCGCATTGGATGCTACACCCCCGGGGCTTCGCATCGCCTTGACGGCATCATACATCTCCTCCCAGTCCGAAGGTGCGGTGACTTTTGCATCCCCGGTATTAGCATCGACAGTCTTCCGAGCGGGCTTGCGCTGGCGCCTAGGCGCCGCCGCTTCCTTTGTTTCGATTTCTTCCTCCTTTTTGATCTTAATGGTGCGTCGCGGAGATGATGCTGACGCGGTTTCGACGAGGGTCGTAGTTCGTTTCCGCTTCCGCGCGGCCGCTAAGCTCGGAATCGCATCCTCGATATCTGTAGTAGGAGGAGGGGTCGAATTCTCTTTAGTACTAGAACCATCGTCGCCGTACCTGAAGCGCGCCAGCGAGGATCTAGTGATCCGACGCGGTGGAGATACTACCGGCCGAGGAGGCATTGTAACGAAGGCCTTGTGATTATTTCTTCTGATGCTTGACGATTTCCCATGCCGTTCATTATTTTCCCAGTGTTATCAACGACGCTTGCCCTTCCCCTATGATCTTACAAATCCCCAGGCAATGAATGGACCCTTCGATGGTCATGAATTGCCGTTTTAGTCAAAGGCTTTGTTGCTTTACCAGCTCGCAGGCTGGTCCCTGCATTTTAATCCTGCTCTAACCTATATTCGGTAAGGCGCTGATCCAGAATAGAATTAGCCCTGTTTGCTCGGCGCCCCACAGCCCCTCTATTGCGCAATGGCAATGGCGACAGCTGAACGTCTTAGTCTTCTCGATATGAAGTCACACATGGAGCTCCAGTTTAGATTGAGAAATTCCGATGTAGCCACAAGTATGCTAACCTGACAGCTACGAGTCAATCAATCTTTCTCTCAGTGAACACCCATTGATGAGACAACACCACAATCATGGCAACTCTCTTCGTCCGTAGCGCCGTTCGCTCTGCCGTCCAGACCCCGCGTCTAGCGTTTCCTAAAGCTACCTCTCCGTTTATGCCGGTCTTCAAGTCATGGGCTCAACGACCAATTTCTAAGCGCTTCCTTGCCACCTCCCCGATCCCCTCGGAGCAACCGCGCCTGCGTCTCGGCAGCGAGGCACCCAACTTCCAGGCCAAGACCACGCATGGCGATATCGACTTCCACAAGTGGCTGGGCGGATCGTGGGCCATCCTATTCTCGCATCCAGCCGACTTCACACCCGTGTGCACCACGGAACTGGGTGCTTTCGCACGACTAGCCCCCGAATTCGAGCGCCGTGGCGTCAAGATGATCGGCTTGAGCGCCAACGACCTTTCTTCGCACGAGCGGTGGATCGCCGACATCAACGAGGTGTCTTCTACCAACCTGCAGTTTCCCATCATCGCAGACGCTGACCGCCGCGTCGCTTTCCTCTACGACATGGTTGATGCGCAAGACTTGAGCAACATCGACGAGAAGGGCATCGCGTTTACGATCCGATCTGTGTTTATCATTGACCCGCAGAAGAAGATCCGACTTACCATGATGTACCCTGCTAGCACGGGTCGTAACACCGCCGAGGTTCTGCGAGTGATTGATTCTCTGCAGGCAGTCGACAAGAAGGGCATTGCGACGCCGATAGACTGGCACCCCGAGGACGACGTCATTGTGCCGCCGAGCGTGAGCACCGAGGACGCTAAGAAGAAGTTCGGCAATGTGAGAGAGCTTAAGCCGTATTTGCGGTACACTAGGATCTAAGTAGAGTGTCTCTGTGCTGGAGGAAGAAGTCCCTTGGGTGTAATGGGGTTGAAGGGGAGGATGTGTACACCAACATCTCGTTTGGTTCGCATGTGAGTTATTATCCCCCCTAATCAAAACCATTGTGGTGGAAAAGTAGGGGGCGGACATGGACTCTCCATAGGGTGTACATTACTGCTTTCTGAAATAAAGAAAGAAACCTTTCATACCTAATTAAGGCACTCAAGGCCCAAGAGAATTATAATGAATTATAAAACTCGTACTATTAAGTTAAGAGCTACCTATTTACGAATCTGGTAAATGCCAAGGGTATCGATAAGATACCCATCTAACATGCCAGCTACCTAATCTGCTAATGTACCTAATATGCTACCATACGTGTAAGCCTCGCTTTTTGCTGAATGCTGTGATACAAATCTATTCAACTAGTATGCTATATAAGTATCTAGTTAATATGAAGAACTCCCCATCCACAAAGTGTCGAAGCACAATAGGGTCTTCCCCGAACCTTGGCGTGCCGGACCGAACAATGAGAGCAGCATGACTGTGTCGAACGTTGTGGATCCAAACCTGCGGCCAAGCTTATCCAGCTCTTGGATCGTGACGAGTTATATCAGCATTGAAGTTAAGGCACAAGTCTCAAACAGATCACCTCTGTAAATTGAAAATCCACAGCCAACTGCCGTTTAATACGTGAAAAGGTGCATGTAGGCCGTCAGATAAATTTAATAAGGGGCGGGGCGGGGCGGAGCATAGCTTAGGCCAAGGTCCGGCTTACCTAATCCCCAGTGTCAAACGTACAAGTTGTATTTACGAGTCTACTAGCACTTACCTTATCCCTATCATGATGAGAGACTGTAGTTTTACTTAGAAGCGACGTTCCACCACCTTTGATGTCATTTCGTCCATACCCCAGTTCTTCCGTAAGCATCCATAAGAATATTTGCCGCCTTCTTTAGGTAGGTAGATAGACCTCAAGACCCTAGCACATGCCTACTTCTCTACGACGACCAAGTACGAGAAGAGCTCATTGCTAGACGACGTTCGCCTCTAGTCTGTTATAGACGTGGCAGCTCTCGTTCTCTTGTTTCCCCATTGCCAGATTGCTCGTTCCGAGAGCTTCAGATAAAGCGGCTTCAACCGACATCGAGTCTAAGTTAATTGCCTTGGCGTTACGAACCAATACCCCAGTTATAGCGAGATACACAAGTTCATCCACGTTCTCAGCACCAGCTTCATACCTAGTTATTTGACTTAATTTCATCACTCATCTCGTCACTGAGTCACTACTTGTTGCACAAGCTCTTGGCACGTTGTCATGATGGCCAATTCTCTTGCGTCACTGAAGAATCTGCCGTGTCCTGCGGGGGATAAGTGCACTGCCTTTCAGTGCCTATTTAAGCATCCCAATGATGCCAGCACTGCTACTACTAGCAAACTGCCAGGGCAATCACTCACCGGAACAGCTGCCACGTCGTTTTCAGATCAGGTGTCCCCGAGAAAGAGAATCAAGTTGAACTCGGCAACATCAGCACCATCTCATGGACAACCTACACAGAAGGTAATATTGAACATCACGGACAACCACATTAGGATAGGTTCATGCTAAACAAAACCAGGAAGCCATGCATCTTCAGGATGAGCCCCAAAGTGGCAAACAGACCGGCTCTCCCTTGACCATGGATCAAAAGCGTACATTTTTAGTCGCGGAAGCTGGTCAAGGTGAAGGGCAACAGGGCAGGCCTTCACATGGAGAGGTCCATCGAGACGAGAGACATCGTGGCGAGGATGCCCAGCGTGGTAGTGCCCAAGGCGATGGTGTCCAGAAGGGGCCTACGCAAGGGGAGGATACGCACGGCGGTGACACCCATGCCGAGCATGTCGAGCACACCAAAGTCGACAGCAATCCCCATGATACTAACCGGGGCAAGATCATCCAAGGTAGTAGCTACAAATATGGGAGCAACATCTCCAACTCGCGCGAACATAATAGTTCTTCAATGTCTCCCTCTCCTGCTCAGCCACAAAACAACCCAACATCTTCCACTTCGCAGACACGCAACACCTCAATTTCTACACTTAAGGTGAGCAGCAGCCCGACAGCTGCTTTTGCCACGCCAGTCCGCACCTTGTCTAAACCAACGGCCAAGACGCCCCCCAAGGAACCAGAGACGCTCAACCCCCGCCTTCTCAAAAGATCCCCAGCTCAGCATGACACCCGCTTGAAACTTATCAAGGCTCTTCATGAGCAATATGTCCGCCTGAACTCAGAGTTGAAGAAAGATGCCACCGACAAAGAGTCGAAACAGTTGATACTATCCAACCAAGAGCTCATTGTGAAAGCTCTTGACGACGAGGAAGAGATTGCCATCAAACGATTCCAGATCTATGGCAATGCCATTCGTAACAAGATCATGATGTACAAGCGCATGACTCTTCCTTCGTGGAAGCAAGAGCGAATGGCTTCGGCTAAGGCTGTAAATGGGCAGACCTCAACAGATGCTCCCAAGCCGATAGTTACTGGTCTAACAAAGCCTCAGGAAGTTGATTTCGTGCGCCGACTGGTTTGGTCGTTTGAAGGTCTTGCTAAATATGGTTACGTGGCATCCATTCCCTCGGCTGAAGATATCAATAAAGCTCGGGCAAGTGTTGAGGCTTCAGGAAACGTCGAAGTGTGCGATAGGTGCACAAGAAGATTCCAGGTCTTCCCAGGTCGAAGAGAAGAAGATGGTGCACTGGCGTCTAATGGTACTTGCACGTACCATCCGGGTAAGATTTACTACACGGAGCGAGGCCCCGGTAAGAATTCACAAGGACAGAAGAAATACCGCTGCTGCCACCAGAATGTCGACGATGACTCTGGTGGATGTACTACAGCACCCACTCATGTCTTCAAGACAACAGACGTCAACAGACTTGCTAGCCTGCACAACTTCGCCGAGACCCCGCCCAACCCTAACGTTCCTGCAGATAGAGCAATCTGCTTCGATTGTGAAATGGGTTACACTACCTATGGACTTGAGCTCATCAGAATGACCGCAGTGTCCTGGCCTGACTACGAGATACTGGCAGACATTCTCGTCCAACCGTTCGGGGAGATACTGGATCTGAACACTCGTTACTCGGGCGTTACAGCGGAGGACATGGTGTCAGCTGAACGCTGGCAACCGGGTGAGGATCACAGACCGGTCACCGCCCAGTCCACCCAACAGAAACCTAAGCTCAAAATTGCATCGGATCCCCATGCAGCACGTGACCTCCTATTCTCTCTGATTGCCCCGGAGACGCCTCTCATTGGCCATGGTCTCGAGAACGATCTCAATGCCATGCGAGTCATCCATCCTACTTGTATTGACACCATCCTCCTCTATCCCCACAAGCGCGGGCTACCTCAGCGAAACGGTCTGAAGTACCTGATGGATACGCTTCTGAACCAGAAGATACAGCAAGAAGCAGACGAGAGCGCTCCTGAGGGACACGACAGCGCGGAGGACGCGAAGGCTGCGGGTGAACTGGTTCGTCTCAAGGTGCGGGACGAGTGGAAGGAGCACCAGATGAAGGGCTGGACCATTCAGAACGACAAGATCGTTCCGCCGGAGGAAGAATGGTCTGTGGTGGGAGGCGCGAAGGGAAAGAAACGTGGCATCTAGCGCATGAGACTGCTATATTGGCCCTGGAGGTACGTGAGAGTTAGGTGGATTGCTCGGGTTAACCATGCATTGCATGGTATTGCGTCCAAATTTCAAATAAAGGAGTTTTAAGATACAATGGCTAGACCAGTGCATAGCATTGCGTCGGTAGCTACGCAGAGGAATCATTAGGGCGTTTGAAGAATCGACTCGCAATGCACTATATCAAGTTTCGTGAGCCTCCTAGGGAGGAAACATAAGAAGCTAGTTTAGGGGATGGAATTGAGTTGCATGAAGTTGGTCTGAGTTGAATGTTAAGCTGCTTCAAGTGGGGAGAACATAGCAAGCTACTAGCTACCAGGCAGTTATCAAGTTACCTACCGATGTGTCGAGGCCTATGCGGTTTGTGATGATTTCCATTACCATGAAGGTGCGATGGTAGGTCCGTCTACTGAGAAAGACGCCCATAAATCCATAAACCTTCACCAGGAGACATCAGTTTTTACTAGTAGTGGCACACATTATTCGTATCCCGAAGTGGAGAACGGGCAGTTAAGTCGTAGTGTACATATGCCCTCTTTTCTGGACACCATCTCTTATTTTTTTTTTCTTAGTCTTTCAACCCTTCTCATGCCCTGCCAACCGAAAGTAAGAACTGCCCACCATTTCCTTGCTTCCCGCCTGGCAAGTACGAGACGTTCGGGTTCGAAGCCAGCGTCTGGGCGATCTCGCGGCTGGCCTCGATCTTTCGGATCTGGATGAGGCCGTCGCCGGCCTTGGCGATGGCCTTGCTGATGGTCTCGGCACTCTCGGCTTCACCCTCGGCCCGGATGACGTTGGCCTGGCGCTCCTGCTCCGCCTTCTCGACGATGAAGCGGGCGCGCTCGGCGTCCTGCTGCGCGATCTGCTTCTGCTCGACGGCCTTGGTGAACTCCTTGCCGAAGGTCATGTGCGTGATGGACACGTCCTCGAGCGCGATGTTGAACTCGGAGGCGCGCTTCATCAAGTCCGTTCGGATCCTTTGGGATACCGCCTCACGCTGCGTGATTAGCTCCGCGGCGTCGAATTGTGCGACGATGGCCTTGAGGACTTCGTTACCGATGGAGGGGAGGACTCGCTCGTCGTAGTCGGTGCCGAGATTCTGTTGTTGTATATTAGCCATTGTCTTCGACGAATACCATCCATTCAAAGAACAGAGTAGCTAGAGAGAAAACACACCTGGTAGATCTTGGGTAAATTTTGCACTTCCGGTCTATGCAGCACTCTCAAGGTCAAGCTGACCATCTGTAAGTCCTTGCTGCCGGTGGTAGTAGCAATATTGCGGGGCTTGGTTCGCACGTCGAAGATGATGCTGCGCTGTAGCCACGGTATGAGGAAGTGCGTGCCCTCGTTGACGACAGTTTCCTTCACTCCCTGTAACCGATCGAAGATGACGGCCCGCGTGCCGCCGCGCACGTCGTACATCGAGGCCTGAGCCAGCATCGCGGCGCCGACCGCCGGTACGGCGTATCGGTAGATTTGTCTTAGTGCTCCCTCCATTGCGGTGTGTTATGTAGAGCCTAGGTTCGTGTGCGATTCGCCGGTTCTAAGCTCCCCAAAGTCTGCCTGTTCAATATGTCTCTCGGATGGACTAAGAAATCGTCAAGTCGGATTGGACGGGAATGATGTGGTCAGTGCGTTTGCGTTCAACTTTCTAGTGCGGATTACATAACCTAATTGATTAATTATATTAAACGACTTCCTAGGAAGTCAAGCCACAGGAGGCGCTACCTTAGCTCGGGCCAAAGTACATAATATTCAATCCAGTTCGGCAACATCTTCAATTTTGACGTCGCGAGTTTCCACCGAGATCCAAACCTCACTTCTCTAGAACCCTCAATTGATCCATCCACACGTCAATTGACCCCTCCATTTACGATGCGTCCTACTCAAGTCCTGATGGGCGGAGGCGAGGCCCCCGTCGGCAAACACGGAAAGTGAGTTCCCCTCAAGCCGGACTGCGTCCTTTTTGGTTTATGGTCAAACGGCGTCTACTCCGCTCAGGACGAACTAGAACGATGGTTTCTTGAGCGCCCGCTAACGCTGCTACTATAGGTTCCTCGGTGGCTGGGGTAACTTCGGTGAGTGAGCTTTCGATTTCGGGTTACGATTCGCGCGAGTGTCGGAGATGAGGCGCATTCTACATTGGAGGACGACGATGGTGAAGGCAGATGAAGAAGAAGGGAGGAAGGAAATAAACGCACTGTTGTACCCCTATATTAGGCACATTATGCTGGTCCGACGGGTTGGCGATTGCGCGCTACGCAGACGAGCGTTGAAGTGGTATACTAACAAGGCGGATCACAGGTGGCATGCCGCAGAAGGGTATCATCAGCTACACCCTGAGCTCGAACAAGCAGAACCCTTTCGCTGGTGCCGCACACGCTGCCGTCTTCAACACGTGGCGACGATTCAGCGCCCAGGTCCTCTACGTCGCTCCCCCCATGATCTTCTTCTACTACGCCATGTCTTGGGCTACGGAACGGTACGATACAATATCTGGGCACATCTGCGTGCAGCATGAGCGTTAGACTAACGTCAAGCAGAAACCACTACCTCAACTCCAAGGCCGGCCGCCAGGAGTTCAGCGAGGAATAAGGGAATGAATGCATAATAGACAATTCAGGTTGGACGGTCGAACGTCGTATGTAGACAAAACCTTGTATATCTACCAATAGACTTGCGAACAAGGAGCACAAGAATCAAATCTTTCCCTATTTCCATTTAGATAACCATGTTACCAACTTTTTGCTATCGACCTCTATTTCGTAACTCGTACCTAATACTCATAAAATAGTAAAGTATGAAAAGGGCATTTTATGATCATTCAGTACCTGGATTATACAGTTTCAGTATGCCAGTTATCGTATATCACTTTACCCAATTTGAGCTGTGCCTGAACCTTAGACCCGAGTTGGTCAACCTTGCAATTATCCCTACATGTATCTAAGATATATTGTGTATGGTGAATCAAATGCAAAACCTACGTTCAAGGAACCAGGACATATATTGATGTTAAGCTAGTCCAGTAATAGTCAAATAACAGGGGCGTTTTGAGAGCATTGTCACATATCACTATATCATTAATTGACTCGGAAGCTCCAAGTGTTTGCGGGCTTATTCCAGCCAAGCAGAATTGACGTAAATCTAATCGGTCGGCGATTCTTCGGCAAAATCCTAACCGTAACATCTTCGACCTCGAAACAGCTCACCCCAACTCTCCAGCGACAACATCCGAACAGACCTCTCCTCTCATCAATTAGCCGCCATGGCCTCCAAAGCGGTTGCGAAAGCTGCAGGAGGCGTAGTGAGCCTCAGCCAGGTATGTTAATTCCTCTGCTAGAGCTAAGAATCATCGGTTGGCGATGCGAAGAGCTACCTATATCCTAGTCCGACGTAATCACTGACGGCAACTTAGAAACAAACCCTCCAGTCCACAGGAATATGGGAGCGCATCCGGCGCGTCTTCGCCGTCGACCCCAACCGCTCCAATGGCGTTCCGCTCAACCCTTACTTCCGTAACCCGACACCCGGAGGCCAGAACCCGTTAGAATACGATGACCCGGTCACCATTCCCGCGGGCGATATCGCCGATAACCCGTACTGGAAGCGAGATGCGCGACGCGCGTACCCGCAATTGAGCTTCGTCACTCAGGGTGACGCTGTAGCTCTGCTCACCGTTGGCAGCGCTGTGGCTCCCAAGCAGGAGTTGATTGGCGAGGCCGGCCAGAAGCAGCTGGTGGCCGCGAAGGAGGAGGGTAAGACGGGCGGCCTCGCCGCATTCTTCGAGAAGAGCAAGGACGCCGCCAAGGACACGCTACTCGTGAACGGACTACCGCCGCTACCGAGCGGACAGAGCATGAAGGCTGATGGAAACTGGGAGGTCTACAAGTACGAGCTGACTGAAGAAAACACCTACCCCGACACCGACATGTGAGTATTACGATTGTGGAAGGAATGGAAAAAGGAATAGTATGCTAATCAAGAAACAGATATCCGTGCCGGACTTTCAAATAGACCTGGAGATCTAAAAGACGCGTGTACGAGGGGGGCAAGTGTACATATCAGAATCAGAAGCCAGCCCTAATACTAGATTTCCTTACGGTTAAGCACCTTGAGATGGCCACACAGGCTACCGCAGAAATCGCCGAGCGTCGATTTACTTCTCGAATTGGCCTTTCTATTCAGCCGAAGCCGGGGTCGGAGCATGTAGCTAATCTATGTATATGATGACGTAGCTTGCTAATTCCTGCCCTGAAGCACCGATCCTTGACGATTAGCCTTGATCCGCTGGCCGTTCTGTCCGCCGCGATATCCTTCCAATATCCTCGATATTCTCATTCTTCTGGGTTGACTGAGCTGACCGGAATCTATCCGCCGATCCTTTACTAGCCCCTTCTCCCACTGCCCTCTCGATCATCTTCACTCTGCCTTGGGCACCCTTTATCCGGCTGTCGAAATCATTGACCGACTCATCGTCATTCTTGGTTGATAACGTCCCTGGCTCCACCATGCCATAGAGCATAGTGATGTTCTTTTCAAGTCGCGCATTGCTGTTCAAGGGAGGGAGTGTCTTTGGCTCGGATTCAGACTTCTTCTCATCTTGAACGCTGGATGGGGATTCTTGTGATGGTTCTTGCTGTGAGTCGTTATTGGGCGTGGGTTTCTTCTGAAAGTTGGGTATTCTATTTGCCCAGACTACAGCTTTGCTTTGCAACCGACCTGCCTCTAAAAACTTCTCAAACCCCTTCTTCATGCCGACGGAACGGCCTTCGATTCGGCCGGCTTCGGCTCCATCTTTGTAGCCTTCGTCGTAACCTTCTTTGTAATATTGCTCCTCCAAATTCAGGATGTCATCGAACAGATCATCCGAAGCCATACTCGAGAGTAAATGCCGAAGCCGAGCGTTAATACTAGAAGGACCTTTTTATGCAGCCGAACAAGACTGATCTTGGCTTTAAGGAAGTAGATTTCGAATGGCGCTCTCAAATTGTAAAATGTACTATAAGTGAAGGAATAGTTGCCTTCAGATATAGCTGAGGCTCTAAATACAAATGTGGATTCTCATATGAAGACTAAATCGGGATGGAGGGGCAGATCGCTGCCGCGGGGCTATAGGGCGGTACGTCTATTTTCTACGAACCCCCCATATAAACGCAAGTACTCTGCCATAATGCTTATCGATAATGAGGCACTGGTTGCGCAACACCAAATGTGCAAAAGCGGTGATAAGCTCAAGCTACCCAAAAGCATCTAACCTCACATACCAACTACAGCCGCGCGGAACAACAAATTAGAGCGCGGAATCAACAATTCTTTTTTCGTTTGAATAATTCCAGAAGCTATTTGAGCCCTCATTAGAGAACTACATAGAGATACACAATGGATATCCGCCGCCTCGAACCGCGGGACATCCCCCTCATCCAACATGCCAATCTCGAGAACTTACCTGAGAACTACTTCATGAAGTACTACTTGTACCATGCCTTGTCCTGGCCGCAACTCAGCTATGTCGCCGTCGATGTATCGCGACCCAAGAAGACACCCTACGACTACCCTAAGATCGTTGGCTACGTCTTAGCCAAGATGGAGGAAGAGCCCACCGACGGCGTCCAGCACGGCCACATCACCTCGTTATCCGTCATGCGCACCCACCGCCGCTTAGGTATTGCCGAGAAGCTCATGAGGCAAAGTCGTAAGTGTCTTCTCTCCACATATATTATGTTTGCATTCAACTGTACTAAAACATATTAAATAGAACTGGCCATGGTTGAGACCTTCGGCGCCCAATACGTCAGCTTGCACGTCCGCGTCTCCAACAAGGCCGCCATCCACCTCTACACCAAGACCCTCGGCTTCGACCAGGAGAAGACCGAACCCAAGTACTACGCCGACGGCGAGGACGCCCATTGCATGCGCCTAGACCTATCCTCGATCCGCGAGCAAATCCGCGAAGCCGAGCTCGACGCCGAAGAGAACGGCGAGGCGGTGGACGAGGGCGAGCCTGTAGGTGATGCGGGTAAGGCGGAAGACAAGAAGGCTCTCCCGAACAGACCGAAGGAGACCAAGCGCAAGGTCAAGGTCGGCCGAGCACTAGGCGTCCAGGCGTTGGTCGAGAAGGACGAGAGTAAGCATTCTTAGGGGGAGTGCGAGCACCAAAAGTTGGAACGAATTAAACGAGCCACGATGAAAAATGGCTCTAAAAGGACTCGTGAGATAGGAAGCATCAGTGATTTCTTTGGAGCATAAACCGTAGAGATCGCCTCGCATTTAGCACATGGCGTCGGTCGAATAAGTGGCATATTCGCGCTCTTGAGGCAGGAAAAGGCCAGCACAGGTTCCGTTAGGAACTATATTACGTGCACATATCCTACGAGGCCCCTTACTTGCTAGGATAGGATAGAACACAAATCTACAAGAAGACGAAAGTATTATAAAGTGCTGTCGTGATTCATCGTCGTTTTGCCTAAGCAATGGCTATACTTATCTACCTAGTTTCGTGAACGGACTGGAACCTATGACCCTATTTCTCATGTAATCATAATCGTCAAATTACAATATCCTTCCTTATGCGCCCAAGTCCACGTCCAACCTCCCATGAGAAGAATCACGCGCCCTCGCGGTCCTACCTAACCCAGCAGATGCTCCTCCTCCGCCATCTTCCGCGCCAGCTCCTCATCAGCCTCGAGCCGCAACCTCTCCACGTCCTTCCCCAGATTCTCAATCTCCCTCTCCAAGCCCTCGGCCTCCTGCTGCGCTTGCGTCTTGCTCTTCTCCTTGGCGTCGCCCTCTCCGCGCTTAGCGGCCTCCATCTGCTCCAGCTCGATCGTGCCCCGCAGCGTAAGCAATTTGCTCGCCTTGACCAGGATCTGCGCCTCTAGCGCGTCCGCCGTCTCGTACTTGTGACGGTTGTTGTCAAGGTTATTGTTACCACTACCCACCGCGGTTGTCGTGCCCGTCGACTGTGGTTGCGGTTGCGTGTATGCGGACGCGTACGAGAAGGGGCCGGACCTCCACATGGCGGCGGTAGCGGCAGCAGCGGCTTCATATTCTTCAGCTTGAGCGCGCGCCGAGTCGGCCGTTCTCTGGGCGTCGGCTCGTGCCCTGTCCGCATGTGCTCGGCTGGCTTCGGAAACCCTCTGTGCCTCCATGCGCGCGAGTTCTGCTTGCGCCTGGGCGAGGGATCGCGATGAGTCCGCTTGTGCGCGCGCGAGCTCCGCCTGTTCTAATCCGTGGGCGCGCGCAAGCTCGGCTTGCTGCTTCGCGTGCTGGACGTGCGCCTCCCAGGGCCGGTTGCCGCCGAAGGGACCGCCTCTCATGCCGCCGCCGAAGAAACCGGCCCCTCCGAAGAAGCCTGGTGCGCCGGCGGGGTGAGGGCCGGGCACTCCGGGAACGCTGGGGATATGCGGGTTTGGATGATGAGGTCGAGGAATACCGTGCATTGGGCCGGCGAATGGGTTATTGAACGGGTCGAACGAGGCGCGGCGTCTGGCGTGCCCCCCAATTTCGAGCTCGGCCTGTCTGAAGTCGCGTTCGTGGCTCCGTCGCTCTCTCTTCTCGGCTCTCCGACGCTCTTTACGTTCTCGCTTGACGGCTCTCCTTTGCTCTTTTCGCTCTCTCCTTACCGCTCTGAGGGATTTCTTCTGCTCTCGCTTCAGCTCCTTGAAGCGGGCGAGTAGCGCTCGCACTTCTTGACGCATGGCTTCTCGGCTGACGTCCCACGCCGGGTCGTTAGCGGGAGGAGGGGCGTTCTTGGCGGCTTTGATGTTGGATCGAGTGGCTTTGAGCATTTCCCTGGTTACAGGCTGCTCGGGGTGGGCTAGCCAAGCCGAGATGGACTGCTTCGTGACCGGTAGCTGGTTATCTCTCAGGTCGTCCCAGTCGGGGAGACTGCCGATGCTAGAAGCAGAACTCGAGCCTGACGACGAAGCGCTTGAATGGGAGCTAGGCGAGTGATCGCGCGGCCCGTAGTGATGGTGATTGTGGCCTGCTTTCCACCATCGCCCTCCGCGACCACGTCCGATCCCCTGGTCATCAAAGCATCTTCCTCTTCCTTCTTGGAAACTATCGAAGGGACCTGGCCCTCGAGGTATGTCGCCTCGAACTCCGTGGTGGTGATTGAAACGGGGGTCTTCCGCAGAAGAGCCATTCCAGCGCACGCCGTTGCGGTCTACTTCGAAGGAATCCCCGAACGAGACACGGTCGCCGTCAATGGCGAGACGCCCGATGCGGAGGCCACCGCTATTCGCCACAAAAGGTCTGAAAGGATTCCATCTTGGTCTATTAGTCTGCCCCTGCTCTTGAGACTGAGATTGGGGTTGGGGCTCGGGGTCGACAGTGGGAAGATGTCGACTGGCGGGGGCTTGTGCCCGCTGGATGGTTACACCTCTTGGGCCGAAGAAACCATCATTCCACTCGTGGATCATGGCATCAATATCGTGTAGAGGCTGCGATGGCAAGTCAGAAGACGATTTGATCTGATTTAATTGTGCCTCAGCAATGCTTTTTCCTGTCGGGGACGATTGTGCGTCCTTTTCCGCCCGCAGCTTGCGTTCGAGGATTTGAGAGTTAGCTCGCGAAGCATGATCTGGTAGAAGGTAGTTAAGAAATGTCTGCCAGTCTTGTTCGGTAGTGTCGTGTGCGCTTGCCCAGCCCGGATATGGGAAGTCGTCTGGAGACGCATCCTCCGTTACCTCCAGTGAGATCACGAAGTTGTACCCGGACGCCCGTTTGGTTAGAGCCGGACGAGATTCGAAGTAAGAATGGGCAGAAGCTACTGTGTGGTGGTCATCGCCGCCAGAGAAGTTGTGGTGTGATTCTCGGGGTGTTTCGGGTGGAGTGTAAATGGTGGTGCTGTGAGAAGACGATGCATCAACCGAAGCATCATCGTCGTTTGCTCCGGTTCTGGCGGCTGGTGCTCGTCCAGAACGCGAATAGACATCAGTTTCGCTATATGGCGGAGGTGGAGCGTCGTCCATCATGAGATCGCGAACACCGAGACACGAATATTCGTCAGTACGGACAAGATGTCGAAGTATGTATATGTAGGTAGAAACTAAGGCCTCAAGCGCTAAGGCCTACTGGCAGGAGCTAGCTAGGAGCGTTGTTCGACAGCACAACTCGGAGGAGCTTCGACTATCTGTTGGTACTTGCAAAGGTGAGGTCTCTGATGAATACTGTATCACTTGCTAAACACAAACAAAACTGGGTGCCCGATGGGTTTCGGAGACATTTTATTTATCTACCTTACGAACCGACCATGTAGGAGGTAGGTATTCAATTCACATAGCACCTAGCGTTGGGGGAGGGAACCGTCTCATTGGCGGCTGAGCTTCTCAGCCGTTGATCGTCCTAGCAGGCCATCCCTAAAGGAGATTCGCTCGATTCCGAGTGGAGAGTACCAATCTTTTGTCAGTCAGTCCACCCCACGTTCTAGTATCTGTTCCCTGTGTTCGCTCGTGACACCCCCTGTACTTGCATGCCAAGCTATCTCCCGGTGACGCGGCCACCATGACGCCTGTGTAAGGCTGCACTAGAAATGAGTCAAACCGCCGAAATATTCGAACGAGGTCGCAGCCTACGGCATCGTTGTTAGAGACAGGGAGGCAACCCATCCTAAGATGGAAACCTCCCATCTGGCAAATAGTCGCTATGTTATGATCTACCCAAAATATTGGTATTAGACGTGGCGCTTATGAATTTCATCTCTGGATTTTCCCAAAGAGATCAAAATTGATGTCTTCTTCCTTGTAATGGTCGGCGATTATACCGTGTAGATGGTCTTTAGAATGCGCACCCCTATATATGAAGTTAGCAATTCCCGAACTCACAACACATACTCCAAAGTAGCCACTTACAAGTTCGTAATGTAGGTGTTGACAAGCTCTGTGGGGACAAACTCGGCAATAGCGTTCCTGACCTTTACTTGCCCAACCATTGTACCGTCTGCGAAGTTGACATACTTGGAAGGATTGCCCCATTCGACAAAACCCTCGTGATGAGATCGACTATCAGGGCTGATCTTATAGACACCGCCCAAGACGATGACCGTTCTGCCTTGTTCTCGAGCGGCACGAGCAATGACTGCAGCACCAGCATCGACAAGAACGCCACCCTTCCTGGTGATCGCTCGAGCGCCAAGAATAACCTTGTTGACCTTCGACATGTAAGCCATGAGGCCAACATTCATGATATTGACTACGGTCGATCCTCCAGATGTTAGGGATTTTCGTAAGGGAGCATACGAGTCGTCAGTGGTGGAGGTAGCAGACGGGTCGACGACGAGAAAGACGGTAAACTTCCTTTTAGACGCGGCTCGCGTAAGGAATTTCTGGACTGTCCTCGAGGGTTGGTGGACTAGTACGTAGTCTCCCGGGTGAATGACTATCTCGGCATAAGCTTGGACCTGTTCGTCGACCTGTCTGATCTCATCCATGATTTCCTCAATGCCGTCGATAACTTCCGACCTAAGGGCGTGTACGTTTGTGGATTGTAAGTGTCGTTGCGGTGTCGAGGCCCCTGAGCCTAATTTCGGCGTGGAACCAGGTGAGGGAATGAAGTCTGGATCCGAGAGTAGGTTGAACATAGACTGGGTACGAGCGAACGATCCAAGGGCAACCAGAGAAGGTGGTCGAATCTGTTTATCGATGGGAGTGACTTCGATCGCGGGGGGTAGTGGAGGAGTGCTCCCGGTAGGAGAGTCGTTGCCAGTGTCGTTCCTGTCTTCTTCGGCTTCATCGCGTATTAGACCTAAGACTCTCTTCACGACGTTCCCGATAACCAGCTCATGAGGCTGCGCGGTCACAAGCTTTCTCCCGACTAGTTGAATGCGCCCAATGAGTTGATCGACATCGGTCCATTTATCCCTGGCGACAACTTGGAGTAGGACGTGTGCTGTAGCAATCGCGCATGCTTCGGAACCTCTGATCTGTCGTCGCTTGAGGAGACTGCACCCAACTTATTAGCCTCGGCTCTCAGCAGTACCTTGAGTGCCTGCTGCTCACGATATGAGGAACTCCACTGAGGCGTCCACCGGTCGACTTTTTAACGTATCGAGGAACTTGTCCAGGTCGGGCGCATAGCCCCCCTTGGGAGGAGCCATCGTTCGATCGTCTAGAATACTCTAGGCAGATATCTGGTTGGACGGGGAGCTTCAATAGCTTTCAATCGAACGATACAGCTATGTCGTTGGTGGGCGCAAATAAAACGCAATCAATAATTCGCAACTCCTGGATATAAAGTATTATTCCGGGATATAGATGCTCTCCTAGAGAAAATAGAGAGAAGGGTAAGAATATTTGACAAGGAATTGGACCAGCTTCTCTGTAACAACTGTTGTCTGGAAGGGTTTGCTGAATTATCGCTCGAAACTTTTTTGTGAGGATTGTGAGTCAAGACGATGTACCGCGAAATACGCAAATGACCGAATGGGGTATGTACCTATCCTAGGTACCCAGGTACAGTGCATGGCGGGGTCGGTTGCATTTTAGCACAGACTCTCAGCACGTGATAGGTAATTTCATGTCGCTCCTTACGACACTGTACGGTAGTACCTACCAGATAGGTACACGGATGCTAATAGGTGTAGGTGCAGTGGGAAGTGGGAACATTCATAGCGGGACAATGCCGCTAATTTCCAGTGGTACGGTGTGGTCAGGGCGGCCCACTGGTCTTGGCTCCAATTGTTCTGTTCTGTTGAGCCCGCTGCAGCTGGTTTGCTCAGCAACTCTGCTGCACTCTGCTGCAATCAACCCCCTAGCTTACACACTTACACACCTGCTGCTTACTGGCTTTACCTACCCGTGGTCCTAACTTTAAGTGAGGCTTCCAGAGCTCTGTGGTTAGAACAAAGGCCAACTGTAATACGAGATACTTTTCGCGACAGCGTGTTTTTTATTTTATTTTATTATTACTCCCCCTCCGCAGCAGCCGCCCATCTTGACGATTTCAGGGATGAAATGTTTGGAGGAAGCAGGTAAACCCCGTCACCACTGTCGCGTGTAGTTGTCAGCAATTCCATCTCAACCGAGGTCTGAAAGGAGAACCCCCAATCTCTTCGTCTCCATACCCGGAACTTGTATACGACTTTAGACATTTCAATTTTTGATCTTAGAACCGGGAGCAAACACGACTCGGGCAACCCAGCCCGGCCGACCGATCTCAATTGTATAATCCACCCGCCATCTGCCGCCTCCACCAACTACCTCATCTTGATTGTCCTTAATAACCCCCAATCTTGCTTGTTCTTTGGCGGGCATCACCGGTCCTTCATGGCTTGCAGGTCGACCGGAAGATGAACTCCCTCAATATAATATCCGCGCGCGTCTCCCCGACCTCAAGTCCCGCCCCTTCGCGATCCAACTCCTTAAGCCACATCGGTTTGGCCGTCGCCCAGTCCGACAGCAATTCGACGCCCTTAGATGAGGCGTCGCATCCCGAGAAAGGTGTTGCAACCTCCGAATCAAACGAAGGCACGATCAACAAGGGCGGCGACACAGGTGACTTTCAGAGCGCGGACGAGAAAACGCCTTTGTTAGAGAAGCATGACACCAAGGAGGCGAATATCCGGTCCTATTCATGGCACGTCTTTCCCAGGCGCATAGCAAGTAGTCTTGTAAATTCTATCCGCTGGGTTCTATCTACTATTGCCGCGCCTGGGGTTTACCTGGTTGCTTGCTTCTACGACGAACAAGGGAATTTCGCCCCCTTGCGGCAACTGAGGAGCTTATTTGGCATATACGGAGGGGAGACGCGCAAACTTGTAGCGGACTACCACGAAAGTATCGCGATAAGCAATGAGAAGCAAGTCTCCTCTAAACGCCCCGGCCAAAGTGCCAGAGGCAAATATGCCTTCTCTGCATCTCGTCCAATACCCTCGTCAGGAACTTCATCCTCAGGTCTATCGTCGGAGTCGGAATCAGATATGACAAGCAGGCCTCACGGTGCCCGTCGCAGTTCCGGTTCTTCCGCTCGTCACGCGCGTTCCAAGTCCCTTGACCCTACCGACGATTCTGCTCCAAGGAGATCGATACGGATTAAGCTGAACAATGACGAGGCCATGCGGCAGCGAAAGCACAAGAAGGCCCAATCCATGAGTGCTAGCAGTACTTCTGGCAGCGGTGAGACTTCGATGGATCTATCAGCGCAGCTCAAATCACCCACCTCGCCCGTGGGTGCCTTGACAAAGTATCCCAGAACACCTGCACCTCCTAGACCGTTAATACCCCAACGGCAGCCGTCATACCTCCCCTACGAGCCTGTCGACCCGAAGCACCTGAAGACGTTAATACTAGACCTAGACGAGACGTTGATACATAGCATGTCTAAGGGAGGTCGAATGGGCTCGGGACACATGGTCGAAGTGCGGTTGAATACGACGTACGTCGGAAGTGGGGGTCAGCAGGCTCTAGGGCCTCAGCATCCCATTCTGTATTACGTCCACAAGAGGCCGCACTGCGACGAATTTCTTCGAAAGGTGAGAAGATTGATTGATGGACGTTAAGTGTCTCTTGGAGCTATCGTGCTAACCTGGCTTCTAAAGGTTTGCAAATGGTTCAATCTCGTTGTCTTCACGGCGTCGGTACAAGAGTATGCTGATCCTGTCATCGACTGGCTGGAATCGGAGAGGAAGTACTTTTCCGGGAGATACTACCGGCAACATTGCACCTTCAGGCACGGCGCGTTTATCAAGGATCTTAGCTCGATAGAACCGGACCTGAGCAAGGTCATGATTCTAGACAATAGTCCCTTAAGCTACATGTTCCATCCAGGTAGGATATCCCCTGAAGATCAATTTGTTTCGCATTAGGTTTGCCGCCAGCGTGCTAACTGGACGATGGGTGCAGATAATGCAATTCCCATTCAAGGATGGATCAGTGACCCTACAGATAACGATTTGCTACACCTGGTGCCTCTTCTAGAAGGATTGCAGTACGTTTCAGATGTCAGGGCATTACTTGCATTAAGGGGAGGGGAGGACGGCCAGCATATGATGACGTGAAGACAATAAAACCATGGAAGCTATTGAAGAAATACATAGCGGGGTGTTAATAGGTACTTACAGGGGAGGCAGTGGTACAACGAGGGTTAGCATTCTAGGAATCGTGTCCCGATAAATGCTTTCGTTGTACAAGTCATAAGGCGTTAATATAATGTACATTTCCAAGGAGTGGGAGACTGCTTGCTGGCTTGTAGTAAAGCATCAAACGGGACTTCTCCTAGGTCCACCCCGGTTACAGTAACTCAGTGGAGAATCACAATGTAATAGGCAAGAACATATTCCCGGTTTTGGTGCCGCTTGGTTTTCAGAATGGGTACTGGCCAAGTTCACGTCGTCATCATTTCGTGAGCTCCCGAAACTACGATGGATCGTGGATCGCTAAGAATTGAGTTCGTTTCCGGTAACGTTCCAAGCCACAGCCCAGAATGTGGGCCGAACCAGGAGATGGTGCTCCGGTTCTGGGACAATGCGACATTGTGGACCTTAGACTTCTCGGCTTCCAATTAGGTGCTTTACAATTAGCACCTGGCTTACCACAGTGGTTCCCGATACGGCATATACCTAAGCGTACCCGCAGAGGTGCGTCTGTTACCTACATGAAGGTGGTTTAGCCCAATGCAATTACATACATGTACATTGCCCCGAAAATTCGAGGACAGGAGTGGTCTTCTAATCACGTAGGAATAATAGGCTTAGAAGATGAAGATTTTCTGGAGAGCTATACCTCAAGACGTTATAGAGCTAATCGCAAGCTTCCAATGCCTACATCATAGCAGTACAAGTACATGTGTGCCGCTTCTAGTGTATAAGAGAGCTCCAGCCACGATCGAATATGTAGATCAAGTCAACTTTAGTCCGCGACTCAGGTCCATCTAAGCCCCGCGAACCAATGAAATACCTAGTGGCATATAAGGACATCTATTACGTCACGTTGTATATAGAACCAAGGCTTTGGGGCTTGAGAAGCTAGAATCGCCTACGGAAGAGAGATCTTTGTACGGTAATTACGAAATCAGGATCCATCCGGTGGCATGTAATACTAGAGCCTCGGATTATACCATGTTCCTGTCTGTATTGTAGGTTTCGTCATCGGTGCCGTGGCTTGACGTTATAAGACACAGCTTTTCTCAACATCGTTTCTTTTCTTCATTCACAAACCACTACAAACCCAACCAGCTACATATACGCAGATTCGAATAAGGACCTAATTATATATCTCTAACAACTCAAATCATACTAATAATTGATCAAGCCATCATGTCTCTTCACTGTGAGTAACACCTTACAAATGACACCTTGCAGCTCGACAGACGAGACTTCGTTGATTGATGTTGTTGCCAACTAACACTCATCAATTAGACCTCCCTCCCGTCAAGCCTTCGGCCATCGCCCTCGGCACAATCTTCAACCACGGCATTGAACTGGCAGTCCTCACCCCGCTATTCGGACAGACCTACCAGCGAGCCAAGCAGGCCAACACCAAGGAGGAGTTCGTCCGATCAAAGGAGGCCTCGTCGGCTGCCGTTGCGTGGGGTACTTCCCTAGTCGGCTCCGCCCTGCAAGCGTACGGTGTTGGTGCTCTCATCAACGCAACCGGCACTCTTAGCTACAAGGGCGCCGCCTACCTAGGCGCCCTTATCTTCGCGGCTACGTCCGCTCCTACAGTATGAACCCTCCATATTTTCGAGATGGCTTGGGATATCACTAACACGCTTGCAGTACCTCGCCCAACTCTTCACCGAGAAGCGACCTGTCGACACTGTTGCGGTTGGCGCTACTTCGAAGATCCTGGAGACAGTCGGCTTGTCTCTATTCCTGACCTGGTGGGGTACTCGAACCAACCCTTTCGATTAAGGATTTGAAGGATCCGTATTTGTCGGCTTTCCTACGTGTTGAACATGTTGGGAATGTGAGGGGGAGCTAGATGGGTTGTTAGCTATTCTAGCTGTGTAATAAACAAATGTTAATGAATTGTATTTCTGCCTACCCTCGCATCCCGTTGAACTACAGATGTTGATTGTGATTGCGAAAGATAGAGAGCCCATAAATGAAATAGCTTGGGCTAGCTTTGTCTCGAGTCAGCTTCATTATGAACCGGTGTTTATTGATCCTGCGACAAGAACATTTGTAATTCCCCAACGCCATGGCTACGCCTATGTAGCCAACCGAAACAGTACATACAGTGATCCTAAGCTGCCCTTAAATGCTCGAAAGGACAATGAACAACGCCCGGCAAGTATGGGCCAAGACAAATGCTCTTAAGTCTGGAACGTCCCTCGCCTAGTAGTGGTTTCCCATACAATCTCCCGAGTATAGATACGCCACAAGGCCAATCTATGTAAACTTGAGTTGTTTGCTCTCCTTCTGGACAAGTTTGACCAGGTCCTTGTACGCCTCAGCGAAGTCCTCACCATCCTCCTCTTCTATCTTCTCGTCGGCCTTATCTTTCTTGCCTCCAGTTCGCTTCTCAGTGACCATGACGACACTCGTGGGCCGTTTCGTGCTACCCGCGGCGCCCAGCTCGGCGCGCGACGTGACGAAGATGTAGGGAACGTTGACGTCCTCGCATAGAACGGGGATGTGGCTAATGACGTCCATGGGGCTGATGTCGCCGGCCAAGATAACAACGCCAGGGAACGACGTGTTGCCTGGTCCGGCGGTGGGTGATTTGCGCAGCGACTTGACAACTTCCTTTACACCGCGCTTGAGGGTCTTGTGCTTCGCCGCTGTGTTTGGAGAGTCACGTTAGTGCTTAATCCCATGTTATCGGTGATAGGATAGGAGTTAACAGTAGACAAATCTATTGAAGTAGCGCGACAAAAGGATGCAAACTTACCCTTTCGTACCGTCTTCATGATCTTTTTAGTGGCTTTCTCGTCCGCTAAGGGTCTCGCGAATGGCACTAGGGCCCCGACAACAGGAACCAGGACTTTGGCAACCTTCTCTTCACCATCCTTCACAACGGTGACAGACGCACTAGTATCAACCTCAAGTTGGTCGTCGATGGCGGAATTAACAGCATTCTTGAGCTTCTCCTTCTTTTCCTTCTTCTCTTTCTTGTCCTTCTTGGGCTTCGTCACGCCATCGGCCTCGCTGCGCTTCTTGTCCTTCTTCTCCTTCTTCTCCTTTTCCGGTTTCGTCGCACCCATTTTGAAGCTTCGGGCCCTGAAGAAAGTGCTTCAGAAGATATAGGCAATCGATTGTATGTTCTAGCGATTGAGTTGGATGTATACGAGTGATTTGACAATCGTCGCCTATGATTGTGGAATCTCAATTGGTTGAGCTTCGAATTTGTATCAATTGACCGTAGAATAAAAAAAAGAGTCGACCTTGAAATTTTTCCGCCGTTCAATCGATAGCAGCTTTTCGCGGGGAGGCTTCTAAGCCAATCAGGGGCGAGAACCGGATGGGGCATTCCCGCTTTAGTCTCTAGCCTACAGGGGCATGGACTGAACCTTCACACCTTCGCTTTTGAGCTCCCTACCATTCAGCCCATTCATGTACGCAGGAACCAACTTAAACATGCATTTGCCTCTGATCTCTCCTTAACAAGAACACCAGATCTCGGAATGCTGATCTTAATGCCACCAACCATATTGAAGCTGCCTACTCCCAGATCCGAAGATCCCTATAACTACCTTGGAGGGCCTTATTTTTCAGCTCGGCAATACAACGGTTAACGCCGTTCATTTCAAAACGATCATGTTGCTAATGCAGTTTGGCTGGCTTGAACAGAGATGGAGATGACCATGTTTTCTTCTTCCAACTCTTCAAGGCCCTTGCTTTATCCAGTATCTAGCCAGACCTAGACGGTGTTACCCAGTGGCGTTGGGTAACCCCGGCCGCCCCCAAGTCCGTCCAGCTGCCTACCTTGGCTTTAGGGAGGTATGTTTGCCTAGCTGCAGCGCAAGAGGCTTAGTTCAGTTGAAGGAATGGCGATCCAATTTCCACTTTCCTGTGATCGTGAGGAGCCGAATATACGAGATCACCTCTGAATCCGGGGTATTCACACCCCGCCTCGACAATATGCAATGCCACTCTCCCATGTCTTGCGACTTGCCTTTTATGTATCACGGACTCCTCTTTGTTTTCTTTGTGGCAGATTCTACCTCCTCTCCTCCCTCGAAAGCTCTGGTAGGAACAGTGTTTTCGTTAATCTGAGGGATTCAATTGGACCAGAAATACAAGATGATTGCTCGACTATCCTTATTGTGTTTCGTTACGGCCGCATCATGTCAAACGTTTCCTAAATATCCAACTCGCCGAGATACCAACAGCCCACTTAGCGGTTATGACTTCGTAGACCCTCTCATCGGCACTCGCAACGGCGGTAAGTTACTTGTAAATACTTGTACTCCAAAACTAACTTGCCACGACGATAGGTCATGTCTTCGCCGGGGCAACCCTGCCATTCGGTAAGCATAGCAAAGATCTGTAGGTATATATGAAATAATTCTAACAACCTCCTAGGCATGGCGAAAGCCGTTCCAGATGTCACAAGTGACAACCAAGGAGGTTATGCATCCAATGGAAGTCCCATCTCGGGCTTCTCTCACATGCATGATTCTGGTACCGGTGGAGCCTCGTCACTGGCCAATTTTCCGCTCTTCGTTTATCCAGGCTGCGCCAATGACGATATAGATGGCTGCGTTTTTCCCAAGACGAAGCGCAGCGTCCAAGCTGTTGATGGGAGTGTTTCCGCTCGTCCCGGTTACTTTGCCATTGATCTCGAGTCTGGCATAAGGGCCGAGATCACGGCTGCAAACCGTACGGCGCTTTACAAGTTTACATTCTTCGGCAACGCCACGGGGAATGCTACCGCAAACGCGCCTCTAAGCCCTCTGTTCATTGTGGACCTGACCGATCTACCAGACACGCGCCAGGACGGAAGTGCATCCGTAGATGCGAATACCGGTAGAATGACCGGAAACGGCACCTTTTTACCCAGTTTTGGAACCGGTTCATATACGCTGCATTTCTGTGCCGACTTTCTTCAGGGTACTCCTATCCGCGACACAGGCGTGTTCGTGAACACCAGGGCAGGGAACGAAACGAAGAGCATCGTTGTAGGGAAGGATAACAATTCTCCTCCTGTCCCGGCGGGAACTTACACGTGGTTTAATGAGGTTGAAAATGGCTCCACAATTACAGTTCGAGTAGGGCTCTCATTCAAGAGCGTCAACCAAGCTTGCAATAATGCCGAGACAGAGATACCGGATTTCAGCTTCTCAAAGACTTTGGCTACCGCGGAAGACGTTTGGAGAGATAAACTTTCAGTGCTAAGCATCGACACAACTGGCTTCGAAGACACCTCCCTGCAAACTATCTTCTGGAGTGGTGCATACAGAGCAATGTTGAGCCCACAGGACTATACTGGTGAGAATTATCTTTGGGAAAGTGACGAGCCCTACTACGATTCGTGGTATTGTATTTGGGATTCGTTCCGATCGATTCATTCCTTTATCACACTAGTAGACCCCTACTCACAGACTCTCATGATCCGCTCTCTTATCGATATTTACCGACATGAAGGATGGCTCCCGGATTGTAGAATGTCATTATGCAAAGGGTGGACTCAAGGAGGGTCTAATGCGGATGTTGTCTTAGCAGACGCATATCTAAAGAATATTACACAAGATGTCGACTGGGAAACAGGTTACGAAGCTCTGATAAAAGACGCAGAGGACGAACCTCCAGTATGGGACTACGAGGGCCGCGGTGGTTTACATAGCTGGAAGGAGTATGGCTATATCCCGGCCGACGATTTTGACCCGTACGGAGTCGGACTCTTTACGCGAAGCGTCTCCAGGACAGTTGAGTATGCATATAACGATTTCTGCATCGCAGAAGTAGCAAAAGGGTTAGGTAAACAGGAGGACTACGAGAAATATGTAGAGCGATCCGGGAATTGGAAGAACTTATACAACCCCGATCAAACATCGGATGCCAACGGTGCGGACACTAGGTTCACCGGATTTTTGCAGCCGAAATACTTAAATGGCACTTGGGGGTATCAGGATCCAACCCTTTGCTCTTCCGTCAACTCATTTGACTCCTGCTATCTCAACTCGGGCGGCCATGAGACATACGAAGGCAGTCCCTGGCTATACACCTTTTTCGCACCTCACGACATGGCAAATCTGATTACTACTCTCGGTGGTCCCGACACTTTTGTTAGCCGTCTAGACTATCTTCATGAGAGCGGTATTCTCTACGTCGGCGATGAACAAGCGTTCCTGACTGTATTCCAGTACCACTATGCTGGCCGCCCTGGGAAATCTACTGAGCGTGTTCATTATTACATTCCCAGCCAATTCAACACGTCGACAGCAGGCATCCCAGGAAACGACGACTCGGGTGCCATGGGCTCCTTCGTCGCTCTGGCGATGATGGGCATATTTCCAAACCCGGGCCAGGATGTCTATTTCATCACGGCTCCGTTTTTCCCGTCAGTATCGATCACCAACCGCTTGACTGGAAAGACCGCAACGATAAAGACTATCAACTTCGACACTGCCTACAAGAATATCTACATTCAGAGCGCAAAGCTAAATGGGGAGGACTACACGAAGAGTTACCTCACACATAGCTTCTTCCTCAAGGGGGGCACATTAGATCTTACACTGGGCGATAAGGAGAGCACGGCTTGGGGTACAGGTGATGATGACGTGCCACCAAGTGGGATTTGAGTGTTATATGTTACGAATATTCCACGGCAATAGCTGATTATCATTCACTTCCAATAATTCTTCAAATACGAGATTGCCCAACTGCCAAAAGTGTGCCCGAGATTCAAGTTTAAAGCAATTGTATAATTGCGGGGTGTATAAGTGCTCTTGTCTCTAATCTCCCCCTATTGTGGAGCTACATAAGTTCGCCTGGTCGGAATAAAGACTTCTCAGATATCTACCCATTTACCTTGAGTACCTGTTTTGGCGGGCGCTATTGCTACGTGCTTTCTGTCATTCCACATATGATCAACGAAGGCCACCAGATCATCTTCCCTCTCCTCTCTTAGCCTCGACTAAAGATTCACGGGACTCGTCCCTTGTGCAACAACGTTGGTCCCTAAGGGTCCTAATGTACCTTAGAGTCATACTTGCTAACCCACTATAGTATCAACATCTATCGGACTGTCCTATGTCAGATTGTACCACCACACTAAGATGTGATTTTGTTCTCCGTGTCAGATACAATCTGACACCGCGTGTCGCCAGCAACGCAGTGCCAATAAGCATTCTCAGTGCTCCTCCAACAATTGTCCTGGCCGCCGTCTAGTTCAGCGGACCTCTAGGTGTAGCAATTATAGCAGCAACTTTTATGATCTCATGAGGAAACCCGTACTTGCCACACCGGAGGGTTTGGTATGCAAGACTACTGAGAGGCGCAAGAATTCTAGAAAGGGTAAAAGTCACAGACTAATGAAACTTTGGCCTGCTTATAGTACTCGGGGGGCCGTGGCTTCATCAGGAAATTTTACTCAGCACTAGGGGTATTAGGAGATGGCCCTGTAGGAGTTAAGGGACCTGTCGAAGGATCGACCCGAAGAAGCCTGGACCCGTTTGTGGGACGAGATCTGAGACAGGTCTCTGAACCTCCGCGGGACCATCTCCTTTTCGAGCACGCCAGGTAGGACGAAGATTAGAAAATAAAAAGCAAAAGCCAACCCCTACTATCAGTGCAAAAGGAGTGGGGGCAGTTTAGACTGTGTGACGATGTACCTCGGCGAGTTTCAGCCGTATCGACTTCGGGGATCAAAGGCTCCGGGGCCTCAATGAAAATCAAGCAATACGACTCGACAAGCTCCATCTACCTTATAACGACTAATTATACTAAGGTCAATCCTGCCGGGACCCTATCCGAGACCATCTGCCTGCGGTCAGATGTAGTGTTAACTTATGCGTATTATCATTGCAGAAAAATGTGTGTTCGTCAAGCAGCGTCCTACGTAGTGCTATAACAGGAAGCCAAGTGAGATTATAATTGCGTCGGCTTTAAGAAGATAAAAATCCGAGCCAATTATGCATTAGGTGGAGTTTCCACTTCTGACGAACTGGCTGAGGCTCGAGACCCTTGGGAAAGGAATGATCGACGGCCTCCTCGCAACTTATAGCCAAGCGCCGAATCTCACGACTCCGGGGAGGAACCCGGCTGAAGATCGCGGAGATCCTAGCGGTCATGATACTAGGCTCTAAACTAAGAGATGGCTTGTGGGTCCTAGAAGACTATAGGGCAACTTACGAGAAGAATAAGATGCTGTAGGATGAGAGACATGGCTGGCATAAGCAGGCCAGGCTAATTGGTAGATATAATTCCAAACGGTACATAAGGACAAATCGATGAGAATAGAATATCATAGTTCTCTATGGTCATTAACATCATGCCGAATAATTTTATAATCTCAGGTGTCTGCGTTGCTCTCTCAGGTAGAATGGTAAGCTCATTGAATTTTTTTTTCTTTTCTTTTTTTTTAAAAAAAAAAAGAAAAAAAGAAGAGAAACTTCGCCATGAATGCTGAATGGCTTCGGGGATATCCATATGACAGAGTGGAAGAGATATATCTCTCATAGAGTTCCTAACCGCCAGTTCGTATAATATTCGTAACGGGCTCCAACGTTCTAGATCTACATGACAAAGATACGCCGAACCTAGGCTACCCATAATTTCTGCAAAGCATCCTCTCTGACTTGCAGAAAGATGGGAATTGATACATTCCCATGAAATATCCGCTTCTTTCAACATGGGAATTACTCTGCGAAGGATTTAGTATAACTATTCAAGTTACACGATATTAAAACTGGCTAGTACTGCTTATTCGCCCGGTACATCTAGAAAATTGAAGCTTATTAGGGCTAGGAGAGCAATATCAAGTTCGATTCAGGAAGCCGTCTAGTCTAAATCGAGAGAGGATGGCGACACCGTCGTCCAAATTTACAACTAATCGCTTTGGATGTCACACCACATCACACTTCCAAAGCTGACGCTTCGTATGATAAATTTGTAGCCTATTTCTCAACTGGCCGCTTCTGGGTACTTTCAAGTCTTGAAGAGAAGATCTCGGTATAAGTTGCCGAACTTCAAACTGCTAAACACCTTTATGTATATCATTTGCTTATCATGGCAGGCCACACAGGCCTGCTGTGGTAAGAATCCTAGTTGCATCGAAGATACGCCAATGACTGCGTCTACTCCTAGCCACTTGCAGCGCCTCTTGGAACATGGTGAACAGCGACTCCGGATAATGGAGGGGCCCAGAGCATCTTATGCCTCCTTTTCCACACTATTCTCGCCGAATACTTAGGAGCATATATAGGAGCTGGAATCCCCATCCCATCTAGTCAATCATCACTCCTTCTACAACCAATCTACCTTAAGCTTTTGTGTCTGTTGGGTTAAATATATAATCCTGAGTAAATCACCATGGCTGCGACTATTCAAGGGAACGAAAGACCTGGGCTGAACACCCAGCCTATCCCCTTCTCGGTCAACACACGAGAACAACTGTTACTTGACATCCGGGGATCTCGTGTTATGATTCCCGATTTACAATCCATGATAAGTCACTGGCCGCAAAGAACCCATACAGAAATCGAAAGGCTGGATGAATACGTTCAGAAGGCGCTTACAGAGTAAAAAGAGGACCCCCAGTTCTTGTACAATAGTATCGTCTACTTATTCACAGATTACAGCTTTTCGTCTCTCCCAAACAACGAAGCACGAGTTCGAAGACTCAAAGCCACTAATGTCGCCTTTATCGCAGCTACTTGGTGGCCATACGCATCATACAAGGCGTTAGAGGTTCTTACAAGCCTGTCGTTATGGGTAAGTGATAGAAACACTTGATAGTCTAGTTCTGTCTGGCTAACTTTGCTGCGAAGCTCTTTGCCTGGGACGATGGTATAGTTGTGGCTCTATGATCATTCATGGGCAGTCTATAATATCTTACTGTCGTTTAGAAACGGACTCCCTTGAGTTTTCCGCGGTCATTGACGATTGGGACAAGGCTTCTGCGTTCAGACAAAGAACAATCAACTATTTGCAACAGAGCTTATCGAAAAACTCGAAGTCGAATCTGTCGAACCTGTCGACAGATCCCATCAACGCACTCTTCGGGCCAGTGGCTGAAGCTATATCAGAATCTTGTGACGATCGTACGTTGACCTATCACTTACCCTGTATGAACACGAGATAACCTCGCAGATGTACAGGCCAGATCAGCACGTTTTTGGACGAGTTACTCTTCTACGTAAATATGTGCGGAGAAGAGCAAAAACTACAAGTGGCACATCGTCTTCCTACTGTGGAGGAATACGTGCGACTTCGTCTTGGTTCCGGCGCGGTGAGAGTATGCCTCGCCACAACTGAGTATGCACACCTACCTACATTCTAGTCTCTTTCGGTCACACCAAGGAAGCTGATGATATGTCTTAGATATGCTTATGGGATCACATTATCTCGGAAGATAATGGACGATGAAGCCATGAAACAAATCTGGCATGAGGCTAATATTATCATCCACACGTATGCCCTTTTATGAAGGATATCTGCCATTTGAAAATACTGACGGCGTCTTAAGGACCAACGACATTTTGTCTGTCAAAAAAGAAGTTGTAAGTCTAGAAGCCTTGGTCGTTGTGGGTTGCATTTCTGACATTGATACATCTCAGGCCCAGTCACAGGTCGACTCACTAGTCCCCCTTTTGTCTCTAGAGCTCGGGTCTATGCAGGCGGCAATGAATCACGCTGCAGATATTGTCAGATCGTCTATCCAGCGATTCGAAATCGCAGCAGCCGAGATTCTCGAGCGGTACTCGACCACGCCCAAAGTCCAGGAAGATATTCGTAAGTCTATCGATGCTTGCAAGTATGCCTGCACATCAAACCTCAATTGGAGGTAAGTCCTCATCACTACCTGATTCAGCTGCACTGATACCTAATTCTCAACGTAGCCTAGTATCAGGGAGATACAAACTCGACTGCCAGTCCATGGAAGGCGGGCTCTATATCACACTTTGAAGACTTCGGGATAGAGTGAATGATGAAGAACCCCGAAGAGCGAGAGACTATGTGCCACGAGAATTTGTTTCTGAAGGATATAAGATAGCTTAGAAACTAGGATCCATGGTTTCATCACACGAAACATAGCAAACATTAACGTGCAGCGACTGCGTGTCAAACCGACTAGGCCAAATAAAATGATCGCCTCTATTTTATTTGATGGAATCATAAATCAATTTGATCAATCGTCTACAAAAACATGCTCCTAATCAGGTCTGCCTAAGTCCTCGTGAAAATTAGCTCTGGACTGGAGGTTTTCTATTCGATCCATGCCGCCTTTTACTCTATACTTGATTGAAGACTACTTCAAGTGACGGGAGACTCAGGAGATTGCCGATACACAATACAAAAGTAGTTCGAATGCCCCCTTTTATAGTACCTAGATAGAATAATGACCTTAGCACAGTCAACAATTTCCCGTTTATAAGATTGACGAGGAACCCAGAAGCACATAATATCTATCATCTTAATCGCTATGCCTTGATGTGGGACCTATCTGAGTTGTGGTATTACCGGGACAAAGAGAATCTGACCTCATGGTAGGAACTATGCCCGGTACTCCACTTCCAAGGACATGTCATTTTCGTTGCGTCCATGAGAGACCTTTGCATATTACAACTTGGCTTAATCATTTTCTCGCGATGCTATCCATGAAATATTAATGTAGGGGGAAATGTGGATGACGAGTCCGACACCGCACAACCCAATGTGCAAACTTCCTGCCCCAAGCGTTCTAGTGCCAGCACTTCGGGATACAACAAATAGACAATGAATCTTTATAATCTAAGACCCAGTTTGCAATTCTGTGTTTGTTTATCAGAACAGAACACTCAGAGTCATACCCCAGCCAGATTATTCTCCATGGCTTCCTCTAAGGACCAGAGTGCCGAGGAAAGATACGGGCTTTTTTGTCCCTCGGGGGGCTCATTCTATACTTGCATACATACCCAGATCCGCTTTCTGGGATGTTGCGAGACGGATCCATGTTCGAATGGAGGCGAGTGCCCAGTCGACCAACTCCGTCCGGCTAGCTATGCGAACTATTCAGGCCCACATCAGAGCTGCGTCGCTCCCTATGACGAAGGCGAGTGGTATACATGCGACGACGCGACGCCCAAATTCATGGGCTGCTGCACACAGGACCCATGCAATAATGGGTGTCCAAATGCCAACCTAATCCCGGCGCGGCTCGATGACGACGATGGCCTCGCTGCACCATTCCTCTCCCAACCGACGTCCAGCACTAGCACTTCAACCACAAATTCCTCGGCTCCGAGTCGGACGGAGACGGTGGCCGATACGGGAACTCCTAGTGGCGAACTAGTGACGGAGCCGTCGCATACGGCGTCCTCAAGATCAATTGGGCTGATAGTTGGACTTAGTATGATGGGCGTAGTGATCCTGCTCATCATTATCGGGATCATACTCTGGTGGAAGAGAAGGAGGAATGTATGGGAATCTAATAATCAGGAAGATCGTCGATCTAGTTCATCCAGGAACGAAAACGAGAATCAAAATAAGACCACATCGCAAAATGTCTTACAGACAGGTGAGTGGCTTGAATTCAACGGACGCGCCATCCCTACGGCTAATCGATGTACCTTTAGGCCCAAGCACCGACGCTCAACTGTCTCGGAGCTCATTTGGTAGGAGCGAGGAACGCGGAGCTCCGTCTATAGAAACGAACACTGCGCCGCCTGTGTCGGAGTCATTGATTCCCGCTGGGGCAGACGTAAATCGTCGCATGCTATCGCCCATCTACGAGAGCCGCTTTGGTGGTTTAGCGGCGAGCGGGCCACTGAGGGTTGTGAACGTGTAGCTTGAGCGGAATACTCGCGTTGGCTCTCGGGTGAACATCCTAACGAAAATTCATGAATGCAGTGTGATTTGGGATAATGATACCAATTGCACGATGGTGCCACCGTGACCCTGACTCCGTGTTCTCTGCGATTCTATCGAAGGCGATGCGAGTTAGAGGTCTGGTTCCAGCATCGTTCTATAATAAAATAGAATGGAACATCGGTCAGGATGATCTACATAACACGAGGGTTCGACGTCAAAGATATATAGAGGTAGTGTAGAGTATGTCGATATAGGGTAACAGATGTTTGGATACGACACGTGGATGTACCAGCTCCTGGGCCAGTTTGGTTCAGTAACGCACCCGCTCTTCTTGTTCTCGAACAATCCGCGTCCAAATGAAGTTGCCCCTTTTGGGTGCGACTCGAATCGTCCAATTAATTCCAGCTTGATTAGAGCCTGGGTTCGTCCGAGACCCCATGGATGGAGCCCGCCGAAGCCCCTGCAGTTGGAGATGGAATAATGGTAGTTCCGACTCGGGCCAAGCCACGGGCGGTTACGTTAGATAAGCGAAGCCTGCTCCATTTTATTAGGTACCCCATCCATTGGAATTTGGACCCATGGATTCAATCTTAGCACCACCCTAGCAGCCTAGTAGCTAGCCACTAGGTTAGTACCTAGCTGGAGATATGACGTCTGGCAAAGCGCCCTGAGTCCTACAATGTTCATCCAATAGGTACGCTAACCAGTTACGTCAGTACGGGCATAACTGTCTGCTATATCACCCGAGACACACAGAAGGTTCTACTGGCGTGTATAGTCGTGACAGGATGGGTTCCTCCGCCTGCGTTGCCGTGATTCCCGTGGGAGCTGTGCCGGCTTTCTGCTCGCCCCACCTTAACCGGTTTAACGCATCACCCTTAAACCCCTCATAATGTAATTTTCCCCATTAAATCAATGGTGACGATACCACCTCAAATATTATTATATAAAATTAAAGAAAAGGTAAAGCCGAAGGTAAATAAAAATAAGATTTAATGATATTATATTAAGAAATATTTTATAATATAAGAAGTTTTTAAATAAGTAAAATTAAATATTTTTTATAATATTTCGCATTTTTTTTATAATATCTTTTTCGAATTTTTCTTTTCTTATTATAATGAT